>JADMNL010000035.1:78317500-78805000 GCA_016271365.2 Neoceratodus forsteri
ATATGTCTAAAAACATCACATTTTCCTGCTCACTCAGACTCAGTGATCTATAGCACACCCCTAGGCTAATTGTTTTACTCCCTGTTTTGAACTTGAGCCATAGTTGTTCCACCTGACTAAATTGATCAGTATTAGGGTTTAATATTTGTGCCTTTAATTGAGATTAACACACCCACTCCTCCCCCCTTTTATCCTTTCTTGGTTTGTGATAGAAGTCATACCCTTCAGTTTTGTCCACCCAATCATCCTCAGTGAGCCATGTTTTTCTGTCAGTCCACATATGTCAATGTTGTGTCTGTTCAGCATGTACTTTAATTCCTTTACCTTTTGTTTATTGCTTCTGGCATTTACCAGCAACATTCTGATATCCTTTTTTTTTTTTTAGTTGTTTAACCAGGAGTAGCACACTAAGCTGAAAGCTTTTTTACAGGAGCATCCTTGGAGCACAGGGAAGTTAAGTGACTTGCTCAGGGTCACACAGTATGTAAGTGGAAGCTGTGGGTTTCAAAACCCAGGTCTGGTCTGCTGGATGTCACCAGATTTGCAGCTCAGAGCCTTAAACCACTGCACTATACTGCCTCCCTCATCATTGTATGTCCTAATTTAACATTGGGATGCCTGTGTGTACTAATCATAGGTCTGGTTAGTCCCTGTTGAGTTCTCCCCATTACAGTTAGATTAAATGACAATCTATACAACTCCTGAAAAGCTATCCTAGTTTTTCACTCCCTTTCTTGCTGAGATGAAGTCCGTCCTTGCCATAATACTGAGTATTATTGTCAAATATTTCCCATGACTTAATGCACTTTAGATTGTTCATAAGGCACCATCTCCTCAACCAGTTATTCACCCGTTTGATATTCCCAGTAATTCTGTTCCCAACTTTAGGCATGGGTAGTATCTCTGAGAAAACTACCATTTTATGTTTCTTACAGTTTTTTCTATAATCATAAACTGTAAATCCTTCTGATCTTCTCTAGCATGTTGAAGATCATTTGTTCCGGCATGAATGATAACTACAGGTACATCTTGCTGCTTTTTTACTATTTTTGGGATCATGGTTGCAACATCAGATAGCTCATGAATAATTTTTTTTTTCTTTCATACCCCCCAAAAAAACTAAAAAAATGTCCTTTTTTTTAATGCTTTACTATGTTAATAAGGTATATTTTCTTTCTAACGGTCTTTGTATGATGGAATAATTGTATTGTCAATCACTATTCTCTTAAGGAATAATAAAATGAAGTATAAAAAAAAAGATAGCTTTGCCCCTGGCAAAAATGAACTAGTTACTACTGTAGAACTCAAAATCTTCACTGTAAAAATAATTTCACTGTATTCTTTCAAATTATTTGTTGTGTAAGCATCAGTGTAGTTAACAATTGAGTCCCCAATAACAAACCTCTCTTCCCTCACTGTGGGTTTCCACCTCCATATTAATAATGTCATTTACATCTGGATGCATTGATTGCCTGTCATTTGATTGCACTTGTGACATCTCCTCAGGGTTTCCCCTGTTATGCTGTTCAGTGTCATTTCCTTCCTGCCTCCCAATAACATCTTCCCAATGTTGTCTATCATCTTGTACTGGTGAAGTCTCTACTTCTGACAGTGTATCCTCTGCCTCAATTAGGTCATGTAGCATCTCAAAGGGGTCATTTACTGTTAGTTGAAAGGTCATTGCCCTCCTTCCTTTCTTTGCCCTACTTGTATTAACTGGAAGCTCCCACTCATTATCTGAGCCAGTACTAGTTCTATCTCTTTTCAATGTCCCATCTCTCATATTTATCTTATGCCCGTCAGTTATTCTATTCAGATCTGTTGTTTGTTTACAATGTTTTAATTCCAGGCCCATAATCTTAACCTTTAGCTCCTTAATTTCTGTACACTGTTTACAGATATAGTTGAGCAAACAGGAAGTTTCCCCCCACACTAAACTTGCAAAAGTCCTTACATTTAATACCAAGTTCCCCAGACTTAAGGACCACCAAGTAACTCTCCATATTTGCACACCCTTTTTGCTACCAGTTAGTCCTGTCCGTGCCTGTATTCCTGTGTTTAGCTGAAACAGTGGTGTGGAGGGCTGAGGCAGTGAGCACCTCACCTCCTACTACACTGGTGACCTGGATTTGGAAAATTACATGGATCATTTGGGAGTCAGCCAGGGAAGGGAGGATTGAGCATCAACGGGACTGCTTTCCTCCCTCAGGGAGGAGGAATTGTCATGGATCACTATTGACTGCCACCAGTCATGCTGTGGGGGAGGGATCCCATGTTCTTTCAGAGCACCAGGGGCATCTCCATGGAGGCTTGTGCATTGTGTTCACTGCACCTCCATGGGCACAGAGTGAAGAGAAGAAAAAAAAACATGGAGGATGGGCTCTGTGAAGCTCTGCCTGTGTGTTGTGTTGTAGTCAGCCCTGCTGTTCCAGTCTGAGCAGATCTGGATGTGTGCCTTGAGAGGAGAGGGCAGCTCTCCTTCCTTGTCCTGCCATGGGTGAAATCCAGGGCATATAGAACCCTGACCAGGAGGAGATAAGGGACTGCTGCAGTGCATGGGGACAAGGCTGAGTAGCTTCCCATTCTGCCATGGAGGATAAAACAAACTCTGGCCAGAGAAAACAAGGCTGCATAATGCTGTTTTACAAGGATTAGGAGCCATCTTCATGGAAATTGCTTTTATATGAAACTTCAAGTAGTTCAATATTTCTTTTGAACTGCCTGCCAATAACAATATTTTCCTGTGATTGTTGGCCTTGTTAAAGTTAAGATATTCTCTAGTGTTCACAGATACATCTCATCCTCTGACTACTGAGCCTGTTAATAAAACAAAAATCATTCCCTGGTGGTGTGCAGTGGCTCCATCATTGTCCAATCGCCTGCCATGTTAATAAATATATCCCTTGCTGCAGTAAAAGGTCAGTCTGGTCCAGTGGTATGGAGAGATGAGGCAGTGTGTACCTTGACTCCTGCTACATCAGTGACCTGAGTTCAAGAACATGCTCAGGTTGCCAAGGGTTGGAGAGAAGAATGAGTGTTCATCAAATATAGTGATGTCCCCCAGGATGAAATCCACTTTTAAAGCACTCTGCAGTATACTGCAGTAGACCTACTGAATAAAGCAATGTAATTTCAATGGCAATTAGTTCCTTCTGTCATGCAGGAAACTGTGGCATTCACTTCATCCTAGCAGTGTCACATTTTCCTGAATGACAAAGGGGGACTATTTGCCATTGAAATTACATTGCTTTATTCAGTAGATCTGGTGCAGCATTCTGCAGAGTGCTGTAAAATGTTGCAGAATTGGGTTTCATCCTGGATGACACCACTGTAGTTGTCCTGTCCCTGCGTGGGAATGCATTTTGACCCAACCTTTACTTCCCCCATGTGAAGGCAGTAATCCAAGGGAAGGGGGAATGCGGAAATGGCTAGCACAGGCTACCCACCTATCTCAGTCACACACTACTACCTGACTGACTGGCTCAGTTCTAGATGTGAGTGACTTGTTGGGGGGAGAATGGCTCACCCCTTCCTGGCCCTATAATGGGGGGGCAATCCATGGGGAACTTTATACTAAGTGGTCTGGGACAGGGAAGTGGCAGACATGGGAGGTGGGGACAGGGCTGAGAGCCTGCCTGAGTCAACTGGTAATGCAAAAACGTTCATGGAGGGTGTACAAATGCTGCAATATGTATGACCTTAACACATTTACACAATCCTCCCATAAGGGGGGTTACAGTAAACCTACCAAGTATAGGTAATATGTACAGGATCTCCTACCAGGGTACTATGGACCCAGAGGGAGGAGTCTTAAAGGGATGAGGTTACTTAGATCTGTAGAGTAAGGATACACAGCTCTTAGATAGTTACTAGGAAGGATAAGAAAGGTTAGACATATTGTTATATTTATCTGCTGGGTAAGATGTTCACATCCTGTGAGACTGTGAAAGTAAAAAAAAGGTTAATATGGAGTAAATACAGTAGTGGGAACAATAGAGAGGACAGAGATACAAAAGGGGTAGAGTATAGTTAAAAAGTAAAAAATATTGCTTTAGATAGAAAGTTATAGAATTAAATGAAGTAACGGATATAGCAGCATGTTTAATTTAAGTAGTATACTAATATCATTAACTGTTTACCGTGAGCATCAAAAACAAAACACAAAAAATAGAATAATGAAATGTTCGTAACCAAGTTACACATGTGTTTTCAGCTTGACTTGCACATTGTTTTTTAAATGTGTGATATATATCACTTTAAGAGATCTGTATAAATGAGATGCTCATTTGTATTCCTCACAGACTCACCCGCTGAGGAAGGACCATTGAAGGGTTGAAGCATTGGGACTAGTGGGTGCACACCAGCATATTGCAAGAAACTAAATCTTGCACTGAAACTATGAATGCTGAGGTTTCTTTTCTTATTACAAGCTGGCTACTTTGCTCATGCACCACCTTTTCCAGTGCACACCACTCTATACTACTTACACTATAGTCACAGCACTGACCACTGACCATCACAGGACTGACCCTTCCACCACCTACAGTAACAGGACTGCACCCCCCTGAGAGTCACATGACTGAAACCTTCCACGGTCAGTCACAGCACTGGGCATCCACCCCTGATAGTCACAGAACTGATTAATGTTCCTAATGGTCACAGCACTACATCCCACCACCATGATAGCAGTACCCCATACCCCCCTAAAGTCACATGGATAACACTCTTCACAGGCAGTTACAGCAGTAATCCCCATCCTTAAAAGTTACAACACTGTACCTCAGTCACAGCACTACACCCCACCACCATGATAGCACTGCCCCATACCCCCTAAAGTCACATGGATAACACTCTTCACAGGCAGTTACAGCAGTAATCCCCATTGCTAACAGTCACAACACTCTACCTCAGTCACAGCACTGAAGATCACCCCACATAGTTGGGACTGCCCCCCCCAAAAAAAAAAACAGTCACTTAATTTGGCCCCTTGTACAACCTTCCTGCCACATGTACAACTTCCTGCAAATACTTCAGTCCCTTAAAGCTGTAGAATTGTGCAGAAGCAGACCTTCCAAAAGTCACAGGAATGACCCTCACTCCAACAGTCACAAAAGTGACACCCTATCCCTGACAGTTACATATCTGACCCTCTTCCCGATAATCACAAGATGGTACCATTGCTTTGAGAGTCACAGTGCTGATACCCTCCACCATCAATCACAGCAATGACTACCCCTCAACAGCCATAGGACTGTACCATTATTGCTCCCCCCCACAGTCAGAGGACTGCACCAGCCAGCCTCAGTCAAAGGACTGTACCATCACCACCACCCTCACAGTCACAGGACTGTACCAACACCCCCTCAGTCACAAGACTAACACCCCCTCCATCACAGTCATGGGATTGTACCCCCCACAGTCACAGGACTGTACCACCTTCCCCCAACACTGACAGGACTGTACCACCCCACTGACAGTCACAGGACTGACACTCTCCACCAATAGTCATTACAATGACCACCCACCTCTGGCAGTTGCAGCACTGTTCCACACCCATGAGAGTCGCAACATTTTCTTACTACTGTATTTCCAACAGTCACAGAACTGCCCCTGAAACCTTGTAGTCACAGCAATGAGTATACACCCCTGAGAGTCAAAGCACTGATCCCCATTCCCCCATGGTAACAGCACTGGTCAAAGCACTACACCCCACTCCCATCTCACAGCACTGATTATCCATCCCCAACAATCACAGCACAGCCACCTTACCCCCAAACATCACAGGACTGACACCCTCTACCATCAGTCACAGCAGTAATTTCCATTCCCTGACAATAACAGCACTAAGCCACAGCTCCTAACGTTCAATGCACTGACCACCCATCCACAACAGCCACAGCACTGCCCCCTAACCCACAAGAGCCATGGGACTGAACCCCACCCCAACAGTCACAAACCTGAATCACCCCTTCAGTAGTCACAGAACTAACACCTTCCACTGTCAGTCACAGTGGCCACCTATCCAACAGTCACAGTGTTGATGCTTATCCCCCAACCATGACATCACTGACCTCTACCCACAACGGTCACAGCACTACCCACCACCAATGTCAAAACACTGTCCCAATTCCTTCTGTAACAGTCACATGGCTGATACCCACCACAGTCAGTCACGGCAGTGACCCACACTCCCAACAGTTGCCACACTGCTCTCCCCCACTCCCAACATTAACAGCCCTGCCCCCTACCTGGCAAGCCATGGCACTGGTCACCCACCCCCTGACAATAACCAAACTGGCTCCCCATGCTTGACCATTACAGCACTGACATCCGCAAACACAAAAATCACAGTACTGACCTCCCACCATTAACATAGCACTGCCTCTGAACCTCCATCAGCAGTCATAGGACTTACCTTCCCCCTTGCAGCAATGCACCTGGCAGTCACAGCACTGACCAGCAACCACTGGCAGTCCCAGCACTGACCACACCTCAGTTAAAAAATCTTTTGAAAAATTGTTTAAGTACTGGCAAACCATTTCAGAGAGTGCGAGGGTCAATACTGGCACTGGCCTGCTTGCCAAATTCTGGTAGATACTGTGTTAGGCTAGTAAGATTTTCCTTTAACTAGCCCTGCAGACTTGTACTGGAGAGTGTAACCAATAAGTATATCAGCTGGGCTAATGTAAAAGTTTGTGAGGTTAGTGAATTTCCCCAGTCACTAGTCCTGCTGGCTAGTGGCTGCAAAACTTAACTGAGACCCCTGAAGTGGGTCATGCCATCCACAAGACAGCCCTCTAGACATTATTGCCACTGACCAGCCCTAAAGCTGAGCATCCTACTAGGAGTCAGAAAATCCACATCCCAGTCTCTCCTTCCCTCCTTCCCTTCCTCCACAACTGGACCACTCTTTCAGTACCAGTTCCTTGGGTTCTTATACTTTTACCTGGACACCAAAAATGACAGCAACAGAGATGGGTAGAAAGGACCTTGGTTTAATCCCTCATGCAAGGGACAGCACACCATGACAGTACAGCATTACTCCATATACTATATTATGGTGCCAGTGTTTACAGTATGATAGTGAATACCCTAATAATCAGACTGCCCGTACTGTATATGTGGTATGTCATACTTATTTCAGTTCTGGAGTATGTGGGACTCTTGAATGTACTGTAAATACTAGATAACCAACAAAAGAAAAAAGAGACAGCTGCAAGTACTTCATAGTTCTGTTGTATAAGATATACATAATATATGGCTCAATGCATGAAAATGGGTTACCGAAGTGTGACATTGGTGTAAATTTTTAAAATTGATAATATATGGCAGATTATAATCAATATTTTATGCTGTCACTCATCTTATAAAAATGTGGTATGGCACAGGATAAATCCCAGTTTGGATCTTGAGATAAAGCCCCCACAAAGTTGCACGTGTAACAGGGGTCATGAAAAGCAGAGCTTCGTGTGTAAGAGGGGACATGAAAAGCAGGGCTGCATATGTAACAGGGGACATGAAAAGCAGGGCTGCATGTGTAACAGGGAATGTAAAATTAGGGCTGCCCACATAGCAGGGGAGATAAGCATATGATCACATGAAATAAGAGACTGGAAATAGCTTTTAAGGTTTTAAAGATTTTATCATCGAAGATAAAAGGGTAATAAATATGTGTCATGCAATCATACCTGAAAAACATATTCAATATTTACATCAAAACTCAGTGCTATGTAATGCTCCAGCTAACTATGCGGCTTGAAACTACAGACCACACTACTACCAGACTAAATAAATTATATGAAACTACAGACTATTCTACTACCAGAATAATCATTTATGTATCTATTTATACAGTATATGAAAAACAGAGAAATCATTGTGTACAGTTCAAATACAGGCTAATCTATATCAATAAAGGCTAATCTAGGATGCCAAGCAAATCGCTATAGATTAAAACAACTGTATCCACTACAGGCTAATCTATCACTACAGGCTAATCTATGTAAAAACGCATAATGCCAAGTCGTATGAAAAATGGAAAAATCTCTTTGTTAGGGTTCAGCACAGTGCACTGAAAAGCACAGCAAGTCCATTTAACCCCATTTTTCATGTATCTTGCTGAACTTTGCAGAAATTGTCTGTATTTCGTCACTGTGGATTTCAAAGATGCCACCTCCATTCTAGAACTGTATTGGCCCATGAAAAATGTGTTTTCTTCACACACGGTCAGTGTCCTGGCACGTTGGCCATGCAAAATCATTTCCACGCTGCTTTATGAACTTGAAGGAGTACCATTGTCCCACAGGATCCGGATCCTCAGCAGTTAGTTGCCAAACATAAAATTCCTTGGAGTAGTACATGGCATAGTACTGATTGATTTGTATCATATCTTGTGCAACAAATGGTCTCATCTTTTTTGGAACTGGGTTGTTTGTGGATAATGCAGCAGAAATGTTAGTGGTGAGTGTAGTGCACTTCAACGTCATCTGATGCACTGCTGCGTACACAATCACTGTCTACATTTGCTACTGGTGCGGCCTCGGTTGGAACTTGACTGGAGGGTGTGTTGTGATCCCCGGCATGATCAGCATTTTCATCCACCAAGTCAGTAAGACTAGAGTCAACATGGGAGGCTGAAGTGTGGAGTGCTGTTTTGTTTGCTGGACTAGGGTGGACACTGGGCATGGTATTGTTTGTCTCTTTTGAAGCCATTCTATGTGTAGTGTAAGCTGTTAGTTTTTTCATCTTCCATGCTTCAACATGACTCACATTGTCACAGGACCCATCTTCAGTAATGCAATGTGTGCAAAAACAAGTTAGGTTTCTTGCTGCCACCACACCATTTGCCAAACACTTAACTGTGTATCTTACGTGTCCCAGGTACCATTTTTATATTTGGCCTGGAAGGTCTTTTTATTTGGTTTTCACCAACCCAGAAGAATGTCCTCCTGAAATGATCACTGCACCCTTCTGTGGCTGGCTCTATGGTCACTTCAGTCTTGCAAAATTTGTACAGCTCCTTTGCTTTTCTTATTATGGCCTGCCGTGATTGCACCGCTCTGCTTGCTGCCGATTTTACAACACTACTCTCACCATCTGAAGGACCCTTTCTGTGTCGTGAACTGAAAAAAACCCTCTCGATGGGGAATCCATATGAGTGGATGACACTGAAATGTCAAAGAAGGCCCATTTTGATTTATACTGGCTGCCACAGCCATCTGTGAAATGCACTTCTTTGCTTATATTTAAGGAGCGTTCTTTTCTTAGATGTGCATTTCCAATCCCCACAAAGTGGTGCACGGCATGGTGATCATGTTTTAAATCACTTGAGATAAATACTAATGACTCTTTCACTGTGGAGTCACAGTGGTCACATGGGCAGTAGGATACTACTGGGTGAACTGTGGCTTGTTCATGATGCCAATGGGCTGCCTGCACTTCATCCTGCAATTTACAGGCATAGTTCTCGGCAATGTCCTGAACCATCACTGCCCATCCCTTGGGTAGGATTTTTTTGATATGAGCAAACTGATGGTGCTGCTTGCTGCCACATGTAAGTGCCGACCCAAAAATAAAAGTTCCTCTTCTATGACTTGCACCAGCTGTCTCAATATTGATTTTTTTATTTTTCAAAACTTTTCTTGTTTGCTGCACCTGTATGCCATTGACATCTCGCATGACCATTATATTCTCCCACTGCTGCCATGTTATACTGTCTTGACCATGGCCCTTAATTAGATCTTACATGGCTCTTCCAAAATTAGCCATGCTTCATTGTTCACATATTTTCTCAACACAGTCCAACCTGTAGAACTTTCACAAAGGAGCTCGGACACATTGTTAGCTCTACTGCACGATATACATTCAGGACTTTGCATGATGTGAGGCGGTAAAGATCAGTGGTATGGTTCAGCGCCTTCAGTTTAAGTCCAGTATTCACAGAGGCATTGGTCCAGTTTTTGTTCTTTTGCAAGCTTAATATGCTTGGGCCGTAGACTTCCAAATTTCCTTGCTCCCACTTGAGTGTCTGGGTTCTGTTGGGTGAATTCTGTATAAAGCACATGAAAGGGTTTCTCAAGATATGAACGGAACGTTCTGCTTCTTTTCAGAAAGGCTTTTTTGGGAGGCAGTGGGATTGCAGAGTCTTCAAAAAAGATTGTTGACTCGGGCAGTACAGACTTGTGCCATGTGGTGCATTTCTTTTCTCCTCGGGATGCCTTCATAAGCCTTTTACAGCTTATTCCCAGTGTTGCACTTGCTGTTCTGAGCAGCCTGTATTTTTTTAACACAAGAATAGTGCTTATGAACTCTCTGTTCAGGTGTCGGTGAGACTTTTTGTTACTTTTGAGGTGCAACATCTTATCCATGACAGCAGACATTAGTTTGTTCTGTAGATTGGTTGGACTGGGAAACACTTTGCATCGAACCATTGCAGCTTGTTTGGCTGGTGAACAAGCAGACAGGATCTTCTGCATTACACAGGCAAATCGACTGGGAGATTTTGGTAGACCTTTTCTGGCTCTCTGCACAGCCTTTCTTAGGGCACTATCATATCTTTGGTTCTCTGGTGTCTCACACTGCTCTCTCTCTGGAATTGTGACTGGTACTGGTACTGGTGTGGTGGTGGTGTTGCAAATGGCATTGGTGGCAGCATCTTGTGCTTGCTTGTTTAGCTACTTTCTTTCAGCAAATTTCTGGCGTTGCTTTTCATTGATTCGTCTCCATTTCTGACTTGTCATTTTAGCACACTATTGCTGTTTTTTCTCCCTCCAAACTTGTCTTTTTGCTTTTGCTCATTGGCCCTTGTTTCTCTTTTAGTGGGTGCAGTACTTGTGTCAACCTGAACTCGTTTCTTCTCCTTCTGAGCTTCTCTGTATCTTTGCATCCTCTCTTTAGCCTTCTGGTTGTAGTGTTCACGCTGTTCAACATTCATGTTGTTGCGGTATGCACGTGAGTGTGCTGCACATTTCTCCAAATAATGCGGGTAACGTTCTGTGTCATTCTTGACGTTTACTCTGTAATGCTTGCTTTTTTCCTTTGCAGATTGAGGGGTGTCCGCTGAGCTTCACCAAGAATGGCTGCTGCAGACACACATGGTCTTTTTCTGGATTCCAATATTCCAAACGTCAACTGTTGAAACACAAGTCAATTTAAAAAATGACTATTACCTTTTCCAGAAACACAGTTTTGATAGACACAAAGGATTAAGGCAAGAACATGCTGCCAAATGAGAGTGAAGTGACAGCTGATAGAATGAAACATGCCATCCCAAGAAAATGACAATTCTGTGATTGAGTTAGCGGTAACTCACACAGGAAAAGAATGATGTAAGAAGAGATTAGCCACAAACATTCATCGCAACAAAAGATGCTTCACAAAACCAATGAAATGCAAGAAAAGATTCATCAATAGTCACCGCAAGTGAGTAGTCACAACAAACATCCAACGCAAGTGAAGAGGATTCCCAAAACAAGATGGAGACACACACATCCACCCACCTGCAAACAAAATGGAAGCCTGCATCCACCCGCCTGCAAACAAAATGGAAGCCTGCATCCACCCACCTGCAAACAAAATGGAAGCCTGCATCCACCCGCCTGCAAACAAAATGGAGACAT
Organism: Neoceratodus forsteri; assembly: GCA_016271365.2. Lineage (NCBI taxonomy): Eukaryota > Metazoa > Chordata > Ceratodontiformes > Ceratodontidae > Neoceratodus > Neoceratodus forsteri. The sequence continues at coordinate 78,329,119 of JADMNL010000035.1, forward strand.
GCATATCCACCCACCTGCAAACAAAATGGAGGCATGCACATCCACCCACCTGCAAACAAAATGGAAGCCTGCATCCACCCACCTGCAGACAAAATGGAGACATGCACATCCACCAGCCTGCAAACAAAATGGAAGCCTGCATCCACCCACCTGCAAAAAAAATGGAGACACGCACATCCACCCTCCTGCAAACAAAATGGAGACATGCACATCCACCCGCCTGCAAACAAAAAGGAGACACGCACATCCACCCACCTGCAAACAAAATGGAAGCCTGCATCCAACCGCCTGCAAACAAAATGGAAGCCTGCATCCACCCATCTGGAAACAAAATGGAGACACGCATCCACCTGCCAGCAAACAAATTGGAGACATGCATCCACCCACCTGCAAACAAAATGGAAGTCTGAATCCACCCACCTGCAAACAAAATGGAGACACGCATCCACTCACCTACAATCAAAATGGAGGCACACATTAGTCTGCCTGCAAACAAGGCGACATAGGCACACACATCACAACATGGTACAAAACAGAAAGGACTTGGATTAGTAAATAGGCATTATTTTGTTAACAATTGCAACAGATGCTCTCTCACAATAAGCAAAAGATGCAGTACAGCTTAGCCTGTCACTGACTTGCTGGATGATTTAATGATTCATGGTGTTTGGGGGTTGGGACTAACATGCCACATGGTCTGAGCCCGTGTTTGAAAGCCTGCTGTGGTGTGTAGGCCTTGCTCAGACCATTCAGAAGCCCAAAGTAAATGTTTTGGTTTCCAAATGGTCCGATCGAGGTCTACACACCACAGCAGCCTTCCAAACACAGGTCCACTCATGAGGCATCTTAGTCTCCCCACCAAACACAGTGCAGCATTTACAATACAACACAGTACAACACATTGCAGATGAAGAATCCCCCACCCCCGAAAAACAAAACCTTCATGCAGATAGTCTGAGTTTTTGAAAGCCTGTTGTGTGTGGGTAGTTTGCTCGGACCATTCAGAGCCCAAAAATGTTTTTTTTGGGTTCCAAATGGTCCAATCGAGGCCTACGCACCACAGCAGCCTTTCAAACACAGGTTCAGACCATGCAGCATGTTAGTCCCCCCCACCAAACACAATGCAGCATTCACAATCGAAGTCAGATTAAACAACAAACTAGTGTAAACACATTTTAACATTACAGCTGGTGAGTCCCCCCCACCACCCCAGAAACAAAAACATCATGCCACATGGTGTGGGTCAGTGTTTAGAAACCTGCTGTGGTGTGTTGGCCTTGCTCAGACCATTCAGAGCCCAAAAATAGTTTTTTGGGGTTCCAAATGGTCCGATCGAGGTCTACACACCACAGCAGCCTTCCAAACACAGGTCCACACCATGAGGCATCTAGCCCCCCACCAAACACAGTGCAGCATTTACAATACAACATAGTACAACACATTGCAGATGAAGAGTCCCCCAACCCCAGAAACAAAACCTTCATGCATATGGTCTGAGCCTGTGTTGAAAGCCTGCTGTTATGTGTAGGCCTTACTCGGACCATTCTAGAGCCCAAAATGGCTTTTTGGATTCCAAATGGTCCGATCGAGGCCTACACACCACAGCAGCCTTTCAAACATAGGCCTCAGACCATGCAGCATGTTAGTCCCCCACCAAAACACAATGCAGCATTCACAATCAAGTCAGATTAAACAACAAACTAGCGTAAACACATTTTAACATTACAGCTGGTGAGTCCCCCACCACCCCAGAAACAAAAACATCATGCCACATGTGTAGGTCATTGTTGGAAACCTGCTGTGGTGTGTTGGCCTTGCTCAGACCATTTAGAGCCCAAAAATAGTTTTTTGGGGTTCCAAATGGTCTGATCAAGGCCTACACACCACAGCAGCCTTCCAAACACAGGCTCAGACCATGCGGCATGTTAGTTCCCCCCCCCACCAAACACAATGCAGCATTCACAATCGAATTTGGATTAAACAACAAACTAGCATAAACACATTTTAACATTGCAGTTGGTGAGTCCCTCTCACCACCCCAGAATCAAAAACATCATGCTGCACGGTGTGGGCCAGTGTTTGGAAACTTGCTGTGATGTGTAGGCTCGCTCGGACCATTCAGAGCCCAAAAATGGCTTTTTTGGTTTCCAAATGGCCCAATTGAGGCCTACACACCACAGCAGCCTTCCAAACACAGGTTCAGACCATGCGGTATGCCCTGGTTGAATGAGCCATGATGCCCTCCGGTGGTGTGGCATCCTTAAGTCTATAGGTCTCTTGAATTGTCCTCTTTAGCCAGCTAGCAATCATCGTCCTTGAAGCTGCCATGCCCTTCCTATGCCCCTTTGCAATGGTGAAGAGTCTTTCAGATTTTCTAAGGGTCTGAGTTCTGGTGATGTATGTTACTAGCGTGGCTCGTACATTGAGGTGATGTGGGATAGGGTTGATCCCTGGCTCTCCTTGGGTGTACAAGGTTGGGAACTCTAGTGTCTGTTCTGTGTAGAACTGGGAAGCCACCTTCGGGATGAAGGTGGGTACTGTTTTCAAAGATACTCCCTCGGGAGTAAAGATTGTATAGGGTTCTTTACATGATAATGCCCCAATCTCCCCCACCCTGTGGGCTGAACAGACGGTTACAAGGAAGCAGGTCTTCAGCCCCATCCAGTACAATTGATTGTCCTGTATTGGCTAGAACGGGGGCGATGCCATGGCTTCCAGTACTAGTGTGAGGTCCCAAGGTGACATAGATGGTCTGGTTCAAGACCTCATCACTTCTACCGCTCTCATGAATTTAACAGCATCTGGGTGGGACCCTGGACTATGTAGGCCCACTGGCCCTAGGGCTGCCCTTATAGCCGAGAGCTATACTCTGAGGGATGAATGGGGCAGTCCTTTTTCCATGCCCTCTTGTAGGAACAGCAAAATTGTGGACATGTGTGCTGAACTGGGGTCTTTGTTCCTACCACGACACCAAGTGGAAAATATGTTCCACTGCTGGCCATACATGGATGTGGAGGAGGACCTTCTGAACTGCAGCATGGTGGAGATGATGGCACTATGATATCCTGCTTTTAGCAGTCTCTGCCTCTCAGGAGCCAGGCCAACAACCGGAAGGACTCCGAGGTCGGATGGGTCATCAGACCCTGAAGCAGTAGATCTGATCTGCAAGGTAGCCTCCACCTGTCCACTGCCTCGGCCATGGCCATGGAAAGCCATGCCCTCTGTGGCCAGTATGGTGTCACCAGAATGATGATCCTCCAAGACTCTCTGTTCTTGGCTAGTACCTGGAGGATCAGTGGGATCAGGGGAAAGACATATGCTTTGTCTCGGGTCCAGTTCTGTGACAATGCATCAACCCCATTGGCTTTCCTTTCCCTGTACCCCGAGAAGAAATCTTTCACTTGACGATTTGCCTCTGTGGTCATGAGGTCCATCATAATGGGCTCCCACCTGCTCTGAATCATTTGGAATACCTTCCGGGTGGAGTTGCCACTCCCTGGAGTGAACCCACTGTTGGCTTAACCAGTCCATCCTGATGTTTAATTTGCCTGCCAGGTGGATGGCCCCAATGTGATTGAGGTGGATTTGTGCCCAGGTCAACACGCTAGTCACCTCAGACAGCATGGCCTGACTTTTCGCTCCCCCCTTGTTTGGACAAACAGGCCACCGTGACCTGATTGTCTGATCGTATCAGAATGTTACATCCCTGTACGGTATCCTTGAAGGCTATTAGTGTGAAAATCACAGCCCTCATTTCCAGGACATTGATGGAGCATCTGGCTTCCACAGATGTCCATAGGCCTTGTGCTGATTGGGAGCCTAGGCATGCTCCCCACCCCATTAGACTGGCATCCATCTCTATTGTGATCTCGTATGTCAAACCCAGGGGTGCCTCCCACTGGAGGTTGTGCCGTTTCATCCACCAGGTGAGGGAGTGTCTTATTTCTTGTGGCAGGGTGACCTTAACTCCTAGATTCTCTTCAGATGGGAAACCCTGGGTTTTCAGGTAATTTTGCAGGGGTCTCATGTTCCACCTGGTCCATGGGACCAGGTCTTTGCAGGAGGCCATGCATCCTAGTCCCTGCACTAGCTGTCCAATGGTGGGTCATTGGCATGCTTTTAGGGCCCTTACCAGACCCACCATGTTGTCGATACGCTTCTGTGATGGTCTTGCCATACCTGTGGCTGTGTCTATCTCCACCCCTAGGTGTTCCAGCTGTTGGGCTGGTACCAGAGAGCTCTTGCTGTAATTGACTACCCAGCCATGCTCTTCCAGGGTTCGTAGTACTAGCTGGGTGTTCCTCTGTGCCTGAGTTCTGAACCTGGCCGGTATCAGCCAGTCATCCAGATAAGGGATGATATCCACCTCTTTTTCCCTTAGGCGTGCTGCCAGGATGATAGACACCTTTGTGAAGGTTTGTGGAGCGGAGACTAATCCAAAGGGTAATGCCTGGTATTGGAAGTGTTCACCTATCATGTGGAAGTGCAGATACCACTAGTGGCTCGGTCGAATGGGAATATGAAGATAAGCGTCCTTTAGGTCGATCGATGTTAGGAAATCCCCGACTCTGACACTTCTGAGGGTTGAGCGGAGGGTCTCCTTCTTGAACTTCTGAGTGCAAACAAATTTGTTCAGGTACTTCAGGTCCAGGATAGGGTGGAGCTCTCCTGTCTTTTTGGGAACCAGGAAGAATATAGAGTAAACTCCTTCCCCCTGTTCCTGAATGGGAACAGTCTGAATGGCCTTGTTCTGAACTAGCTCCAGTAGGATCTGCTGCACTTGGTGAGCAGATGCCCTTCTCCTGGAGATTGGGGATTGTATGAATCTGTCTTGGTGTGGTTGCTGTGTGAACTCTATTGCGTACCCTTTGTACACTACTTCCAGAACTCATTTGTCTGTGGTAGTGTCCACCCACTGGCCCAGGAACAACGAGAGTCTCCTTCCCACAGGAGGGAGATACTGTCTTTCCCTCTGAGTGGGTGTTGATAGCTCTCTGTTCTGGTAGTCATTGTGCTTTTTCTCTGCCTCCTCTGGCTCTGAACTTGTTGTTTCTTCCTCTGAATGAGGAGAACAAGGAGGAGGCACAGTTGGCATTGAAGGTACCATGATTGGCATTGCCATTGTGGTACTCTTTGCCTCAAAAGGAATTGGGCTGACTATATTGATTTTGCCTCCTTCCTTGATGAAACCTGTTGTTTCCCCGAAACTGGCGTTTGCCACATGGCAGGTACATGAACATGCTGCTGTTCTTCCCCAAATCCTTGCCTTCCTCTTTTTGCTTCAGGTACTCCTGAAGGTCTTCCCCAAAAATATGTTTCCCCTTTAAGGGGAGGTTTTGCAAAAGACTCTTAGATTCATTATCTGCCTCCCACAATTTCAACCATAATGCCCTCCTAGCTCTATTAGTTAGTGTTGATTCTCTGGCCTCTAGCTTAAGTGTATCCACAGCCATATCCCCCAAATATTTTGCAGTATCCAAAGAACATTCCAACAATTCTGCATCCCTTGACTTGGGGTCTGGCCTGTCTAAGAGTTCCTCCAGCCATCTGATTTGTGCCCGAGCTGCATAGACTGCAGTGGTGGCTGTCCTTGCTGCCATGCCAGTGATCGCAAACATTTTCTTTAACATATCCTCTACTTTCTTGTCAGTTGGGACCTTCAAGGATGTGGTTCCACATGGCAAGACAGTTTTCTTGCTGAGGGCAGCAATCTGTGGGTCTATTGTTGGGGTCACACACCAGGCATGCACTCTGTCCTCCTGGATAGGGTACCTCCTATCCAGGCTCCTGTTCTCTGACATGCTCCCAGTCTCGTTTGATTCCCATTCTTTGATGAATATGTCGTTGATTGCTGGGCTCACCAGGAAGGTTTCTTTACACTTAGGTCTCTGCTGAATCATTGGGTCAAGTTTGGATTCTGGTTTAGCAGCCTCCTCCTCAAACCCCATTGTGAGTTTTATGGCTTTCATGATCCCTGGAATGAGCTTGAAGGAACAGAGCTTAGAAGTGAGAGAAGGAATGGACTGGGAGACATCCATGACTTCCTCATCCGAGGCCTCATCCTCTTCATCATGAGATTCCTCCTCTCCTTGTCCATTGTCTGGCTGAGGTGGAATGGGTTCCGAGGGTGATGTGTTCTTGTCACTGTGGTCACTGGGGGGGGAAATTGGTTCTGGCCTTGGGTTCGGTACTGGATATATATTCTTGGCGAAATTCTCCAGTTTTTCCATGACCCACAACATGAAGTTCTGCTGACTTTCCATCATGGCCGCTGTGGCCTGTTGATTTTGGATGAGGAGAGCCCCCCGGATTGACCTACATGTTTCTGCTGGTTCCTTGAATGCTGGGATCCAGTGAAGGACTTTAGCAAGGCATTTGACACAGTCCCATACAAAAGATTAATATACAAGTTAGCCAGCCTGGGAGTGGGTCCCAAGATGACAGCCTGGGTAAAGAATTGGCTGGAGAATAGGACACAGAGAGTAATAGTAAATGGAGTCCACTCTGAAGAAAGCGGGGTTACTAGTGGGGTACCGCAGGGTTCAGTATTAGGACCGGTCCTCTTCAATGTCTTTATAAGTGACATTGCAGAGAGACTGGAAGGAAAAGTATGTCTCTTTGCAAATGACACAAAGATCTGCAGCAGAGTTGATGCACAAGGTGGGGTGGAAAGGATGAGAAGGGACTTGGCAAGGTTAGAGGAATAGTCAAATGTATGGCAGCTTAGATTCAATGCTAAGAAGTGCAAGGTAATGCACCTGGGAAACAAAAACCCAGGGGAAGAGTACACAATGAGGGGTGAGATACTAACAACAACAAAAATGGAAAGGGACCTGGGGGTAGTCATATCAGATGACCTAAAGGTGGGCAAGCAATGTGAGAGGGCAGCAAGGAGGGCTGGGGGGATACTGGGATGCATAGGGAGAGAGGCATCACCAGTGGAAAACAGGAAGTTATTATCCCTCTGTACAGACAGTTGGTGAGACCCCATCTGGAGTACTGCATGCAGTTCTGGAGACCCAATCTCCACAAGGACATAGACAGGATGGAGGCTGTCCAGAGGAGGGCAACTAAAATGGTGCAGGGTCTGCACTGGAAGAAATATGAAGAGAGACTTAAGGAGCTGAATATGTATAACCTTGAGGAAAGGAGGGAGAGGGAGGACATGATAGAAACTTTCAAGTATCTCAAGGGAATCAACAAAGTCCAAGAGGGTAGCATCTTTCAAAAAAAGAGGTGTGCAAGAACAAGGGGGCACAATTTGAAGATAGAGGGTGGCTCAGAGGTAATTTATGAAGTATTTTTCACAGAGAGGCTGTGGATGCATGGAACGGCCTTCCAGAGGAGGTTGTGGAGTCAAAAACAGTGGTGGAATTCAAGCATGCATGGGACAGTCATAAGGCAATTCTAGAGGGTGGGGGTAGGAAGAAGTAGGCTGCTGGTTAACTAGGATCTGCAGCTTATCCATTAGGTAGGGAAATGTGCAGACTGGGTGGGCCAAGTGGTCCTTATCTGCTGTCAAAATCTATGTTTCTATGTTAAGGGATTTGCTCCAGGGACAGATCGTCATCATCATGGAGGCAGGCTGGACACTGAGGGTCCGAGTTGTGAGGCAGGAGGGTGGTGCTGCATGTGGTACAATTGGACAAATCAGGGCTGATTAGGGGTTGTACACAATGAATGACCAGATGGGTGAACCAACAGCAGCATCTCCTGGAAACTCATGCTTTATACTCTAGATGGCAAGCAGGCAAACATTTGCAAGGTATACATCACTCATTGTATACAATTATGGCCTAGGGGAGGCGATGCAACCTCTGTCTCGACCCACTTGTTAGGTGGTCTGGAAGGGTTGATTCACTCTCAATATCTTATCTCCCCTTATATATCTGTATTGCCACTGTAGGGGGTGATCAAGATGGGTCTACATGAGTGAGCCTCAATCCGCAGGGATAGGTGATCAAAGCTGACCTTACAATCCCAATTTAAAATTATGTCCATTTTATCTGTATGAACCTGCTGAGTACGGTGTTCAATTAGATCTGAGCAAAATGTGTGAGTGGCTGTGCCTTCTTTTCGATCCACTGTGGGAGGTGATCGAAAAGGCCAGGCCAGCTAGCAAGCCAGGGGATTACAAAATGGTGGCTCTGCTGCTCTGTACAAAATGGCTGCCACAGCTCCCATTGTTCTCTCGGCCACATGGTCTGGTGTGGGGGGGTGAGAGAGAGAGAGACATGACCGTGGGACCTGCAATCAAACCCTTGTTTAATAACCGGTGGGTGACTCCAGGGAAATGCATCCGTTAGCCCCTTTATTGTTGTAAGCGTAGAAAGAGGCAGTGGGGCCTCTGACCTGCTCTGCTTGTAAGAGAAGCAGGCCAGCCCAAGGATCATCCCTGCTGTTGAAAAAGAGGATCCCCAAGAAATTATCTCAGGCGACCGGCTAAGATGATGGGCAGAATCTCTTCCCTGTTGCAAATGCTGCCCGCCAGTGCGAATAGTGCATGAGGGCACCTGTGAGTTGTTTCCTGGCTCTTTGTGAGAGCAGCGAGTGCATCATGTGGTTTGCTACAAGCGGCCCGACTAGCGTCGCTGAGAGCTACAGGAGGCACAAGATTTAAACCAAGGGCAGACGCCTGCGTCTGCCTGCAGCCATTACCAGAACTAAAAACCATCACAGTGCAACTCAGTGTTTTACAGCATTTAGCCTACACTCTCCCCACATTTATTTAACACCAACAGATCTAGTTCAAGTTTCTAAACATACAGAATGAAAATGAATGATTTTGATAGCACTCTAAGCAAAAACAACAGATCTAATCTCTGTATGCCTAATCACCATTTCTCTAAGCAACCCCACAAATGAATTTCTTTCTGCAATCACTCAAGTAAAAAGAAGAAAGAACGCCCACATAAGCTTTTTAAAATGTGTCTTATCCAGGCTTCTCTAAACAATTCAGCTTCTCTAACACAAAGAATCTGAGCAGGCTCAGCAAGCTAATTACACTGCTAGCCCACAATTAGAAGACATTTAGCTGCCTCTTTTAAATAACAATTCCACTGCATTCAGTCAAGGAAACTTTTAGGGCTAGCAAATCTAATTATCCAGGCACTCCCCCTGGAATAGCTTAGCATTCTGAGACACAGTTTTAAAAAATAGTGTTAAAAATTATTTGTATCTTATCTTGTTTAGGATTCTAAGCAGGGACTCTGTGTGCTAGCCTTTCAGATGCACAAGAGAACTGGAGAGCAGGGACTCCTGAGACCAAGGTATACTGCAAAATTTGATACTAGGTCACATGTGCATCTATAGGTGGGCTAAAACCCATGATGTAATGTCTGGAGTGCCATGGATACACAACCAACACAATGAGCAATAACAGACCAATTTACATACCTGTAAGTCTAGTTCTACTGTTGTCATTCCTTTCACATTCACACTGTGGCAAAGGGAGGTTTAGCCTATGGGTCTGCCACTCACTGGTGCAGCAGTGGATATGGGAAAGGAAAGGAGCCTGAAATGATAAAAAAAAAAAAACCTTTTTGAGGGTAGATATGAAAGGAGCCAGATCCTGCATGGAAGGCATATACCATCAGGTGGACACAGGACTTAGGGTGAAGGAATGCAGGGGAGGCACAATGGGAGACTGTGATCTGGGTGGCTGTGACTTCAATACAGCAGCAATTGTGGGTGGACAGGAAAATGGGGCCCCAACTGAGGCCCATCCCCTTAAGTGCAGGCTGGGGATGTTTATATTTATCTAAAGGGAGGTGCGGAGACAAAGCCCCGCTGCAATGAGACCAACATGCAGGTTGACCAGCAAGGTGTACAATGCAATTGCCAGACACGCATCTCGCTGTTGCCTGTTTTCCCGTGCATTGATCGCCTTCATCCAATTTGCCCTACTGTGGGTATTATCCCTATGTGAGGGGCAACAACTCAGCACTATGGCATGCAGCACTTCACTCCACCCTGCCCTGCTCTAAGCAGAGACCATGTGATAGACCGAGATCATGGTGGTCACTGCTTTCCAGCTGCCAATGTTCAATGCTGGTTCATGATACCCCACCTACCCCTAAACACATGGCTGTGCTTTGACTAAATGCTTATGTCTCAACACTTCTGACACTGTGCTGCTACATAGAAATGATGTAGAGGCCCCATTACAATGTTTTATTGGCCTGAGCCACCACCATCACCATCCAGAAAAATATAGACACTTGATCAGGTAGCCACTACATCAGTACATGAATGCATCATGAAATATCAGGATCTCTGATGGTGACTACAGCTGCTAGGACAAGGGAAGGCTGAAAATGCAGACATCAGACATTCCCAGAAGCACAGCACTACAAGGCAACTGGGAGGGCTGACAAGCCCCTGTAGGTACTCAGGACTCCATGTTTGGGCCTGAAAAAGAAAAAGTAAATGCCAAAAAGTCCCCCAGGTGCCTAAGGTAAGTTCTTAAGTTGTTCACCCTCTTCCCAATGCAATCACTTCTCACCCTCCACCACAATCTTTTATTTACTTTTTTTGTTAAATAGGTTTGGTTTCCTGACACTGCATGCCAGAAGTCAATGATACCTCCAAACCCACCTAAGCCCTCATAGTTTTGTGACCAATATGTCAATGGTGGGTTACCTCCCCTCCAGACTTCTGAGCTATAATTTTAGGGAGGGAGCAATATTATATAAATCCTATCTACCTTAAGTCTTCACTCTCCAGGGCCAGCCTGGAGGCACTGAGGGTTGAGGCTCTGGATGCCACATCTTGCACCACACTAGTGACCCCAGTTCAGAAACGCACCCAGGTTGTCAGGGGTCAGCAGGGGAGGGATGGGATTGAGCACCTGAGGGACTGCTCTCTCATCCCTGGGGAGGGTTGAGGGATTCCATCTCTCTGTAGTGGCCCCTGGTGACGACTGGGAGCACTACCAGAGTGGTGCACTTGGGGGTGGAGTGCGGCAGACATTGGCACATTGTGCCTTTGTTGTCATTGCATGCCCACACTCCAAAGGGCCATTAATGGAGGAAAAAGGCTAGGTGAGAGCAAGCAGCTTGATAGGCGTGCTCATGCCACCCAGATGTCTGTTGTGGAATTGCACTGGGGGGGTCCAGTCTCAGCCCAGCACAGGAAGGCATGGGGGGCCTCACAGCAGGTCTGGAAGTGGACGTACCAGATTCCCCATCATGCGAGTGAGCCCGGGGAAGCCGGTGGCTGGATGCCCCTGCCATATGTACTGCAGAAGGAGAAAAATAAGGATGTGATAAATAAAAAAGTCTTCACCCTCCCATGGTGCACCTGCTCCATTAAAGTTTAGAGACCCTGCACACAGTGGTGTGTGCCTGTGGTCTAACCTGCCATGAATTAATTAAAGTATTTGGATTTTTGCAACTTGCCATTTTCTGTAGATTAGTACATCATGCTGTTCTGCACATCTATTCTTACTTTCTTTTGTGTACAGCAATCTCTCCCATGGTCACCTGCTCCATTAAGGCATAGTAGTAGTAACATGGAGCACCTGACAGGGGAGGTCAGAGCTGTATGCACACTGATGGTGCCGTGAGGAAGACTACAACCCCCCTTTCAGATTCTGCACATGCTTCTACCACACTATAGCTTCTAGTACCTCAAAAAAGTTAGCAAGCTGTAAGACACAGCAATGAAGTTATCCCTAAATCTGAACCAAGGGAGCAACCCTGAAATATAACTGGGGTGCTGAAGAGTCAGGGTTACTTGGAGACACTTTCTTTTTTCAAAACCACTCCCCCCTCCCCGGTGTTGCATGCCCAGTTCTCTGACTTTAGGGCTAACCCCAATGGTGGAATTGACCCTGTTTGCTATTAGCCCCACCTGTCTCTTCACAGTGGTTGGCATAAATCCTGTTGTGGGTGTCATGGAAAGGGGGGGCAGTCTGAATGTGCATTCAAAAACTCAGCTACTGTAGCTTACCTAATTGAGTATCTGGGTGCTGGGCTACTTTTATGCACTTAAAGGGACAGCAGTCTCGGCTTCACCACACAATCTGCCCTATGTAAAATATTAAGTCTTAGGCATCGCAATTCTGTGTGCAAAATCAACTTTATTAGAAGCAAAACGATTTACAACCACCAGCAGCTATGGCAAGACACCTCAACCAGTTTACAGTATGACTGCATCATCAAGAGGACAATGAGGCAGTAATCCTGCAAAACCAGTAGAGGTGAGATGTCTTACCTGAGCTATGGGCAGTTGTGAACTGTTCTGCACCATATAAAGCAGATCTTGCACACAGGGGGCCCAATATTCAGACTGCGCCAGGCAGTGGCACAAAGGGAGGCGCAACACAACTGAGATGTGCCTGGGCCAGGACAGGGTGATATTCAAAGGTGATGTGCCATGGTGCATCACCATTGAATGTGGTACAAAATGTGCACGGTACATTCACAATGTGCCAATACATTCCCCAGACAGGGAGGACTGGGAATGCACCAGCGCAACTGCAGTTGCGCTGGGCTCATCACCCACAATATTCAGACTTGGGCATGCAAATGGGGTCACAATGTATGCATGAACCACATAGGACCATTTGCATGTCATTATGGCCCCATTTGCATGAGCTGCACAGGGCAGCATGGTGAAATACACCTGGCACCTTGCACAGAGTGTCGTGTGGACTGAGGGGGTCCTGGGGCATCCCCACACCCGTACCCACATCCGCTTTACAAAGTAATATGAAACAAGCCCTGGAGATTCAGAGGCTCCCTCCCACCCCATAACCCAAGCATGGGGATATATTGAAATTACACATGCCCTGTGAATGAACATATTTTTGACTGTATAGTACAGTATTCCCTGCAAGCCCAGAGGTCCACACTGTGGACCAATAGGCTTACAGCACATACTGTAAGCAGTCATTCATCGGGCAGCTAGCTGGTATGTGGGTGGGTTGTAGCTGCCCACCAATGATGGGGAGGGAGCTGGGTGGCCTGGGTGTCCTCAGTGAGTGGGGGGGCAGGGGTTACCACTGGACCACCAGGGCTTTGTTCACTATCACATCACTGGCTTCCAGGATTCGGGTGGGAAGGGGGAGTCCACTGGATCACCAGGGATAGTTCATATCAGCATAGATTGGTGATCAGTGGGTCAGGATGGGGGGGTACCACTAGACTACCAGGGCAGTTGTTGCTGCTACATATGTGGATTTTGTGCTACGGGAGGGGTGGGGGTACCACAGGACTGCCAGGGATGTGGACAACATGCAGTATACACTGATTGGTGCATTGGGTGGAGTGGGGGAACCACTAGACTACCAGGGAAGGGAGTTTATACACCTTTTGAGTGATCAGTGCTTTGGGGGGGTGGGGGTACCACTAGATCATCAGGGCATGTGAATGTCTTTCATAAGATCCATGATCATGGCTATGGGCAGGGAGGGGGTTGCCAAGAGACTATCAGGGGGTTTTCTTCACTCACGGGTACCCACAACAATGGTTAAGGGAGGGGGGATACACTAGACTACCAGGGCATGTACATTTTACTATTTTTCACAATAAGGGCTACAGGGAGGGAGGGGTTCAACTGGGCTACCAGGGATGGTTAAGTGCTTGTGGATGGTGTTCTTGTTGGGCTGGTGGCCACCTGCGGCTTGTGGCTGCTGTGTTTGTGCCCTCTGTGCAGCAGCCACCTGTGGAGTGTGCTTGACTGAGCTGGATGTTTCTGGCTCAACTTTGTACTCCAGTATGTGGTGCATCTTGGGGCTGTGCTAGCAGATGCGCCCGCACATCCCAGGCTGAATATCGGTATGTGCAGCATATGCATGGGCACACCCACTTCAGTTGTGCCACATATACTACCAATGTGCTTTGGTGCATCAGGACTTGCACTGCGCAAGTCACCATCTTGAATATCACACTGGGGCACATTGCAGGGTTGTGCCGGTGCAACTCAGTTGCACCAGGCTCAACCCCTTTGAATATCCTGCCCAGAGTTGTGGTACTTTTTTGCACTGCTGATAACCAGGGGTGCATCTAGAACTTTGTTTAAGGGGGCAACTCTTCCCCAAAATGTTAAATATTACCATTTAAAGCTAAGATTAGGTTTAAACAGAGTTTTGCTGGACTAATGAGGTTGGGGGTGCTACTTGGACGCAAGCTGAATACACTGGTAGTGATCACCCCTATAAATTCACTTTCCAGTACCTTCACCTCATTTTGCAGCCTGTTCCCTCAAGGTTTGCCCCAGCCTACAGACTAATGCTGGAAACCCCAGTCTTTTTCCTTCTAATCCCACCAACACATTTCTCCCCTCTGCATTCCCTGAAAAGCATATCATCCTTGAATCACCATTGCCACCCCCTGTACTGTCCTACTACTATTTAAACAATTATTACTGCAAACTGTATTGAAAGATATTTGTTTTATGCATTTCTTTGCTGTGAAAAGTTTTGAGAAAGCAGGGGATGACACTACTAAACACTTGAAAGACAAACTTGTTTTGAATCATGAAAGGAAATTATGTCAATACGTAGAAACAATAATCTATGTGCATTTACCTGGAGCTGTGCAAATAAATACAAGCCTGTATTCTTCAGTCTCTGGCAGTTCAATAATGTAACACTCTGACCAGAAATTCAAGTCAACATCTGCCTTTGGCTTAGAGTTCCCCAGGGTCCTAGTGCCAGTCACATCATCAACTGACAACAGAATAAACTTAGAAACTGGTGATCATATCTTGTGTTTTTAAAAATTCTACAGAACTATTTCTTCAGTGCCCCTGCAGGAGGTGGAGGGAGGGAGGGAGGTTTTGAGGTCTGGCAGAGGGAAAGGCAGTGGAAAACTAAATGCTATGAAATAATATTAATAATGTATCTAATTAAGTTAAGTGCCTTTCAAGATATCAAGACACGGCACAATAAAGTTAATTATACAGTAATAAAATCAACAATTCAACAATAAAATGGTCTGTCGGGATTCCTTCAATCCATTACACTCAAAAGCCTCATGCCATAGGAAAGTTTTCAACACCTGTTTAAAACTCCCACAGTTGCGCACTCCCACAGCTGATGGGGTAGAGAATTCCAGAGAGTTGTGGCTACGTACATAAATGCATGGGCCCCAGAAGACTTTAGCGACACCCTTGGAATCTCTAGCAACCCCTCATCAGCCAAACTGAGCTGTCGCTTGGGGCAGTAAGTTACCAGAAGCTCTTTCAAGTAGTCAGGACCAAGTTTGTGTAGGGCTTTGCAAGTCAATGATCCGACTTTAAAGGTGATCCACTACTAAATCAGCAGCCACTGCAGATCACACAGCACAGGTGTAATATGGGAGGATCAAGAAGTCCCCATCAGCAAATGTGCTGCAGCATTCTGCACTAGCAGCAGGTGGCAGATATCAACCCCAGGCAGCCCTAAGTACAGGGAGTTGCAATAGTCAAGGCGCAAGGTCACAAAGGCATGGATTAGTGTAGAAAGGTCACCAGATGGCATAAGGTACTTGATCCTGGTGATGTTCCTGAGATGGTAAAAGGAAGACTTGATGACTGTCGACACCTGAGATCTAAGTGTCAGCCCATCATCAATCACCACCCCCACGTCCTGCATCCATTCAGAGGTAAGGACCTGGGAGCCCCCCAGAAAAAGTTCAGAGGGATGATGAGCCCTCCAGCCCTCTATCCAGTGACCTGGATCCATGACCATCACCTCGGTCTTTTCCATGTTCAACTTTAGCCAGCTTGAATTCATCCAATCCTGGATTTATGTGAGGCAGTTGTTAAATATCGAGAGAGCCCTGTCCTGATTAGGTGCAAAAGACAGGTAGCGCTGGGTATCATCAGCATAGCAGTGAAACCTCAGCCCATGCCATCTTACAATGTCTCCGAGGGGCTGCAAACAACATGGAGGACAGCACTGAGCCCTGAGAGACCCCACATGACAGAGGGAGTGAGTCAAAAGAATAAATCCCGGACACCACTCTCTGGGTTCTGCCAGTGAGGAAAGATGTAAACCATCTGAGGTCTGTACTAGTCAGGCCACAGATGAACCTCAGGTGCTCAAGCAGCACCCCATGGTCCACGGTGTCAAAAGCTGAAGAGAGATCAAGGAGCACCAAGATGGAGTGGCTTCTCTGATCTCTTGCCATCAGGATATCATTGAGCACCCGAAGCAGTGCAGTCTCAGTACTGTGCCTCTTTCAAAAACCAGATTGGAGAGGTTCATAGATGTTATGGATGGTCAAGTGGTTTTCCAATTGTGCCACTACTACTTTCTCAATAACCTTCCCTATAAAGGGAAGGTTTGAGATTGGTCTGTAGTTGGCCAGAGAGTCCGGGTCCAATGAAGCCTTCTTCAGGAGTGGTGCCACCACCACCTCCTCCTTCAGGGAGCTAGAGAACTCACCTGAATCAAGGGAGCACCAGACTATCTGTACCAGGACCCAGGCCAATAATGTCATAACAACCCATAATCACGGAAGCTGGACCCGGGTCCAAACTACAGCACATAGGGCACATACTCTGGAGAATCCGCATGACATCCATGAACTCTGGCTGGTCAAAGGTACTCCAGGAAACACAAGGGATGGTGATCAGGCACTGATCAATAGCATCCCCCATAGAGGGCGTCAAAAGGATCTCCTCCCTGGTGTCAGCCCCTTTATTCGCAAAGAACCGAGCATCACTGTGCAATTACACACAATAGCTGTCCTGCAAGTCCCTCTTCTAATCTACTTCATAGCAAAAAGACAACATGGCTTTGTCATGGAGTCTTCAAAATGGAAAAAAAAATTCCTATGTTTTCAAATATGTAGGATGTGAAAAAGTTTAAGCATTATAAAATGTTTTACATGCATAATTTATTATTATGTGAGTTAAGATGTAAATTTCTTTTGGTTTTGCTCATGAAACATTTTATGTTAACTAATATTGTACACGTCAAAGAATACAGATAAGGCAATTTGTTGATGCATTTTCTGAATTCTCTCTTCCAGCTTGATGTTGTTCCCCCATTCAACCCACTAGTCCTGCGGAATTTTCCCCTGTTGAGCACCCATATGTACCTGTGTTTCCATCATAGCCCATCTCTCCTGTCCACTAGAGAAAAAAATATTGAAACGTTCTAGTCTCTTCTTGCATGACCCTTTCTGCTGCTCCTGGATTATTTTTGTCACCCTTCACTGTACAGTTTGCAACCCATTCCTGCTTTTCTTCACATGAGAGCTCCTGAACTGTACACAGAACTCCAGGTGAGGTCTAATCTGTCACCTGTACAGTGGCAGTTTAACCTGCTTCTTGCAACCAGCAAACCTCGACCTGATGCACCTCAACATCTTGATAGCCTTCCTGTACTCATCACCACATTGAAAAGTGCTTTCTCTATGTAATCTGCATCCCTTGCATTTGTTTTCAGATACACACACCATAATTCTTGGATTGGCAGAATAAATTCATTAGTGCCACCTTCTTGTTGACACAGTCTCATTGGAGGCACTTTGTGCATCCACAAAGCTCATTTCTCATACACGTCATGATGAGATTCCAGTCTGGGCCATTTCTCAAAGTAACTTAAGTTATTGGCATTTCTTTGCATCCATAAAACTGAGCAGTCGCATCATTTCATAATGGAGTTCAAGTTTGCATTGTTATCGGACAAAATTTGTAATTGTGTTTCTTTTTGGTGCAGTCTCTGGAACTGGCAAATTATACTGTTTTCAATTACATCTCCTCATACAGTTTCCGTAACTGCATCTTCGCTTGACACAAACAGCTCAATTATTTCATGACTGTCTGAATTTCATAATTCATTGATGTTAATTGCACATTTTTTTTTTGTTTTTTGTTTTTTAAGATTAGCACAGTACTGAAAATGTTATCATTTTCCTTTGCTGAACTGCAGTCTGTGAGAGCTTTGGGCAGACAATAGCTTCACACCCTTTCATTGCTGCTCTGACAATTCTTCTAAAACTTTTCAGACTGTTGTAAGTCAAGGCAACCCATATTTTGAGTTTTCCTTGGGGAGTTTGTCAGACACCATGAATTTTTCTAAACCCTTTTTTATTCTGAAAAGTGTAAGGTTTGTCCTGTGTTTTCGCAGCATACTTTTTTCATTCTTGTTTATGAAATGCGGGGTGGGTGGACATGCTGAACCTACAGTCTCTTTCCCCCTTCCAGCTTCACTGCATACCCTCTTGTACTGGTGCATTTCCTCATTTGAAATAGACTCCCCTCCTGTACTCTACTCACCCCAGTGAGATACTTATAGGTCTCTATTATGGTCCCCCCTCTCCCACAGGGTGCTCAGAATCTGACACAGTCTCCAGGGTGTGGAAGTGGCAGCAAACACTGTTCAGATTTCAAAGCTCAACTTGGTAGATTTGTGGAAAAGCAGCATCAGAGGTTAAATAGCTTACTGTACAGATGTATCTGTGCTCATACGGGGGACTAGTCAAGGCCCTATTGTAAAAGGATAGGGAAAAGCATCCCGTATCTTTCCCCACTACAGCTGTGTTATGTAGAGCATGTTCAGTAGTTGTGCATGTCTATCCATACGCTCAAAAACCCTGTTGCACCACAGCAGTGACACAGCTACTGTGGTACAGTGACTTCTCATTGTACCACAGTAGCTGCTTCACAGAGCCAAGCAAGAGTGGCACAGTGAAACAGCCATTAGAGCACTGCAGAATTTTCAAATTCTGCTGGAACCTCAAAAGTTTGGAAATTCTGCATAATTCTGTCAGAAGCATAATTATCTGGACGGCTGCCCAATTCTGTTCCTGCTTCCATGTACCAGTGCTCATCTCTTTTGGGACATACCTTGACATGGTCCACCGCAGTTTATCCACCCTGGCATGGCATAGAGAGGATTCTGAAAGCAAAATGTTATCTGCAGAATAATTTTCTGCAGTTTAGGTAAATTATTAAACATTATCCTGTATATGTTACTGTTTTGTGGTTACTGTGGAACTACTAAATTAATTCATAGAATTTGATGGTAGATAAAGACTGCCTAGCCCACCTAGACTGCTTAGATAGTCCCAACCTATTCTGGATGCACAGACTCTATCTGGTCTCTGCCAATACTCCAGTCTCCTTGCATTCTGTTGAATATACCCTGTATGTCTATCCCATCCATGCTTGAAGCTCCCCACACTTCTAGCCTCCACTACTTCTGATGAAAATCTGTTCCAGGCATTCACTACTCTTTCAGTGAAGAAATATTTCCACTGGTCCTGCCGCTTGTTCTTATTTGAAACAGACTCCCCAACTGTACCCTATTCACCCATTTGAGGTACTTGTAGGTATTCTAAATGATTTCAGCATGTGTGCACTTTGTGGTGCTTTTAAAGACTACTGGTTGTATGGCAGACGTCTTGAAAAAGCATTGGCATTGACTTGAAACGTACGTAGACACCATTCATGTGTGGGGGTGCTACTCTTTTTAATTGTGCTAAATATAAGCATTTATTCATGCTATTTTTGGCATTTTGGTGTTTGCTTGCTGGAGTGTAGCCGAGAGTTTTTTTTCTACTTTGTACTTGTAGGTATGTATGATATTCTCTCTCTCCCTCTTTCTCTCTCTCTCTCTCTCTCTCTCTATTTTCTCTCTCTCTCCCTCTCTATCTCTTTCTTTTTCTCTCTCTCCCTCTCTTTCCCCTTTCTTCCAGAGTGTACATGTTGAGATCCCCTAGCTCTCCTCAAAGGGCTTCTTGTGAAAACCATGTACCATTCTAGCTGTCCTCCTCTGGACTGCCTCTGCTCTGTCTATGTCCTTTCTGAGGTGTGGTCTCCAGAACTGAACCCAAGATTCAAGGTGTGACTGCACCAGCAAATGATATAATGGCAACACCACCTCTCTCCTCCTGCTGGATATACCCCTCCTTTTGCATCCCAGTTTTTCACTAGCCCTACCTACAGCCTTTTCGCAATTCCCTGCCACCTTGAGGTCCTCAGATATGATAACCCTGAGGTCTCTTTCCTGCCTAGCAACTGTTAGTACTACCCCCATACTATACTCAGCAAAGTGGGTTCTATGCCCTTAGTGCATTCTTTTGTATGTTTCGGCATTGAACCCCCAACTACCATATTTTGTCCATTCCTCAAGTTTCCCAAGATCACTGTGCATTTTTTCCAACCCTTCCTGAGTGTCCGCCTTATTACAGATTTTGGTATAATCTCCAAAAAGGCATACCTTCCTTTCCACCTCTTCTGTAAAGTCCCCAGTAAACATATTGAAGTGAACCGGTCCTAGTAGCAAGCTATGTGGTACCCCACCTGTCACACTTCCCTCTTTAGAATAAATAGTGCCATTAACCACCATCCTCGGTCTCCTGTCCTCTAACTGGTTTCTATCCCAGTTTACCACTATGGATCCCACTCCTAGGTTGGTCAACTTCCTACTCAGCTTCCTATGGCAGGTCTTGCAAAAGTCTAAATAGGCCATGTCTACTGCTCTCCCCAATCAAATTCCCAGATCATCCAGTCAAAGAACTCCGCTAGATACATTTGGCATGGTGCCTCCCCCCCCCCATGAAACTGTGTTGTTTATGGTCTTGCAGCCCGTTGGATTCAAGATACTTTGTACACCTTCAGTAGTGTTTCCATAAATTTCCCCACTACTAAAGTACGACTGATTGTCCTACAGTATAGTTGCTAGCCTTCTCCCAGCTGGTGCTCATATTTAAAGTAACAACATCAACCCTTTTCAGGTTTCTGGAACCACTCCTGTTTCTAGTAAATGGTTGAACAATGCTGTCAGTGTGGCAGCCAGAGCATCCCTAAGTTCTTTTAGTACCCTGGGATAAGGACTGCTTGACCACTAGTTTGCCCATTTTCCCCTGCCTATACTGTCTCCATAGACCCTACCTGATCTCCATTTACTGTACCTCCCTTCTACTTCCCTACTAAGTTCTTACAGCACTCTTTCCTCTAAAAATGGAGCTGTGTCCATTCCTGCCCCACTCTGTCCCTGTTTCTCCCTGGTGGTTTATCCTTCCACCCTGTGCTGTGAAGACTCAGCAGAAGTATCTGTTTAAAGATGTCAGGTTTTTCTTGGTCTCCTTCTACACAGTCTCCTTCTTCCACCATTTTAATTCATACTGTCCCTATTCTTGTTTTCCTCTTCTCACTTATGTAAGTGAAGAAAGTCTTATCCGTGTAGTGAGCCCTTTGGTAATTCTTTCCTCTGTCTACACCTTTGCTGTCCTCGCTGACTTGCTTGGCTCCTTCTGCTTTGCTGGGCATGCATCCAGTTCCATGTCAAAAGAGTAAAAAATAAAACAGCGCCGACCATAAGTGCCAGGACAAATGAGCTTAAAAAATACAGCAACTACCCAAAAGAGCAAATGTCAAAACAGTGACTGCAAACATAACCAGCTACAACACAAATGCCAGTGAAACACCCACAGAACACGTTCCTTTTGAAGCCCATTGATAGAATACTAAACGGAACCACTCCTCAATTAAAACACCACATTAAAGTAGCAACACCTGACAAAACCCCTCCAAAAAACAAAACTCAAAAAATAACTGTAATATCTCAACAATGGACCCCACATAGACACCCAGAACACTGAAAGCTACTGCTAGATTTGAATCCATGACAGTACACGACACACAAGTGGTTCCATCATAGCGTTGTGGGTAGAGTAGGGTGTTAGGTAGCTAGGGTGTTAGCTACCTAACACCCTACTCTACCCACTACACCATGATGGAACCACAATTCCAACCCAGTCAACAACAGCAGTCATTCACATAGTCATTCACTGTGGGATACAATAAAATAAACACTCAGTACCCAACATGTGGACATAATGCTACATTCTGTTCTTTACAGGGGGCTATGCCCCCAAAGTCCCATGGCTATAAATAACCATCTCCAAGACCGCACAACTTACAACTACATATTAAATAGTATTCCACCACAAGTTGCCCTTACTGAACTGATATTCGCTGAAATGACATTCGCTATTATACACAACTCGCTAATATGACACAAACTCATACTGAGTCATTCTTTGATGGGATGCCTATGCCTCCCTATCCTCCTCTCTCTATGTTTCCTTACACATCTTGAAACAGCCCTTTTTTATTTCACCACTCGTACCACTTCTTTGGAGAACCATAATATCCCCCTTTTCCTTCTGCCTTTGCATATTCCCTTAGTGTGTAGGTTGGTTTCTTTAGTTATGCCTTCCCTTATTCTTTCCCCCTATGTCTCTACTACCCCTCCCAGGCTATCCTCCACCCTTCTTAGGCAGTACCTGAGGCAGTTCACCTATTTCTTTAAAATCTGCCCTCTTAAATTCCAGAGCCCTCACGCTTTGTGTGGTTTGCATATGCTCCTGTCTTTATGTGGAACTGCACTGTACAGCGGTCACTGGTACCAAGGGGACTGCCCACTGTGACATTTTTACTGCTTTCCCTGTTTCTAAGCAGCAAATCCAGCACCACCCTGTCCCTAGTGGGTTCTTTGATTAACTACCTGAGAAGAACCCTTGCAGAGGGTCAAGCATGGTCCTGTTCCTTGCTGAAGCTGCAGTTAGAAGGCATCATGATGTGGAATCTGGCAGATTAAAGTCAATAACTAGCTGCACCTCCCCCTTCCTTGCCATTCCAATGATGGCTTTCCCAAGGGCCTTATCAATCTCCTTGCCCTGTGGTGGAGGTCTGTACATTACTCCAGCATGGATAGTGGACCCAGAGCCTGCCTTCAGGTTGACCCATAGTAATTCCAGTCCCTCATTTTCCTCTTTGTGCCCCTGTACCTCCATGGCTTTGATACCTTTCCTCACATATAATACAATCCCTCCTCCTTTCCTCCCTGCTCTGTCCTGAACAGAGTATAGCACTGTAAGTCCAGTTGCTTTTTGTGGTCCATAGAACACCATGACTCCTTTATAGCCACTAAATCCAGATTAGCCTCTGCCATGATGACTTCCAGATCTGAAATTTTGATACCAAGGCTCCTTGTGTTGGTGCGCATCACTTTCTAGATCCCCCCCCCATATCTACCACCCTGTTTATCCCTCCAATTTGTGCCTGTTTTGCTCCCTGACTTTCTTATTGGTTCACCCCTTACCTTTTTAGTTTCACTATATCTGGTCCATTTTAACCCTATGTCCTCCCCTAACTGTGTTATAGTCCCATTTTCTTCTTTCCTGTCCCTGTCCTTGTCCTTTTGTGCATCTGCTCTTGGGGAGTTTTCTCCATTATAGTCTTTCCTACCTAACACTACCATCCACTTTACCATACAGAGGGAGGCAACTGTTGCCTCCTTTGGTTTTACTGCCCCCCCAACCTAGTTTAAATGTTCATCTATGTAGCATTCAAGCCTACCATCAAGGACTGTGGCCTCCAACCTAAAAGGATGCAGGCCATCTCTCCCATAGAGGCCCACTTCTTCCTAGGTTGGTCCCCAGTCTGTGATGTGTCAATGCCTTCAAACATTCATTAAATGCCCTTGTGTTGAATGCCTTTGCCTCCCCAGGCCATACACAGGCAGCATAGCAAAACATGATGTGTGTACTATTTGATGAGGACACCCCCCCCCAGCTCCTTGAAATTTTCCATCTCTGCTCCTACCTTTTCCCATGCTATATGATTTATCCCAGTATAGGTAATGATATCCAGTTCCTGTTGCCCTAGCTTTCTGCAGGATCTGCTCTTTATCTTTTCCAGATAAGGCACTCCTCAAGCACCTCACCTCCCTACCCCTCCAGCTCCCATGTCTTTCCCCTTCACAATTGTATCTCCAGTCAACAGCTGGTTCCTCTTTGGCTAGTGGACTTTCTATCCCTACTTGGGGCCTCCATTTCTGTGGACCTCTGCCTCTTCCCTTGACACTGTGATGAGTACTTCTTCTTGGTTGCCCTGTTCCACCAGTAAGGCAATGGTGTCATGCAGTGGTATATATAAAGAAGCATGCACCCTACTCCCACCCTGCCCTCTCCCTCTTGGAGTCCACCATTGTCCATCCACTCTTCCTCTGTCTAGGCATCCTCTGGTGGAGCAGCAACAGACATTGTGGCCCCTGGGTGGGGCAGAATGCCCACTTTATCCTTGCCAGTTCAACTCAGATACCAGCAGTCTCTGTCCACAACACAACCCAGAGAGGTGAGCACGTATGTGGCAGCACCTCAGTCTCCAGAAGGTTTCCCGATAGGCTGCTGCTCCGCAGCCACTGCATTGCATTGCACCAGTCCCATGATCCTAGTGTCTATGCAAGTTCAGTTTACCCTTCTGCCGCCTTCCTACTCCCAGGTTTCTATTATCTCACCCCTTTTGTTCCCGGAAACTATTTTGTAACCTTACCCTAGATAGGGTGCCTCCAGCTTTCCCTTTATTAACCCTCTTACCTGTCCCTTTATTTGTCTGAACCTGTGTTATACAATTTAATCCTGACCTCCCCGTTTGACTCGCTTCACCTGGGGAAGTGTTGGGCCTGTCCCACTTGATTATTATCCCCACTCTAACTAGCAGTGACCCCTTTTTTAAAGTCTGTCACATTATATGAAGTAACAATAACTTTTAAACAATGCTTCTCAGTTTACCATATGCAGAGGACAGCAAATGTGAAATTTCTTACTTGGTTGATCAAGTTAGGTAATGCAACCCAGCATCAATGCATTGTTATATGTTTAGCATAAAGAACTAAAAGAAGTTTAGATTAATTAAAACTATTTTATAACAATATGCATTGTTTAGCTCCTTTTCATAATTTATACTACTTGTAACCCACCCCAAAGTGTAATCAGCTTATATCTAGTATTATTTCACCATTGTTTACTTACAAAGTTCGATGACCAATGCTAAAATGCAGCACTCTAACAAAACTTATATTTCACGTGTAACTGATCATTAGCAGATAGTCTTCTTTTTTAAACATTTAACATTTTCTCCTTCTGCAGCCACGGTCCTGCCTTTTTATTTATTTATTTTTATTACATCCAGCCACCGCTCCACTCCGCCGCTGACCCCAAAGTTGTATGCCCAGCTGGCAGACGCAACTACACCTGTGAAAGGGGGCCCCCCTCACCCGGTGAGGAACCAGTACCGGCACATGCCTCCAGGCATCATTGGCTGGTGAAGCTGCAGTTATCAAGCTGCCTCGGACCCATGCTGCTATTTTTCCTTGTTCTTTCCCCATTGGGACCACAGACATGCAATAATGTCCATGCACATACATGCAGATGTCTGCCGTGGTCCCCCCTCCATTACACTGCTGCCTGCAGTACCTCTGGGTGTCCCCAGGGGTCACCGCAGCACGGTGTAAAGTCCCCAAGCACCCCAGGACTAGGAGAGCTGTCTCCCGACACTCAATCTCACTCCTCCCCAGCTGACCCCTGACAATCCGAGCCCTTTCCCTAACCGGGTCTCTGGCATAGCGCGAGGTGTGGCATCCAGTGCCTCAACCCTCAGTGCCACCGGGCTGTCTAGCAGATAGTCTTGATGGGCTATTGACTACTTCCATCCTTTGTGCCCCGCACCCAGTATGACATATTGAACAGTATAGTAACCAAATAAACAATTTTAAATTGTTTACATATTATATCAGTAGATCTTATGTCCACTTTTTAAGAAAAGTGAGGTTTCAGAGGCTTTTCTACTGTTGAACAGTTGCAATTTTTAAAAGGGAAAATGCTGCAGTTCACTTGTACTGGACTAGTCTGTAGAGGACTCAAGTGCATAGTAAGAACTCAAAATGTTGCTACATTTTGAACAAATGTTTTCCGAAGCAGACAGAGTAAATGTTAAAGGATTAAAGTGGAAGGTAAGCTGAGTGTCTGTGTCAGTAGCAGAACAAAGATTGTTATTATACCATGAAATCTGATTCAGGATTCAAAGGCTGCTCAAATCCTGCCTCCAATAACCAGTATAAAAGTGCCTATCATTCTGCATTGAGCAACAGTAATCGCAGTGTAACTCAGAGTTTGAACAGACATTTCTGTACCCCCCCATGTAATAGCACTTTTGCAAATACTAAACTAAACTGTAATACTGTAAAGGTCTTCATGTTTTATATGAAATCAAATAATTTCTGTTTTTTTCCCACACCTCTTCTACAACTTTATATTTGCTTCATGGTCTCCAGAGTTACAGTAACCCCTTGCTTATGACCACATAAGGTTCATGTCTTTCACCTGCTTTGAGGCAGCCATTTTTGATATTACCCAAACTGCCTGCAGTTTCTGTACTAGAACATCCTAGTGGAGTTTTCTGCCTTTTAATATGCCAAATGCACAGATCCATGTGGTGTCCTTCCTTCCCCACTACCCCCGTAGATGTTTAGTGCATCTTCCTGTGTTGCTAATACACATATTGGGCACTTAAACCTCTTGCGTACTTTTTCTGTAGTATGACCTTGAAAAGGGAGGTGAGAAGCAATGACTCATTGTTC
Organism: Neoceratodus forsteri; assembly: GCA_016271365.2. Taxonomy (NCBI): domain Eukaryota; kingdom Metazoa; phylum Chordata; order Ceratodontiformes; family Ceratodontidae; genus Neoceratodus; species Neoceratodus forsteri. The sequence goes on from JADMNL010000035.1 coordinate 78,355,487, forward strand.
ATGGGGAGGGGTAGTAGTAATAAATGGTAACCAGCTGGATAAAATAGCACCATTACATTGTAAGTGGGAGTTTTTCAAGAGGGGGATCCTCTCCTCTCCTTTCTGGAAGAAACCTAACAGATGTTGTTCTGTATATACCAATGCCATTCCTTCTATACTCTAATTTTTTAAGATGTAGAATATGCGGTGTGAGATAAATGTGTTTTTAAATTGCAGTAGCTTTTACAGACAGGGGTTCTTGCAAGTACAAGCAGGCCACTAGGAAACAATTGCTACCAACTATGCACTTGGAAGCAATAGTAGAATGACTTCAAAACAGCTACTTTTGGCAGTAGCAGTTCATGTAAGCCCAGTTTTGTTCTGTTTTTAACTGTTGCTACTGACAGTGCCATCAATAAGTCCAAATCACCTGCTTATAAACTTGTCACCAGCAGTAGTTTTTTGTGATGGGCTTTTTTCATTAAACTTTCTATTTATGTCCCCTTTTAGTCTCCAGCCCCTGTTCTTCCTCTGGAGCTCCCAATGCCTATGCAATCACCTGCACCTCTACCCTTAACTATGGCTGCCAGTCCTCCATTTAGCCTTGACCCCCTCCCCCATGCAGGGGACAGAATAGGGAGGATTGACCCTAGAGCTACAATCTGGACCAGTTATGGGGTTTGAGAGGGTGGCCCAGTGCCGCAGGTCCCCTCCCCCTGCCACAGACCTTCCTACGGACTTATCCTCAAGAATCTCCTCTGGGTCGCGGCGCTGGCACTGCGCTCCGTGCCAGGTGGGCCTCCCCTGAAGTCTGCATCTACTGGGACAAATTTAAGATTTTCTCTGCTGCTGCCTCATCTGAGCCTGACTACCAAAGCAACTTACCAGGTCAGAGGGTCTCAATTCTGGGCCTCTGCTTCTGCTCTGGTCAGCCCCAACTACCGGAGCCAATTGGATTCGCTCTAAAAACAGAAGCCTTCTTCTTCAATCCCTGAGCACAAAATTTAAAAAAGACACTTACAGCCTATTGGCCCAACAGCCAATGATGCTCAGACAGCTTGCATCTACCGGGACAAACTTCTCACCCACCCACCCTGTTCCCTCCTCCCTCCTCTCATTAAATGCACCTAAACCCCTCCCACAAACACTAGGGGACCTTTCCCATTGTGACATCTACTAGGACTGATGTTCACTGCCTTGAATAGTTGTAACATTATAATCTAACTTTGAACCTCCAAAGTTATTAGTCCTAAATGTGTTATAACTGCTGCCGTCATCCTCTTGTCATATAGCTGACTTGACTAATCCAGGGGTCTATATAACAGCTGACTTGCTAGAATGATGTTCTCAGCATTGAATATTTGCAACAGTATAGTCTAACTTCCCAGCATTAAAGAGACAAGTCCTAAATGTGCTAGATCTACTGCTGATATCCTCTTGTCATATAGCTGACTTGTTTTATCCAGGGGTTTGTATAATAATCTGACTTGTTATACTGATGTTCACTGCTTTGAATAGTTGCAACTATATACTCCAACCTCAAATCACTGAAGTTACTAGTCCTATATGTGTTAGAACTGCTGCTGGTATCCTCTTGCCATATAGCTGACTCGGCTATTCCAGGGGTTCATATAATAGCTAACTTGTTATACTGTGCTATCCTGCTGAATAACCTATAACCCTACTCCTTTTACTGATGCATTTGAGTTATTCTAGTTACATGCTGAATCTTATCTGCTGTAGTTACTAGTCCCATCCTGCCACCCGGCCACTCGAGTGGGAAACATTCCTACCATATAAGAAAGGAATCACTTCACCCCCTCTCTACCATGAACCTGTACACAGGAGTGGATATAGTCAACTCCACCCACAGTCGACTTGAACTCTTTCTGAGGTCTACCTACTAGACCCTGTCTTACCCCAAACCCCTCTCTCCTAATCTAGGTAAGCCGAGTATCCTCTCCCTGATCCTAGATCATGCGGTGCTTGGGACTCATGACCGCTTTTGCCTATATAGCTGTAATACTGGGGACCAACCAGCTCTACTTCTGGGGTCACGGTCCCTCAGACCCAGGTGGGAACACTGGTCATCCCCCCGGACCCCTCAAACCTCAGGTGGAGGGGATTAATGTGTTACTCCTATCTGTGTGTGGATTAACCAGACACGGAAATTGTTATAACCTATTCTATAACCTCAATGTGAATGACAGACAGAGGTTCCTCTCCACTCCCACTAAAATCATTGGATATCTTGCCAGGTTTAAGCTTGCCCTGGGTGGGGACATTGAATCAAACCCTGGTCCCCAATCCCCCAATTTCATTCTTAGTGACCCTACTAACCCTCGCTGGGCCAATGCCAGGGGTCTCAAGCTGGTTCACATGAACATTAGCAGCCTAAGGCATAAAGTCCATGACTTTGAAGCTTGTAGTGCACTACATGAGAGGTGACTGAGACCTGGCTCAAGCCACAAATCCTTCCTCACGAAGTTGACCTGGTTGGCTATAATGTTTTTAGAAAGGATCGAGCAGGGAAGAAAAGTTGTTGGGTTCTCATTTACACCAGCACAAATCTAAATGCTACACAGCTTGATCACCCTCCCCTCTGTGACTCAGTAAATGAGATAATATTTACAAAAGTGCTCCTTGGAGACACGAAACCCTTGTACATAGGGTGTGCCTACCTCCCACCCCAATTGGCTGCCTCTTCCCTTGAATCTCTAACCCATGCTTTGGCAGAGCACCACCTGGGGGATATAATTCTCCTAGGGGATTTTAATCAGAAATGGAATACCCTGGGGACACCCGTTAGTAAGAACCCCGTTCTCGACACCAACGTGACCCAAGTCATTGACCTGCCTACAAGGCACAAAGCCAAGTCTGGCAATCAATCCTTACTTGACTGGGCTCTAGTCTCATACCCAGACCATATACTGATGGCCAGAATCATGGTAGATTCATCGAGTGATCACTCGTCAATCTTCTGCACCTGGTCTAATAAGCTCCCTAAAGTGGCTGCCAGGGCAATAGAAGCCAGAAACTATAGCAGACGCATACTGGCAGACTTCTGCTCTGACCTACGAGCTGTAGACTGGGATCCTATAGTCTTCCTTCCCACCCTGGATGCAGCGCTGGATTACTTTACCAACTCGTTTATGTCCATGGCCAATGAACATGCCCTGTGAAAGAAACTAAGGGTACAGGGGAAGTGCCATAAATGGCTTAACCCTAGCCTCAAACGAAGTATGCTGCTCGGTGACAGGGCCTGGGGACATTACAAATCCTCAGGCCACAAATTAGACTGGGAGAAGTACAGGGTGCTGAGGAATCTATGCAAGAAAGCTTCCAAACAAGCAATATCCAAATACCTGCATGATCTCCAGTCTAGACACCTTAGGGATCCTAAGAAATTCCTGGGCCAAATAAAACTGCTTCTAAAGGGTGCCTCTAATGCCCAGGATAGAGCACTTCTGGTTGGGAATATCCTGACCAATGACTCCTCAGCAGTAGCAGAGGCATTCAATGCCTCCTTTTCCAATCCAGGTGGACTCACACCCCCTGTCCTTCCTGGTGCTGCAGCAGTACTGATTGGAAACACGCTCGGCCTCAGTTTCACCTGAAACTGGTCAAACCTTCTGATGTACTTCTACTTAAAATAAACCCCAACTCCTCCCCAGGACATGACCTTCTTGAACTGAGACTGCTGAGGGTTGCTGCCCCAGCTATCACTTGCCCTGTCACTATGTTCATCAACAGGTCCCTCCTAGAAGGAATAGTCCCAAGCAAATGGAAGGTCGCGACCATAGTCCCCATCCATAAAAAGGACCCAGGGACAAAGTGGGGAACTACAGGCCAATCTCCATTCTCTGTCCTCTGGGGAAGGTGCAGGAGAGATTGGTCTACAACCAGTTGCAGGATTACCTTGAGCAGTACCTTCTCCGAGTCGACATACAGTATGGCTTTAGGAAAGGCCATAGCACCGACACAGCCCTTATCCAGCTTACGTCTGACATCCTCGATGCCATGGATTGGGGCTCCCCAACAGGGTCTCTATTCATCAACCTGTCTAAGGCATTTGACCTGGTCAGCCATGAACTACTCCTCTCCAAACTACACCTACTAGAACTGGATGGGCTTTCAGTTTCCTGGTTCAAGAGCTACCTGCTCAACTGAATCCAAAAAATTCTATGGAGAGGAACCCAATCTAGCACTAGACCTGTGGTCTCCAGGGTACCCCAGGGCTCAATCCTGGGGCCCCTGCTATTCACCCTCTTTGTCAATGACATTGAGGGGGTTTGTGGGCTGAGCAACCTCATCCTTTATGCAGATGACACTGTTGTCTACTGCAGTGATCCACTGCCTAGCATTATTTCTGCCAAACTCCAGACCTGTCTCTCTGCACGTGACGCCTGGTTCTCCACCAACTCACTTGTGCTGAATGAAGACCAGATGAAGGCTGTCCTGTTCAGGACTAGATGCCTAGGAGCCGACAGGCATGACCTGCTCCAGCTCCACACAGCCCAAAGGAAGAGAGTTGAGGTCATTGACAGGATTAAGTACCTTAGGATCCTCCTTGACCAGGAGCTGTCCTACAAGCCTCATACTGACTCCTTAGCAAAGTCTACCCACCAGAAGATTGGACTTCTCTACCGGCTGGGTAACTCTCTTTCTGACGTAGCTCGGTGAGCCATAGCCAACTGCACCCTACTTCCCACCCTCCTCTATGGGGCCCCCTTGCTACAGTTTCTCAGGGAGGGTGAATTAAGAAAACTTACTGTACGCTACCATAGAGTGGCATGCTTTGCTACTAACTCCTCCCTAGGAGGCATCATTGTGAGGTCCTTGCGAACCTCCACTGGTCCACTATATGGCACAAATTGGCCTACTCCTCTACATGCTTGACCTTTAAATTCACCACTGCCAGCCCTCCTCCCCATCTGTGTGGTCTGCTCAATCCCAAAGTACAGTGCCGTGACCTGAGATCTTCGACAGGCCATCCCCTCGACATCCCGTGGGTACACACTAACCAAAGCAAGCGATCCTTTCAGTACGCTGCTCCTCACTTATGGAACACTCTCCCAGAAAGTCTGGCTGACTGACCCACTCTCCATGGATTTAAGTCTGGCCTAAAAGTGTACCTGCTGGAACTTAGTCTTTGTGGCTGCAACCTCTAGCTCCCTTTCTGTGTTCTGAGCTGTGGTTATTATGCCTTACAATTTTACTGCTGTTACTATTTCACCCACAAAACTCTTGTGTAATGCTGCCACATGTACTGTGCACCTTTCTAACATATTGTGAGCCTGCTGTTACACTCTGGAAGTACTCTATGCCCATTCCAATGTATGTATCTACTGTATATAACTTCCAATGTATGTAACTTCTGTTTGTAACTAATCCAGGGTCGCTCCTGAAAAAGGGACCTCTGGTCTCAGTGGGCTTACCTGGTTATCAAAATTTAAATAAATAAATATTCTGAGGTAGTGCCAAGGTGGGGGCACAGCCTGGATATACTGTGGACCATGGTCCATTGTCATGGTAGCTGGGGCCATTTTCCTTTTCTCTCCCTCTCCCTAGAATATAAGTGCCATGTCATCAATGGCATGCAAATGCAAAGTGTTTCTTATGCCAACAACCACAATATTCTGGCCCTCCCTGACCCTTGAACCACACTGCCACCTGTGATCACCCAGGTTGACGGTAGTGTTGCAGTGGAGAAAGGAACCCTCCCAGAAGAGGAAAGTGTCCTTTGGAATGCTCAAATCTCCTTCCCTGGCCTTCCCCTGATGACTTGGGTTCACTCCCAAACCTAAGTCAGTGGCGATGTGAGTGTTAGCGCTATGGCTACACCGATGGCCTGCTTTTTTGGGGGCTTTTTGAAAAGAAAGTGACTGCTGGCAGCAACCTGTGCAACCTTGAACTGCTTACCTGCATAATTGCTGATGGGTGAAGTTCAGCAAGACCAACTTGGATTCTTGTCCACTGGTAGTAGCTTCTGTAAGTCTTGGAAACCCATTGATGGGCTTATCTTTTCCATTAAACTGCTCCAACTCCATCAAATTTAATGTCTAGGATAGAAAATGCAATACTTTATGAAAAAGAAGTCTCCAGAAGACTATGTTGACTGTGTAAAACTCAGATTTGGGAACAACCTTGTTGGTAGGCCTTCATAAATGTTGCAGTATTATATGAGCAGGATTGTTTCAATCAAAATTATTATGGACAGACAACCAGTTGGTGCTAAAGGTTGAGGCCCTGGATGCCACACCACATGCCATGCCAGTGACCCAAGGTTGGGAGTGACCTTAGGTTGCCGGGAGTTGGTAGGGGAGGGAGAGGATCAAGCATCCAGTGGACTGCTCTCCTCACCCACTCTCCCAGGGAGGGGAGGGTTTTCATCCTGCTCCTTGGCTGCCCCCTAGTGGAGGCCAGAGGGCAGTGTCAGAGGCTGGGAGACACAGGAGCATAGAAATGGAGTGCGCACTTGCCTCCACACATGCACATTCATGCCACAAGGGGGGGTTGTAAGGGAGAAAATGAGAAAAGAGTTTGGCAGGCTCAATGACTCTGCAGCACCATGCCTGACTTTGGTGACCCTGGATCTGGATTGCACTTATTGGGGGAGGATGACCCTCCCTCCCTCTAGCCCTGCCACAGGGCAAATCCATGGGGAATACCAGGGGGAGCCCGAGGTTGGGAAGCAGAGCTGTGAAAGGAAAAACAGAGCCCTTTATGGGGGGGCCATAGCCTACCTACCAGACCAATTGAAAAAAGCAATATGGGAAAAAAAAGGGAAAAAAAGAAAGAAAAAATATTATGGTCAATAATATGCACTACAACAGAGGTAATGGACTCAGTAAAAATACTCTACAAACATAGATTGACATTTTACCTTCAATTGAAAATATAATGTCTTGGTTATATATAACAATTAACAATTTATTTTATTCAAGAGAAAGAATTGATTTCCTGTTATCTGTTTTATTGCACAGTTGAAATACAATAAACTTTAAAAAAACTTTTGTTTTTAGATTAGCTATGGATCAGCACTTGCTCAGCTTAGTGACAAACTTCAGTTTCCATCCTTCTTGCGTACTGTGCCAAATGACAAATTACAGTCACAAGGACTTGCTGTTCTAGTCCTTCATTTTAGTTGGACCTGGGTAGGAATTGTAGCTTCAGATGATGACTATGGAGAGCAAGGTAGTCAGAGCCTTAAGAAAGAGATTATCAAGTATGGGGGATGCGTTGCCTTCTTAAAAGTAATCCCTCTGCATGACTCTGGAGATGGCCTTCTCCAAATAGTGACTGAGATAAAGAAATCAACCGTGAACGTTATTGTTGTCTATGCCAACACTCTCAATGCAGTGCCATTAATCAAAGAGGTTTCTGCACAGAATATAACTGGAAAGGTTTGGATTGCCACCACAAGTTGGACTATCTCTTCCGATGTTACTGAGAAAGGCATCTGGGATCCAGTTAATGGGTCCGTAGGATTTGCGCACCATAAAGGAGAGATACCAGGATTAAGGGAATTTCTGTACAGTGTACATCCACGGAAATCAACAAATGACATATTTGTTAAGGATTTCTGGGAGGAAGCATTTGCTTGCAAGTGGCCAGATCCTGACACCAATAGAACAACACCAAAAATGGGCAGGCCATTGTGCACAGGTGAAGAAAGAGTTGAGACAATTGATGTGACTGTGTTTGATGTTTACAACTTCAGGTACACATATAACACTTACAAGGCAGTGCAAGCTGCGTGCCTTGCATTGCATAAAATGCTTTCATGTAAGCCAGGGGAAGGGTCATTTCCTCATGGAACTTGTGCAAACTCTACTGATATACAGCCATGGCAGGTATGATAATGATGTTTACTACACCGACAGAATAAATGATGGATACATGAAACTGTTTACAAAACGTAGACTAATTAACCCCCAAGTGTTAAAAACAAAATGATTCATAATGCCAAGTTGGTTCATTTGGGCGTGAGAGTAGTGATACGTGAAACTGGCAAACTTCTGCTCGCAAATTTACTTGCAAAGTCTGACAGATTCGTGAAGCACTGACTTTGCAAAGTTTTTGACAAGCGAGAAGTGAAGCGGCACTTTTTTTCAGGCAAAATTATGCAACTTCACCAGAAAGTCGAACTTCGCCTGATTTCGGCCTGAAAAAGTGCCACTTTTCCAGGAAAAACCCAAGGCAAAGTGGTAACTTTGTGAAATTTTTTGTGATGGGGAATTTTGCAACTTCACTAGCGAAGTAAAGCTTTGCAGTATCTCTATTCAACAGCAAACCTCATAAGCTGCTGATGTCATACAACTCATAAGATGTTTAAGAATCAGCCTGTTCTTAAAACGGGGAGTTATTTATTTTGTATAATACAATGTTTACCTTATTTAGCAATCTGAATTAGGGAATAAATACAGTATATATAATAGTGTATGAGTGACCATACTCAACAAGGCTGTGTTTCCACAAAAGGGTTGTGATGATGTCAAACAAAGCTGGAGAGCAAAGCTCAAGAGGTTTCTATGACAGCATCACATGCCCAGGATGGAAACACAGTCTTGTTGTGTATGGTCACCCATACACTGTTTTATATAGTATATGGTTTCCAGAGATGTAAAAAGTTTAATTTCACAAGGTTTCATACCTTGCATACATGCTCCCACTCAGTTCCAGCACCTCAGTCTGCTGTGAAGTGGCTCATTGCAGTCCTGCTCTATTCCTGACCCTACGAGGATTCACTGTGGCAATGTTTTTATTTTATTTTTTTTTTTAACTGACACATCAGTACAGTTTGGTAACATGGAGTGCACTATGGCTGCCATGTCCAAACAGTCATAGTAAACCACTCATTAAATTATGCTGCCATTTTGCCCTGAATTCTTTGTGCAGAGCATGGTTTTGTCAAATCAGGTGTCCTTTTAAGGGGGGGAAGTTGTTGTGGTATAGTTGTGATGTCAGAATGATACAATAACAACTTTCTGTGACCTTTGACATGTCCCGCAACCACTTGTAGAAGGCCATTGAATTCCATACACCATAAGCCCTAACCACATACTTTAATGATATTGTTTCTGAGACTGTAGAGAAATGCATCGAAAAGCTATTGAGGAAAAACACTTTCAGATGTGGTTTGAAATGCCGTCTGGATACTCTTGTACTGTAATGAGAGTTTCAGTTAAAGATTTATAGGGAAAATGTCTGTCTTAGCAATGTACTGGAATCGATTGACAGATTTGGGTTGAAAAGCTTGCTTTCAATAGTTAGTTGTTAAGAACCAGTTTTTGAAACCACCAGCAAAATGAAGTAACCGTGTATTTTTTTAATGTTAATTTACTAATAACTTACAGGCTTTTGACGTTTTATAAATGGCGAGTTTCTACATTTTTTTTTTTATCACTGGATAGTTTTGATAAAGGAACTTGTTGATTATACGACTGCAGACAACATGTTACTGAGTCACTGCAGTCTGGTGCACCAAAAGTGAATGTAATAGCTGACATGGTTAGTAGCATAAAAGCAGGCACAGGTTGACCAGTACTTGAAAAAAATTAAGAAATAAAATACACCAAAAGGGTACATATAAGCTTGTGATGATGTCCCAGAGTTTTGGTTACAAATACGGTATAAACCCCTTGCAATTTGCACTTGGTTATACGTGGCCCAGGACCTCTCATTGCTATTATGGAATTATAGTGTATCCTTAGGTACACTTTATTCCTTATATAATTACTGCATATGTATTTGAACACTTGTTTTAGTATTTACATGATCTATCAAACATTTTTTTGCTATTGTACTGTAGGTCACTGAAGCCTTAAAGGTAAACTACAATTATCAGGAATATTTTGATCCTTTTCTGTAAAGGCTTTCTCAGCCAAAACAGCTCCCAAGTAACTTAAGTAACTGATTGACTATTCTATTTCCCAGCATGCATAAAGGCATTATGCTGTAGGGAGGAATGAACACAGTTGGTCCATCAAGTTATCCTTGCTCATCAGCTCAATGGAAATACCCTGTTACTCCAGATACTGCAGGGAAAAATGGATGGGAAAGATGCATACTGTATTTTTAGATTATTTAAGGATGATGGAATGTAATACCGGACCATCAATTTTTTCAATGGAGATGGCCAATTGATATTTGCCGTAATAACTGGCCTGTTATTATGATAAACAGGTGCCTTTCAACATGGCAGCTACACTCAAGACTCACTGTGTCACTATGTCTCAAATGCAGTAGTCTGTTTGGCGTTATAAAATAGCAGGGTAAAATCACATAATCTGATTAGCTCTTGTTCATGTGTAAAATATGGTTTATACATAGTTAAAAAAAGGACTGCTCAGCAATGAGGAGTCTGCAACAGAGATCAGTGGGCATTTGGAACATAGGCATTTCAGTTAGCCCTCTACTGCCAGAACTGATCTTCCACCACTAACATGGCTGCTACCTTTACACTGTAAAAAAAAAACTTCAACTAGGCCCTTAAAAAACTATCTTAAATAAAAAATAAAACAAATGAATTAAATGTTGTTTCCCTGATTGTCATACTCTCCTTACATAAATAAACAAATTATAAACAATAAGTATTGATAATTACTGGTGACCATAAATATCAAACAGATTATTGTTTTGTTAAAAATGTATCAACTAGGTTTCGGGTCATTATACTCCAAAGGCAATAATAACCCAAAATCTGGTTAATATGACACTTCATAATAACTTGAAATCTGGTTGATATGACATTCCCCATAGAAACTTGCATTCTGTTTTTCACAAAAAGTATTTCAACTACAGTATTTTCAACTGTTTTATTCATGTACAGTTCAATTTCTTCAAAAATAAAACTGCACTCTAGCTAAAAAAAGGTCTTTTCTTTCAAGCTGCTAGAAATACATTCTAAACCTTCACACCAGCAATTATAAAAAATTAAAGATAGGTAAGTTTGATGTTATGGATTTTTTTCCACATACCCTCGGTGTATGATGCCCATATAAACCTCTCAAGCTTCACTCTCGAGGCTTATGGGTCATCACATGCCTAGGGTGTATGAAAGAAGTCCATAACACACACTAACCTATTCATTGTTCTCTATTTTATGGTTTTCACTAGATCTGTTTCTTTGCTGATAGTGAAAAATTCCCCTTCTATCTTTACCTGCTTATCAGAGAACTTTCTTCTTCTTGCCCTGACAGTGAGATAACTGAGTCTCTGGCTGTAACAAAGGCCTTTGTTGTCTGTGTGTACAGTGTGTTGGGAGACAAAACATTCTGCCAGTGGAACTGAGCAGAATTTTGAATCCATGTACTCTGTAGTAAACATTCCATGATAAACATTCCATAGCTTGAATGTGGAGAACAACAGAGAAAAAAAAAACATGAAGAAGACAGTAGGCAATATATAGAATAATGGATAGGGAACTGTGCACAACAAGGCTGTGTGCCCTTCAAGGGTTTTGATGACATTATAGACCTCGAGAATGAAGCGCGAGAGGTCCCTATGATGTCATCAAACACCTGAGATGGAAACACAGCCTTGACGTGCACAGTTCCTTATCTGTTATTTTGAATAGTATATGGTTTCCCACAAGCTGTGCCACATTAATTTCACAAGGATTTGTTAGTTTCTGTACCTTGTCCAGACACTTCTGTTTTCTCCCGGTCCTCGCTGCAGTTCCGCTCTGCTGCCAACCCCGAAGGTACCATTGCTCACTGTCGTCCGGCTTAGCTTTGTATGGAAGGACCACTGATTTATTAAAAAAAAGAACTGCTGACAAACTGATAGTTTGGAAACAAGGTACCGACTATGGCAGTCCATGTCCAAACTATCTGAAAAGCTCATGCTCAACCGCTCACTTACCAGCACCGCCATGCTGTACAGTATTTTTTGAAAAGCCAATGTTTCAGCCAATCGGAAACAGCTGAAGGTTAAGAAGTTGTACTATCATTGTGATGTCAGAACGATAGTACAACAACGTTTTTGACCTTTGAACTGTCCTACAACAGGATTTGGAAAACCATCATTTTCCATCCACAATAAATCCTAACCATATACTATAATACAATGACATCACTTACAGTGGGTGGAAGAATAATTTTTTTTACAAATGCACATGAGTAAATCTATTTTTCCTATATATAAACATGCTTTTATCAATAGTCAAAAGTAAAAAAAAGGAGCCAATTTTATAATGGCTGGCAATGTAGCCTAGAGGTTAGAGTAACAAGCAGTGAACAAACGTGGTACATCCAGCAAACCAGACCTTGGTTTGATTCTCACAACCTCCACTTGCATACTGTGGGACTCTGAGCAAGTCACTTAACCACCCAGTGCTCCCAGTCACCCCTGAAAACAGGCATTTGTGCCTAGTGGGCCTTACCTGGTTACCAAAGACTAAAAAAAAAAAAATAAGACACTCAGGAGTGTGTATAAACCATATTTTACAGCACATCCAGCAGCTGAAGTCACTCAGCCTTTGGCCTTGTGCCTTACTATGCCCTTGGCTGTGCTGTAAAATATGGTTTACACATGCCCCTTTGTGCCTTATTGCTTGCATAGTAACAGTTTCACCTTTAAAAGTGAAACTAGAACACAGAAAGGACTAATTCAACCAACTCTCCACAAACAGAACTAATAACAAACCCGAGATAAAACAAACAGTGCCTCAAACACAGCTCCACTCAAAACTCCCTTACTGTGTGTGTCTCGAGCACAGCACTTCTTGTAACATGGTCATTCAAGAAAAAGCTGACACAGTGACAGTCAAGGCTGTGAGACAGAATGCTTTCATTAAGTTACGAAAAATACCTCACCTGTCATAACCTGCACAGCTCTGTCTTGCTAAAGATGTTCCTCAGGGACAGTGATAAAATGCTTTAGGACTTAACCAGCAGTCCTTATCATAATACCTGGGGTAAAAAGTTTTGGGTTTTTTATTTATTTATTTATTTAGGAAATCGGAATTACAACTCTTTCAGTCATAGACTTGTTTCCAAAGGCTCCACATCAGAATAAAACATAGACATCCATACAGTACATACATAGAATAAATGTGGGTGAGCAGTCATACAGAGTATAAATACGAAGAGCACGGGTTAATGCCTATACATTTGGTAGCTAAAAACAGGGCAGCGCTATCGACATATTTACCTAATGAGCGGTTAAGACCTATACAATTGGTAGCTCAAGTAATGCATGATATGAGCTGGTAATAAACCACCTCAGGGAGGCCTTGTCTTATACATAATACAATGCATTCATTGTCAAGTGCAACTATATGGTAACCGAGAGAGGGGGGAGGAGTCTGAAGGCTAGAAATATAGTGAAATAGGGTTGGTGGAGAACAGATTGATGACCAGTGATTATATAAGATAAAACATGGGATGGTAGGATTACTCACATTTAATACCCACCCTTAGAGTGTGATGTTCGAATGTACCCCTCAAACTTCGCTCTCGGGGTTATGTAGAATCACACAGCTTGGGTGTTTTAGAAATTCTCAGAATGCTCACCATCCCATATATTATTTTCTATTTATCATACACAGGAACTCTACAATTTTTACCTCCACAGGCAGTCCAGCCAGCACAAAAGAGATTCCGAGAGCAGCAGTCACAGACATGAAGATACACCAAAGCTGAAACAACCACATTCAAAATACTAAAACAAGCACTAAGTCAGTACATGCATAGTGACTTTACTGACTGAAAGGCAGCAAACCAAAACTGAGGCACTTTGAATCTGCACAGATTTTTCCTCAGGGAGAGGTTCACAACAGCAACGTAATCTGCTTCAATAGCAGAACTTCTTAAAGACACAGGGATATGCAAAATGTGTTAACTTATATTATAGCTGCTGCTAAATAATAGAGCCATTATGAGACCAAAAATAAACAGATATTTGCACTAACATATTGAACTATTCGATCATTTTTATGTTGTCTTGTGTGCAAGCATAAGCAGCTTGCTGAGGTAGATTGGAATAGCAGCTTTTGGAGTTGTCGCCATGTTATAGCCAATGGTGCCACTGCTTTTTCAGGCTGGGCTCTGTGGCTTGAATGTAATAGCATGCTGCCTATGACAGCAGTGCAATAGCATGCCACCAACTTGAAATTATTTCACCACTGCAATGAGGGAGCTCCCCCTCGTTGCAGGGCATGACTTGCCTGGTGTAACATTTCAATAAAAGTGGCGGTGGCTGTCACCGTCCGCCTGTCACAGTCCCCGACAAGCCAATGTCAGGGGTGCCCAATCCCCCTGTTAGCATGCTCCCTCCTCAGTTCATTTGCTGATGGGGGAGCCCAATCCCCCTTGGCATAATGACCCCCAATGTATTTAATTTGTGTGCTGTGGGGGTGCCCAATCCCCTTTGGCATCATGCACCCCCCCAAAGCACAGACACATTTTCTTTGCCAGTGGGGGTCCCAGCCCCATTGGCTTCAGTCCCCCTCCCCAAAAAATACAGATGGCACACTGGAAGCCCACCACAGTGTGCCAATATGCACCTGCAAAAACAAAACCCATCCCGTGATGTCTTTATGTTTTTTATTTACCTGAACAAGAGAAAACAGTCCCTCGTTGTCTCTGGTGCCCGTTCGGGACAGATTAACAAAATCACATTGCCACTGTTCATGAGCAGAGGTCCCAAATGCTTTCATGAGGTGGGGTCACAAAAAGGCTATGTTGAAAATTTGGAGTGCAAATGCCAACAAATGCCCAGGGCGTTAGGGTTTCTAACCATAATGTCCCACCCTGTACAGACTGACAGGCATCAGGGGTGTGCCTTTGGATTGTCAGCTGTAATGCTCATGCCATTTCACCCCAACCCCCATCTTGCAGCCACTGACAAACATCAAGGTGTGCCTTGGATTCTTCAGCCCCAAAATTCAAGCCATTCTCCTATACTACACCCATCTCAACATACTTCCTTATGGAATGGGGTGAGCATAAGGCCAAATGACCTGAAGGCACAATGCCACAATTGTCAGAGTCTGCAGGGTAGGTGAGGTGAAATGGCATGGGTGTTATGGCCGATGACCCAAAGCCACACCTCAATGCCTGTCAGTCTCTGCAGGGTGGGGGGTGTTAATGTCAGTTCCATACTTCACTGCCATTCCTAATTCGGCATTGACAAATGCTTGTTTGCCATCTGTGATAAATAAAATAACCATTAGACACTTTAAACCTCAGCACTGAAACAGTAAAACTTTGGAAGAAGTTTAGCTTACCTTCACTGTATGTCAGCATCCTCGGCATGCTCTGTGTGTTGTGATGGTAAAAATTACTATGTTAATGCATCTCTTAGGGTCCAAGCACAAAGTGTACAAAGTAGGGAACCAAAACACTATGCTGAAAATTCTGTGGAACTCTGGCAAATCCAGAGTGTGCTGTTCCTCTGGATATGAACAAATGTGGGATGCACTCTTGTCATTACTCTTATATCAGCACTCTCTATGCAAGCATTGCTGTGTCAGTTACTTTGGCTGACAAGACAGTCCCAATATTAGTGTAAGTCCAACACTGTGTCACATAGAGGATAATGTATGGGCAGCCACATACAACAAGCCTGTGTCTGCATCGGCAGTTTTTTATGGCAAAAAAGGAACCTTTAGAGCTATGTCCATGAGCTTTACTGGTTGCCATAGAAAACTCGAGATGAAAATACAGGCTTGTCTGGGTATGAATGCCCATACATTGTCTTTTATAGTGTATGGGCGTCCGTGCCCATTTCAGACACTCCGCTTCCTCTCAGTGAACTGGGGGTTGGGGGGACACTTGAGGGTTGGTGGTAGGCTCAAATAACTGATTCAACGTGCTGCACCTTTTTCTGCAAGTTCAAGTTTAAAAAAAAACAGCTTCCTGGTTGATTTGAATCGAGGAAAGCAGCAGTGTGGCAGCAATTTTATTTGTTGTGCAACAACAAAATGATCTCACTACCGCAGCAAAACAAATATAGTCCAGGCATGAAATGCCATGGATATCAAGGTTCCACCATATAGTATATGATCATTCAAATGCTGAGAAATTGCACGTCATGGATTCATCAAAGCTCCAGGGACTTTTTCCCCTTATTTTTTACTTCCCTAGTTTGGACACTTTGTGCTTCAGCCCTAACTGATATATTAACATAGTTTTTTGCAATTAGTGTACTTATTTTTTGACACATATTTAACAACTGACACCTTTAGCATCAGCCTTTCTTCCACACTTTGATGAATATTTTATAGGGATACTCAGTAAGCTGCACCTGTAGCTTGCTTCAAGACATAGAAACACAGAATTTGCCATCAGAAAAGGCCTGCTTGGCCCACCCAGCCTGCCCAGTTTTTTCTTGCCTATCCTGTCCCAGCAGACCCTAATTGGTCTCCTGCTTCTTTGCCCTTTTTATGTACTAGTATTCCCCTATGTCAGTCCCATGGATGTTTGAAACCCCCACAGTTTTTTCCCCTACTATGTCTTGTGGAAAACTGTTCCAGACATCCACCACTCTTTCAGTGATGTAGTATTTTCATGCATACCTCTTAAATTCCTCCTTCCAACTTTATTTCATGCCTTCTTGTGCTGGTACACCTTTTTATTTGAAACTGGCTCCAAACTTGCACCCTGTTCACCCCATGAAGTACTTGTTGATGTCTATTTTATAGTGTATAGGAGAGGACTATTATTTATGGAATTCGATGAGTTCCTAACATTGTTGTACCATCAATGTGATGTCAACATGCTATTTTACCATCCTGAGTGCATCACATTAAAGGTACAACAAGATAGAACACCCTGGCACTCTCATTACCAGGATAGCTGCAGTGATTGTTTTTGTTTCGGTTTCTCCACACTGCTCTGCTCCCCTGCCTCACTGCTAGTTCAACAGTAAGCCTCCTGAAAAGCCTTTGGCCACTCAGCACACTTTACTCAGCCCCATTCTGACAGTGGATTGCTCCAACCACTGTAGCTTTCCCATCACCACTGCAGCTGCGCGGCGCGATCCTCTCCCTGCTCATCCAGCCTGCAATTGGGCACATACTAGGAGAATGGGGTTGGGGGCTACTCAAGAAATGCCTTGATGTTCTTGAACTGTTGCCCATACACTATAAAAGATAAAACAATTAACAATGGTGTATTCACTTCTTGACAACCTAGACCTTTCAAGCTTCACTCTCGAGGTATACATGGTTGGCACAATAACCTCTTGAAGTGGGTACAGCATTGTTGTTAACTGTTGCCTGTACATTATCCTTTATATAGTATATGGGTACTGCCTATTGTCAATGGATTTCAGCAACTGCTGAAATCTTGTTGTAGTACAGTTCAAAGGTCAAAAAAGTTGTTGTACTATTGCTCTGACATCACATCGAAATGTGTTTTGGAGGTTGACTGTTTTAAGATCCTCAGTTGTACCTGAAAATAGGTATTTATTTGTCTCACGTGTGTAATCCCCTGTTCCCTGGGGTTACTAGAATCCTATTAGAGTTAGTGGTAGGCAGGGAAGGCTGCTAGCAATTTGCCAGAAAATGGTTTTCACTCTCTCTCTCTCTCTCTCTCTCTCTCTCTGCTGGTCTCTGCTGGGAGCTGGGGAGGTGATGTCACCTTAGAACTATCGCAGCAGCATAAGCCACAGCAGTTGTTGTGAGATGATAATTTAGAACTGTAGAGTCAGTTTTTGGCTGGAGTCTGCAGAGTGCATTGGCAGTTCCAGTAGCAGCTCAGAAAGCTGCAGTGTTCCAGTTTTCTCACCCCAGTGAAGTACAACATTTCCCAGCTTGTGTGAAGTGGTGGAAACCATCTCCAGGCACTTCCTGTGTCTTCATCCCAGGTGGGATGGAGTAGGCTGCCAGGATGTTAGGGGCAATCCTCTGATCCTACCAGAACTTTGTGAAGTTGCCTTTTGTGTCAACATCTGTGAGTACATTTGCTTTCTGAGTTTGCCCAGGAGTACCTGCCTTTTACTGTAAAGGTGAATTTCTCTGACAAAGGGACCTTGTCACCTAAGACATTTAAAAGTTGGCTGACCAAAGTGGAGTCCAGTCTGTGACCATCCATGTGAGCAGAACTTTTACATTGATACCCATGAGGTGTTTTGCTGATGTTAAGTTTGAAATACATTTCTAGAAAGCATCAACAGTAACTTCTGGATAAAGGTGAGGTGTATTTTTCAGAGGGATAGCCTAGTATGAACTTGGAAACAAAAGGTGGGAGACCCCTCATCTGGAGTGACCAGTTTAGCACTCTGGGTTCTGAAGGGCACCTGTGTTTTCTATCAGTGCATGTGGCCAATACCTGAAGAAACGTCTACCCCCAGTGACTGGATTTTCTCCAGTTGAAGTTTTAGTGCTCCATCGTGGTCAGTGTGCCACAATTTATTCTATGCTCTATGGGAAGTGTCCAAGTGCTGGCTGTGTGTGCCAACTCAATAAGATTTGTGTTTTCTCTGTGGCTAGTTCCACAATTTCTCCAGTAACAAATCCTATATCATATGGGACTTCTGAATACTGGCCGTGTGTGCCTAGTCGATGGAATGTGTGTGTTTTACCATTGGCTAGTTCACAGTTTCTACAGTAGTCCTATGCCAAATGGAAAATCTGGAGTTCTGTACCTCAGATGTTCTGCATTTACCATATGAGTAAACCCTTGGGAGTCCATCTTTGCTTGTGTGTTCCTACTGTGTTACGGAATAAAGCCATACTCTATAATCCCAACCTGGTATGGACATTTATGTTATTGCTTCCATGGGGAGTTACTTGGGTATCCCAGTCCAGAAGTGCAAACCTAGCATAGCCCTGAGCAAATGTTTTCTCCCTGGGACTTGGGTTGTTGGCCGAGCATTGGTCCCACCAGGTGTGTGCCTAGTAGCCACATTTCGTTTTGTTCTATGATCTGCATATCCTATCTTGTTTATGGTGGCACTATGTAACCCCTATCCCTCTCTTTTCCCCTAGACTATGGGAGATGTGCCTGCTCATTGAATAGGTGTCCGTTGGGGGGGGGGGTTACACATGCTTACCAGGTCAATAAAAAAAATACATACGTACACAAAGATAATGTTAGCACATGTTTTTGATAGTGCACAGCACCACACCAAGTTGTTATACTTTTTTCTGTGGTGGGTATGGCAAGAAAAAAGGAAATTTTAAAAACTTTAAACCTACATACCCAGGACATCAGTTTAAGAATGAAAATATAATGAAAAGAAAATGGACATATTGCTGTTTTTGTCAGAAAAAAACATTGTTGCTATAAAATAATATGATGACTTTTTTTCTGATTAGCAAATACTGCTACAGTACTTTAAAGGGGGGGCATTAATGAACTGTTGCCATCATAGTTTGGAAGACATCAAACGCTCATTAAAATGAGGTATTGGCCTCATCTGTAGCTGGCAGCAGTTCAGAGATCAAGATCGTTACATCTGATACATGTTGCTGTTACATTGCCACCATTTTGAAAACCCTGTGATGTCACTGAGCATGAAGCTATGCTAGATATTCACCCTTAATGACATCACTTTTTTAAATGATGGCACTGTGCAGTAGTATCTATACACACAGCTGCAGTTGATTTACTGCTCTTTGTTTTTTTCTCTCTCCTTTTCGTTGCCTGTATTTGTGTCACTCCTCTTTTTTATTTATTCATTAGTTTATTTATTTAATATGGTGGAACAGAAGCCATGAAACAGCTTATTTACAAATGTATTCTGGGAAAATTGTATAGTGGGAGAACAGAAAAATTATCACGCAGTTATCAAATGCACATATAGTAGTACTCCATCAGTATTCATTTTTTGTATTTGTGCATGTAATCAGCCTATTTCCTCAGAGGTATGCCTCGACCAAATCTAACTTTATTATTTTCACTTCCATTTGTGCAGCTTCTACATTATGTTAAAAGTATTCATTTTGTTAACAATGCTGGAGAAGAGGTTTTTTTCAACGAACATGGAGACTCACCAGCTTATTTTGATATATTAAATTGGCAAATGCATCCCAATGGTACAAACACATATGTGAAGGTTGGCAGTTTTGATTCCCGGGCTCCAGAAAATAAACAGATTGTCATCAATGAAAGCCAAATTATGTGGAGCAATGGCTATTTGCAGGTTAAGTTCAATTTTGTTTGCAAGCAAATCCAAAGAAAACATACTAAATAATTTGTATATAATTTTAAATAGTTCCTTCTTCCCACTTGTTGAGATATAGATGAGTCACACTGATGAGTCCTAAGAAGGATGAAATATATGTCTGTATCATTGGTGGATTGTGTAATCGGGTTAATAGAGGCAAATTAAAGCAGTGTTAAAGAGCTGCTGATGCCACAAAGAAAACTTTGAAAAACATATTCTATAGATAGAACTCCTATTGCTTTTCACATATGTGCTGTAGATTTATCCTCCCCATTATTTATTACTGAGAAAATTTGCATGAACATACTGTATGAACTTTATAGTTTATCTGTCTTTTTAGCTTACTCCCTACTTCAAGTCATAATTCTCTGTCGTGACATCACAATCTGTTGCCATGGCAGTAACTGTGATGTCACAAGCAGTACATTGTGACCTCAGGTGGGGAGAAAGAAACAGAAATAGATAAACTCTTCATGAGCAAAGATCCTGTTTTCAGGCAAATTACATCAGTAATAAATAATGGGGAGGAAAAATACAGAATTACTGTGAAATATAAGGTGAACTGTGTCTAAATGTTATGTTTTGTTAAAGTTCTCCGGAAGGCATCAGCTGCTCTTTAAGGTAACATTCTTAAATACAGGCCTGCATCACTCTTGTATTGTGATATGCTTTGACATTTTGTTGATAAATTAATTATCTAGCTTGGTAGTCCCCCTCAATCTACATTGTGTTCTACTCTCCTCATCAGCTACTGCTCTTTCTTTTCATATTCCCAGGACATTGCATGATGTTAGCTATTCCATTCCATACTGTTCTCATGAATGGCCTGGAACAGAGTGACTAATATCATGGAATGTTCAGGCAGTGAGAAAAGAGAAATCAGTAGCTGCTGAGGATAGAGGGATTCAATATAGTTACAAAGGCAATAAGAAAGGGACTCTTGCTGGCCCAGTGGTGCAGTGGGTTGAGGCATTGGATGCCACACCTTCCACCACACTGACTATCTGGGTTCTAGCATGGATTTGGTTCACTGGGCATTGGTCAGCTAAGGGAGATCTGAGTGTCCAAAGGACTGCTCTCCTGCCTTGGATAAGGGGAACCTGTGTCTCACTCCTTGTCTGCTACCTGGGAGGCCAGGTGGCAACACCAGCAGGAGCAGCTGAACATGTAAGGATGTCAGCAGCTGCTTTGCATTATTGAAAACCAATGTGCTAGAGGTAGAAAGGGTAGAAAATACCCCCAGTCACCTGACTCCCCCTGCAGGCCCTGCATGAGCTCAGGTGGCAAGCCGCCCTCCAGGTGGTTAACCTGTAATTCCACCAGATGGGTCAGTGGCAGGGCTGGTGGGGAGTTGCTGTATGGAGAGATGTAAGGAGGCTAAGAATTGATGAAAAAAAGATAATTTGACTATATAATGTAACAAAAATGTGCAATAATACCAGTCTATATACCTGTCACTCTTAATTTAAACATAACCTCCTTCTCTTTTGTAGTGCATCTGGTCATACCCAGAAAAAAGCATTTGGTTGTCTAGCATACATACAGTAAAAAAATAAAGAAACTAGGTTATAATTCTTTTTGCTGTCTTTTGCATACCTTCACATAAGAACTGTGAGTCACCAAAGAAAAGAGACTGAAGAATATTATTATATTGCCATGAGTTTAGGCAGGGTTAATGGAGATGGCAGTCATTTTTTATGTTTGCTTGCACGCATGTGCAAGAAAACTGATGTGGCAGCTTAGGAGAAAAGCAGGTTGTGAAGGTGCGGCAGTGTGGCGGCCAATGACAGCACTGCATTTGTGGGCTTGGTGGAATGCCCCCAATGCAGGCCCAGTGTTCTGATGACACTGGTTCTGCAGAAGTGCCACCAACTTGAAATTATTTGGCCGGTGCAATGAGGGGCCACCTCATCATTGCAGCATCAGCAATTCCACTGCAATGAGGGAGTGACCCATCATTGCAGGGCGGTACCTTGCCTGGTGTGACATTACCAGGAATACAGTGGCTCTATGCAGCTGCCTCAGAGCTGATGGGGGTGCCCAATCCCCCTGTCGGCATGCCCCCAACCCACTTCATTTGCTGACAGGGAGCCCACTCCCAGTCAGCATAACGTCTCCACTCCCGAATTTCTGTTGTGTGCTGAGGGGGTGCCCAATCCCCCTCGGCACCATGCGCACCTCCAACAGTCTTTCTTTACCAATGGGGGGCCCAATCTCCATCGGCTTCAGTCCCCCCTTCTCAGTTCAATTTGCCAATGGGGGAGCCCACTCCCCATCAGCATAATGTCCCCACCCCCAATTTCTGCTGTGTGCACAGGGGGTGCTCAATCTTCCTCAGCATCATGTGCCCCCCCACCTGTTTCTGTGCTGATGGGGGGCCCAATTCCCATTGGCTTTGTTTCCCTCCCCACAAATGCAAGTGGTACACTGGGAGCCCACACCAGTGTACCAAACACACCTGCAAAAAAAGAAAACTGACCCAAGTTGTCCATTTTTTACCTGTAAAATGAGAAAATGGTCCCTCAAATTGTTGCGGTGCCCCTTCCCCTAACCCGCATTCACCCTCTGTGTACTCTACCTCCACACACCCCCCCATCCCATACTTACCTCCAGAGACTGGCTTAATGATCTTTGGTGGACCAGAAACATGTCTGCACTCTTCAAAGTCAACCACAAACTGAAGAAATGCTGGTAAGCTGTATAACAGCATAAATAGGGTTTTTAACTTTGGTGCATATCTAGGTCATTTTTTTTGAATTTTAGCACCAAATTTTCAACATGGGGTTATTGGGACCCCTCCTCATTAACTCAGTCACTGTCATGGCGTTATACTGTCCTGAAAGGTGATTTTGCGGTCACAGCACGGAATCACCTTTTGGGACCGATTAATGAAACGAAAGTGCCACTGTTCATGAGGTGGGCTCTCAAAAAGCCCATGTTGCAAATTGGTGGAAAAAATTGAAAAACTGACTGTTTTACAAGTGTGCATTGTGCAGTTTCCATGCATGCTCATAACTTCACGAATTTAAAATATTTTCACTCCTGATTTTCGGCACTGGCATTTTCCCCCACCTCCTTATGAACAGTACAGCTGCCATTTTACACATCCTTGCCAAAATGTGTTTTCGCACTTCCGGCCCAGAATAGCATGGTCATGGTGGTAAATCAGTGTTTGGAACAGATTAAGAAAATGACAGTGATACTGTTCATGAGCAGAGGTCCTAAAATGCCTATGTTGAAAATGTGGTGATGAAAATCCATAAAATGACTGTGTTACAAGTGTGTGTTGTGCAGTTTCCATGCACCCTTGTAACTTCGTAAATTTGTAACATTTTCATGCCAGATTTTCAACACTGGCATTTTTTCACTCCTCTTTATAAACATTACAGCTGTCATTTTTCACATCCTGGCCAAAATGTGTTTGCACAGTTCCAGCACAGAATAGTGCAGTTGCTGTGGAAAATCTGTGTTTGGGACTTCTTGGGAATGTTTGTTCAACACTGACGTGGAACCTTTGAAAAAGATTCCTTTACTCAAAAGGTATTAATCCCAAACTGAAATAAATAAATAAATATATAAATAAATAATAATAATATTCAAGCTAGTCTCCTCAGCTGTTTTTGTATACCTGTTGTCCCATAATGTCAGGGAGTGGCATCTGCTGCATGCTACTTCATTATAGTAACAGGAAAAGTGATCTTAAACAATAGGTCTTCAAAAACAGCAGAGAATTATGATAAAAGCCTGGTCCATGCTGTATTAAAACTTCTAATTTATTTATTTATTTTGTATATCACTTCCCCTCCAGCTGGTACTCCATTAGTCCTTGTCTCTCTTCCATTCCAGTCACCCGCCTTCCCCAGGACTTACCCAACACTGTGTTCCTCCCTGGATTATAACTCAAGGTGGGGCTTTCAGATGTGACCTCAATTCCTCTGGCAATGTTCATGTTTGGTGTCTGTGCTGGCACCTAGTCGGTGGTGTGGGACCTGCAAGGATAGGCAAGATGGCACACTGTGGCATTTTCCTCTTTTCTCCCCACACATGGACAATGTCAGAGGCCATGACAGGTGCATGCACACATCATGTGCAGAGAGTATCAGAGTGTATCGATGTCCCCGCCCTCATCTTGCAGTTCCACTTGCAGCTGCTACCTGTAGACACTAGGTGGCAGTAATGCAGTGGAGAACAGTAGCCCTCCCTCCTCTGAGATGCCCCACAGTCCTCTGGCAATCAGCTCTCCGATGATCCAGACTCATTCTCAAACCTGTGTTTCCAGCATTGCAAGTGGTAGCAGAGGCACTATCGCTGCACCAGTGGGCTAGCCCAGGAGTGCTCCTTTTATAATTTCAACAGTAAAAAAAAAACCTAAAGCAGATTCAAAATGGAAAAGAAAGGATATAAATAAGTCAGGAAATAGGGGGAAAAGTAAAGCAGAATAAAAAAGTGTGGGTCAGAAATGTCACTTCTATTATGCACAGCTGCTTTGTAACACTTCTGCCACTTTAAGTATGAAATACCTTTTATTTGTAGGTTCTTACTTCTTAGTGGTTCTGTCAGTTCTCCAAGCACCAAAATTTGTTTACAGGGTGCTTTTTTTATATACATAGTGATCAGTCTCTGAGTTATGGGCCAGCTTGCTTCCACTGCACCACTCTGCTTTACTTGTGAAAAGACAATTGTTAGATAACAAATTTTGTCCTACAGGACATCAGGAGTTTATCCCAATGAAGCAATAATATGGAGTCGCAGATTTGTCAATGAATTAGAATGAGGACAATGACAGGGCACTGGGGAATGAAATCAGAAAGGAATCAGCAAAGCATGACATGGTGATTATGGGAGACTTTAACCTACTGAATGCGGATTGGCCGATCTCCTTGAGGATCACAATTTAGTGTGGTTTCACATAACCATAGAGGCCCACCATTCTGTCTCTAAAATAAGGATCTTACACTTCAGAAGACCAAGATCTAGGAAGAAGATGGAGTTGCTGGGGAAAGATTAGCAGAGGTAGTTAAGGTGGAAGGGACAGATTCCAAATGGGTTATCATTAAAAGCAAAGAGAAACTTGTATGAGGCAGGTTGGAAAGAACAGAAATACATAAAAACATACAAAAACAAGGTGGTTCTCCAAATGGATAGGGAGGCAAAGCAAAATTACAGGAAGTACAAGGCTGAGCTGAATGAGACTGACATGGAAGGATACGTGAAAAAGCTAAAAGAGGCATGTAGGATAGTCAGGAAAACTGTGGTGGATGCATAGCTGAGAACTGTGGAAGAGGTAAAAAGAAACTGGGAGAAAAAGCCTCCTTTCATTGTATCACTAAAAAAGAGGAAAACAAAACAGGGAATAGTGAGACTGAAAAGATGGGAGGAATGGTTGGCAGAGGGCAGCAAAAAGCAGATATCCTGAATTAATATGTTTATTCAGTCTTTAAAGTAGAAGAACGTGGACCATTTCCAGAATATGGGGTTCAGGCCCTAACAGCAATGGATCAAATGCCTCAGGTGCGGTTGGTATCAGAGGAGAATGTGTTCAAGGGGCTCATAACCCTAAAAGTTATGAAATCCCCTAAGCCCTGATGGCATGCATCCTAGGGTGCTGAGGGAGATTAGTCAGAATCTGGTGGCACCATTTGCTGTTATACTAATTGCTTCCTAATAACGGGTGGTGCCAGTAGACTGGAGGGTGGTTAATACAGTGGCACTCTACGAAAGTGGAAACAGAAGCAATCTATTAACTACAGGCCAGTCAGTCTGATTTAGATTGTATGGAAGCTGCTGGAGATCATGATAAAGGTGCATCTAGTATAATTACTGGAGGGAGATGGGCTACAGGACAAGAGACAGCAAGGATTCATTGCAGAAAGATTATGGATTCAAGGCAGGCAGCATGGATTCATGGCTGGCGGGTCATGTCAAGCGAACCTAATTGACTTTTTTAATTGGGGCAGTGGACAGGGGCCAGACAGTAGATAAGTTGCATCTGTATTTCAGCAAGTCCTTTCATTCTGTATCACAGGAGGTGTGGGACAAACTCACCAGATAGACAAAGGATTGATGGGGAGGGTAAAACTCAGAAGGTAATTGTGTTAATGGTGAATTATCTTGGGTCAAGGAGGTCATGGGTGGAGCACCACAGGAATCATTCAAGCACCTGTGTTATTTAATGTTTTCATCTGTGACATAGGGGAGGGTATACAGAGCAAAATCTGTCTCTTTGCCAGTGATATTCAAGACTGGTAGTAGAGTAGACACAAATTATAGAAGAAGGGCCATGAAGAGGGCTCTAGAAATTCTGGAGTGGTGGTCTAGGGCATGTCAGATTAAATTTAATGACAAGAAGAGAAAGGTTATGCATATTGGCAATACAAATCATGGAACAGACTACTGGTTAAGGGGAGAGAGGGTGGTTCCAAACTCTGAGGAAAGGGACCTGGGAGTCATTATTAGTAACAGCCTAAAGTCTACTGTCCACAATAATAAGGTGTATAGAAAGGCAAGTAGGATGCTATGGTGTACAGGTAGGGTGTTCACTAGCCAAACAAAAAAAGGTGGTACTGCCCCATACAGTTTCCTGGTGAGGCCACACCTGGTGTACTATGTACAGTTCTGGAGTCTCACCTAAAGAAAGACAGTGACCATTTGGGGGGGGCTAGTGGAGGAGTACAAAAATGATTAAAGTGTAAGAAGGAAAGACATATGAGGAGAGGCTGGAGTTTCTCAACATGTACCTTCTGAAGGCTGGGAAAGAGAAGGGAGACTTATAAGTTTCCAAGTGACATAAACAGGGTAGACTGCAACAATCTACTCATGAGCTAAGAAAGCCCTGTAACCAACGGGTATGGATGGAAGTTGGTGGGAGAGGTTCAAAAGACATGCAAGGCAGTTCTTTTTCAGTAAGCAAGTGGTTGATGAATGGAATAGTTTACCCAAACAGGTGACTGAAAATGAGTTAGTGATAGGATTCAAGAATGAATGGGACAGGCACAAGAGGGTAGTGAGATCTATGGGAATGGGGTATGGATAGCCTTGGGAGGGGTTACTAAGTCCTCATTAGAACAATCAGCTCAGTAAATCTTTATTTTATTATTTATTAAAAAATTGGTAATGGGGAGAGGCACACTGACCCAAAGCTCATTTCCAGATGCAATCTAGAGGGAGGGAAACACTGGCAGAACATCAGCGCAAAAAATAGTAGCAAAACATTTGAACAACATTTAGTAAAAATGAGTGCAAAATTAGAATAAATACAAAAAGTTGCATGTGCATAAAGTGAAGTACAGCTCAATAAGAGCACCTTGCAAGTGCATATTCAGAACTGGCAGCAATACTTGGTGAATTAGAACAATATTAACAACAGGCAATTGACCTGAAGGGAGAGTTATTGCTTGACCTTGAAATGGAGGGAGAAAACTGCAGTGGTGTTTATGTTAACTCAAGGCAGGAGTGGGGAACAAGCCATCTTCTTACTAGGGTGGCTGAGGTTCAGTTGTGGAGGTATCAGGAGGAAAGGTAACAGGAACAGGTAGGGAAGGGTTGGAGTTTCAACTGGTGCCTGAGGTAGCCAGGGGATGGGGAGAGGCAGAGGGAGGAGGGGAGTTGGTTCTGGAGTGAGGGAAGTTGATAGAAGAAGGTAGACTGCCCAGCAGAGTAGTGGAGGTGAAGAGTGGTAAAATTATGATGGTGCCTGGAATGAAGGGAACAGGAAGCAGGGGGGAGTTAGGAAAGGAGAGAGAAGAGAGGAGAGACAAGGGAACCAAACTAGTATTTGAATGCGAAGGAGGTACACTGAGCATGGTGATGACAGGGCAGAGGGAGTATGGATAAGGATTACTACTGTGAAAAATGGTAGGTGTGAAGTTGGGAGTTAGTAGCAAAGCAGCAGAAGGAGTAGCAGAGGGTGTCCAGTCTGGTGAGGGAGGTGAAATGGGTGGTGCCATAGACCACATCCATGTAGTCAAAGACAGGGAGCACCATTTTGGTAACAAATTCCCTGTGGACATGCAGAGATAAACAGTCTTTGTTGCAGTACAGGGCACTAAGTTTGGGATGGTGTTTTGCCTGGATGGCATCATTGTGGGCTGGAAATAGGTTTCACACAGAGTCAGGCAGGTAATGGACAGACTGGATGGACCACTGGGTTTTATCTTCCCAAAAAATTCCATGTAGCTATGCATTTATATATGTCATATTAATAGTCTGTTATGCTGAATATGTCAACACATACCCTCACATCACATGAATTAAAATGTAAAAAATGTTTCCATACAGATATCTAATTGTTGTTGAGTTTATTGAATTGTATAATAATCTTAGGAGATTGTTTTTGCAATACAGATTTGAAAGATTTCCAAGTAACATTCTGAATGTTAGGCATAATAATCTAGCAAAGGAGCTGGAGGGGTGTTCTTGCACGGAAGGCAGTAATGAAAATTTAACCCATGTGCTATGGAGATGCACATGGTACTTAAAGAAAAGAGTGTACTGATTGGGCCCTTTTCTATCCCCTCATATAACATTTATGAGGTATTGACAAGTATCTCAATACATACTGCAAATAAATGGTCCTTGGAAAGATTAGCAAAATACCTTAGTGCAGTTAGTAAAGTAAAGAAAAGAGTAATGACAAATTAAGTTTGTTTTAATGTGAATTAACTTGGTGTTTTGATATTGACTTTATGCTGTGAATGGGGGATAGGATATTTCTCAGTGAAATTTGTCCAGCTCCTTTTTAGTACAGTACCTTGGGATCTGTAATTTGCGTGCCTTGTGATATACTGTATTGTATATAATTTTATTGATGGTTTTAATTATGCCTGTTTGATATTGTTTTGTTGATGGCTATTTAGCCTAACAATAAAAATAATTGATTGAATTGAAGAAGAAAATAATTGATTGATATTGAATTGTAAGCTCTATGCTTTCTTTCCCTTGTTTTCTCAAGATTCCAAAGTCTGTGTGCAGTAATAGCTGTCCCCTTGGTCACAGAAAAGCTGTTCGGCTAGGCCAGCCAATCTGCTGCTTTGATTGTGTTCTCTGTTCACCTGGTGAAGTTGCCAACCAAAGTGGTGAGTACTCTTTATGGAAGGGCAATCATCTTCATATAATAGAGTCTTTCCCAAAGAATAACCATAAGGATTCAAGCTTGAAACCAGGATAACAAGTTCTTGTTTGACATCTCTTTGCACCAACTTCTGGCCATTTGTGGATGCACAGAAGTTTTGTACATTGACTCCAAGGAAGGGGTGTGAGTTCTGAATATTGCAGTCTTTGCTTTTATCTTACTTGTTTGTTTGTAAAAGTTTATTCTTGGCTATTTACGAGAAATGGATAACCCAATTGAGCGAACTCGTTTAAAATGGGGTCCAGCATTCATACAAATTAATACAGTTACACAACTAAATTATATTTTACCATTATCAAAGCATTTAAAGGATAAACAAACAATGTCACATTTTTACAAAGACTTTACACATAAAAAATATTCAGTGGTACAGTATAATTAACAGTAGCAGAAGTAGAATTAGCAGCAGTGTTTAGGTTTAAAGAATTAATTCAACATCTGTTTTTTTTACTGCACTTCATGATGTTATTTCATTAGACTTCAATTTGGAAGGCAAACCATTCCATGCTCTGGGACCAGGATTAATAATGGAAGAGTTCCCCTTTTCTGTTCTAAGTCCTGGTATTTTAAATCCTAGGTTTTGGGCTATTCGTAAATCATTTTGCAACCTGCATGTTTGAAACAGGTCATTCAAATAAGATAGAGGTTTTTTTTTCAACAAATGCTGATGTATAGTGTGTAGAATATGGAAATGTCTGTAGTCTGCGAAATTTACCCATTTCAGTAGGTTTTAATGTTTATGGAGTGTGTTAACTGGTTGAGAGTATAGTTTGTAAAATATCTCCTGACAGGTTTATGTATAAATGTTTTAAACAGTTGTTCATATAAGGTACATATTTTTTTTATTCCCTCTTGTTTCCATACATAAATTTCTGTTGTACAGTTGTTGTTTTTTTTATCATACAATACTATCAAGTATTAACTTGGACATTTGTGGTATTAAATCTAAAGGACTTGCTTTTAATTTTGAATGTATTCTCATAACACACTCATCCATTAATAATTTCAGTTAGAGGCTTTGTCTGGTTGAGTGTTCAGCTTATCAGCTTTGGATGTCATTTGACCTTGAACAGATTCTTAGTAGTAGCAAGTTAGTGGAGTGCTGTTCATTCCACTTAAATCTGTGATGTTTTTGAAATATGTACTTTAAACCAATGAGAATTTGTTTATGTTTTTTTTTGTATGATCTGCGTGTTAATAGAATGTGACGTTCTGAACAACTGTCATACGGCAAGTCTCTGAGGAAGAAACTGGTTGGTCCGAAAGCTTAGACATTGTTTCTTTTTGTAACATCTATGTTAATCCAATAAAAGGTATCAAACCATTTGCTTCTGGATCTGATCTTCTGCTATTTATTTTCAGTGCATTACATTCTCGGCTGGGCTATAGTTGTAATAAAGAATTAACATACATTTTAAATAAGGTTGGGACCAGTAAGCAGCCTTGTTTAATGCCTTGATCTGAAGAAAATATTTTGGATTAATTACCAGTTATGTCATATCTGATTATAGTTTGTGTATTTGTATACAGCTGAACTATAGGGATAGTAAGTGCATGATCAATGCCCAAGTTATGCATTGTTTCACATAAAATATTCCTATTAAATTAATTAAAAGCTGCTGTGAAATTTACAAAAATAGCGTATAGCTGAATTTTCTTGATGATTACTTTTCTAGGAGAGTATTTAATACAACTATGTTATCTACTGTAGAAAATGATAATCTAAATCCTGTTGGGAAAATCAAAATAACTTTATTAGTTTCAAGCCATGTATTTAGTCTTATCAAAATTATTTTGGAGAAGATTTTAAACAGAGCGTCTAACAGACGGATAGCCCAAAAGATACTTCGGTCAAATACTGATTCTTTTTTATAGGACAATTATATATAAGGGATATGTGATGGGGGCGAGTTAAATAAATTATTTATTCAGACAAGAGTAGTTTGACCATGGTGATGCTACTCATGAGATCACCCAAGGTAAAACTGCTCGAGTGCAGATAAATCATTTATTTAACTTGTCCCCATTGCATATTACATTTATGCAATAGGGAAGGAGTGTTTTTCAAACAGTATTACTTATTTAAAGTGTAGTTGTTTATGTTTTTGTAGAAGTAGTAGTGCTCTTATGTGCTGCAAGCTTAAGTGTTCCACGTTGGTATGGGATGGTAGCATCGTTACTATAGATACTATGTCCGTATGTGGAAAAATGCATATTCTGATTGGATATTTGTTTGTGTGGGTGTGTCAGCGAGTTTGTTAAACATGGCAGTGGTATCTCTCACTTAGTGAGATTCAGAAAATCCCTCTCTTGTTTGGCTCCTGAGATTGTCTCTGGATTTTTTGTTCAGTTGTAACCCTATTTTTACGTAATTAAAAGTATTCCTTCTGGTGTTGAGTTGTGATGAGGGAGTATTTCATGAGTGCCATCAGGGAGATTACAGCAGAGTGGCTTACAGGAGTGCCAAGGTGAGTGATGTATCAGAGCACAGAAGCTGTTTTTGTACAAAACAATGTTCTTTGGCCACTGGGACAGAAGTTACTTGTCTTTCTGACACTTTTTTTTTAACATTAGTACTGAGCTGGAGCTGATGTGTGCTGGTAGGGAGCTGATGTGTAGGGACTGTAACAGTGGCATCAAAGCACCAAGTAGTGCTGGTGGGGGGAGCTGATTGACATTAGGGTGTTGAATAAACAGTGGTTGATTGACATTAGGGTGTTGGTTAAATATTAGAACCACCTTTTGTTTAACACCAGTGAGAATAAATTAATTTATTTAATGGTTTATCCACCTACCCCTATTGCATAAAAATGTTTTTGCAATGAGGCAAGGATGCATCTGGCTCTTAAACAGTTATTAAAGAAATCAGTCAAAGCTGGAATCCATAAATTTTGATTAATTTTATATAACTCACACGGCATGCCATCAAGCCCGTAGGCATTGTTTGATGCAAAAGAAAAAATAGCTTCTTCCACTTCTCACATTGCAAACTAATAAAGGCTCTCATGAGAAATCCAAATTAATTTGTTAATCCAGATTTGTATCAATAATACCAGAGAATATGGAATTATTTTTTTTGTAATGTTATATCCATGTCCATGTTTTCACAGGAATGTACACTGACAAAGTAGATTGGCTTGTTATGTGTTTGTACCCTTTGCCACCATAAGCCCAGTTATTTGAGTTTATACACTCATACATCTCATTCCATCATTCCAAGACATATTTTTGTTTTTTCTTCCTTTAGTAAGTTGTTATATGCTTTCTTTTTAGTATTAAGTAAATTAAAGTAAATTTTAGACTGATTATTTTTAACCTGATTGTTCTAAGTCCTTTTTTTTTGCTTTCTTACAAGTTACACTAAACTATAAATTGTGTCTATACTGTATCTGTTAATATTTTTTATTTATATCATACATTATTGGGTAAACACAGAGTTGTAACCACACTGAGGATAAGCAGTGCCCAGCAAGAGAATGTAGCAAAAATTGAAAAGTACCTTGGTTTGCTAGCACCTACTTAAAGGCCCTGGAGTGCAAAATTCTCCACTTCCACTTTCTGTAGCACTGCAGCACTGAATAATGTTTCACAACTGGGGATCTTCTGCTCAGTATTCCTTCTTTTATTCAGAAAAATGCCAAATTCACAACAATAAATCCAAAAAACAAGTTCAAGTACAGTGCTGCCTCAAACAACTCCCTCAGGTGACCTAGTGTGCTGGTTACAAGCTTCCTGACTTGTTTCACACCTGTGTGATCCTTTGAGAATTTCCAATTTTCTGAATAAAAGAAGGAATACTGAGCAGAAGATCCCCAGTGGTTGAATATTATTCAGTGCTGCAGTGCTACAGAAAGTGGAAGTGGAAAATTTTGCACTCCAGGGCCTTTAAGTAGGTGCCAGCAAACCAAGGTACTTTTCAATTTTCATACATTATTTGATATAACTTTGTGAAAATCGTTTCCAGTATTTTACCCATGTTATCAGGCTCAGTGGAGTGAGATATCAGATTTAACATTCGACTTCTGTATTATACAGCAAGTCACTGATCTTGTTGCATACCAGACCTCGCATTTTAAGTCTACAGTTATCTCTGACATTATGTGGGAAAGGTAAAAAATAAGTTTGATGAGACTATAGCTCTTTTTGTAGTGAGGATCTATAGGGCAAGTGGTGCATGGTTACATTTGGTTCTCATTTTGATATGTAGAGCTTTGAAAAGGTGAATACTTTCTGGGTTAGTTACTGAGAAGTCCTTGTACTTTAGCAATTAGGTTGAAAGTGCATAGGAATGCTTCATTCATCTCCTTATAATATGCCCTTTATTATAAGTAAAGAGTTATTTGTTACCAGGTCAAGTAGCAACTTCCTGTTCTCATTATTGCTTTTGTCAGAGTATTTCCTGTATGGTATAGTAAGACCATCTGTATTTGATTCCAATCAGTCAGTGTTGTCAGAGTAACTAATTCTAACATTAAAATTCACAGTTAATAGTAGAGAAGCAGATGGGAATTACAAAAGAGCTATTTCTTGGTCCTGTGCCAAAGCAGTCCAGTTTGATCATTATATTGTAATAAAATGTTAGATGATACATAAATGTTTGAATGTATGATTTTACTATCACCCTATTGAAGAAATGATCTGAAAATTCTTTCCTTTTTTGATCATCTCTATTATTCTTAATCCCATCTTAACTTTTGCATACAATATGCTACCAAACCCCAAGCATGTCTACCCTGTTTTTCTTTTAATTTTCAGAGCTGGGAGAGGCATAGCTTCAAAGCCATTTAAATCTATGGGGTCAGCAACCCATGTTTCTTTTTTCCATTTAAAGTTTATTGAAATGGTTTTATGACACTGAGGACAGATACACATATTTGAGATACCATATACACTAGATAGTGTATCAACATGAATCTATCCCCCCATACCACCCAGTGTCTAAATACCCACCCTTCCAATACATCAATATTCTAACCCTATTCCTTAAAACCTTACAGAACACTCATGTCAATAAGGGAAAATACATATTTGATACAAAGGGCCAGATTCTTGAATGGGGCTGCATTCAGCTCAAGCTGCCACAAATGGCAGCCTGTGCCAAAGACCCATATACTAGGGACCCTGCACCGGATTCAGGTACAGGAGGGGTCCTGGCATTTAAGTCCCCACACTTGTGGCATTCCGTCCCTTGTGGTGAACACCTGGTGCATGGGAGGTGTCCATCACAAGCCTGGTGCAGCATGGGAAATGCCACCTACTGTACATATGTGCACAGTGACTTCCACCAGTCCCACACACTGAGCGCATATGTACAGTATGGTGCCAATGCAGACCATAGTTGACAGCTGGCCAGGCACCAAGGGGTGGGTTTCACTAGACCACCAGGTATTGGGCACTGCAGTGATTGGAGGCACATGCCCATGCCACATACAGGCGGGCCGGGTGACATCAGGGATGGGGGGGTGGCATTGGGGATGGGTGATTGTACCTGCCAGGATGAGGCACCATCAGCAATCCGGGGGGCAACATACAGTGGCATATAGGATGACTGCCCCAGTGGGACATATTCTAATTCCCACTATGCCAGCCCTGGCTGGTCTAAGGGCACTTAGAATATCTCCAACTGGGTGCTTTCTGAGAATAGCAAGCTGCAGCTTGCATCGGCACAGTCCACCTAGCACCATGTTGCAGCACTGTGCAGGGTGCAGGGCTGGCGCAGGACCTGTTTGGGGCAGGCAGCCTGCATTCGATGCAGGCCACCTTTGTGAATTGTGTGGTGGCAGCCCTGGATGCAGGGTGCACCATGCACCATATCAGTTTGGTGCAAGTACCTTGCATCAGATGCAGGGCTATGAGAATCAGGCCCAAAGAGTACAGCAGCAAAGATTAATTATATAGAATATAAGGTGTGCAAGGGGTCCCATATTTTTTTAAACTTTCCTGATCTGTTGTTCAGGCTTGCTATAGCACATTCAGTTCTAAGGTTTGCAAGTAATTCTGTTAACCACTCTCCATAGGTGATTTCTTCATGGTCCACCCAATGTCTTAGTACCAGTTTCTTAACAGACATAGATATAAGAGCCATATAGTATTTCCTGTTGAGAATCCTAATATTTGAATAATCTCCTAAAAGGCATATTTCAGGTGTGAACAGGGCCTCTAGACCCAAAAATGGGGTCTGTTTTATGCTGGATAGTTAACCAAAGAGAAGTAATTTTAGGACAGGACCAGAAAATATGGTATATGGTATAGTGTATATGTTGAAGGCATTGAACACATAAAGGAGAAGGCGTCAATCCAGACTTGGCCATTTTTTGTGGAGAAAAATATAAATTATGCAGGATGTGCATCTGCATAAGCCTTAGTCTGTCTTGGGTTACAAATCTGTGGCAATTATACCAGAGAACTGTCCAATTTATATTAAGATCAGGGAAAAAGGTTGACCAGTAATGGGTCAGCCCAAAACAGTCTGGATATAACCAATCGAACAATAGTCCATAAATTTTGGAAACTGCCTTAGGACGACCCATTAATTGAGACATTTCTTTTGGAAAGGAGGGGCACACTACCAACTCAGGATTTTGTCCTAAGACTTTTATTAATAGGTGTCGTAGTTGAATGACCTTAAAAAAATACTTGTTTCGAATCTTAAACTTCTGTTTAATATCATTAACTTATAACCATGACCCTTCTTCCCCTCTAAGATTGCTAATTTGTATCTCCCTTAAGTATGGTATCCAATTTGGGGTAATAGTTTTATCATCTATTTTAAAATTAGGATTTCCAAACAAGGGTTGTTTTGTATTTATTCTATTATTGTATTTGAGAAAGCGACAGAGTTGGGAATGAACCCTGACAGACAAAGCTATAGGAGTGTTTTTTAAGCTATTGGGGAGAAGGCATTCTCTGATATGTAAAAGAGCTTCAGGCTCTAGTCCACAGGACCAAATTTGGGTTAATTCTCTTTTAAGCCAGGATGGAGAGTGATGTGCCATTTCTGGTAAAAGCCATCTTAAATATTTATTAATATGACTGGCCCAGAAGTAAAGTCCAAGATGAGGCAGGTGTAAACCTCCTCTGAGTTTAGGTGCAACTAATTTATGAAATATGATTCTGGGGGTTTTATTAGGCTAGATAAATTTTACAAAAAGACTATGTACATTCTTAAACCAGGGTAAGAGAAGCCAGGTATTAAGTAATGAAAGGGGATAGAAAAGACGTGGGAAAACATTAATTTTAGGTAAATTAATTCTCCCCCAAATTGAAAGTGGAAGGGAAGACCATCTGTTGAGGTCTTGAGTTATGAGATGAACCAAGGAGTCTAAATTTAACTTGAGTGAATGTCCAGGATGTCTAGTAAGTTCGATACCTAAATACTTAAGGGAATCCTGTTGCCAGGTGAGTCCCAATTTCAAAATGTCTGATTTAAACAGTTTGTGGTTAATGGAGAAGACAATTGTTTTACTTACATTCAATTTATAATTAGAGACTTGGCTAAAATAATTTATAATATCTAACATCGAGGGAATGGAAGTGATGGGGTTTGATTGAAGGATGAGATCATCTGCATAAACTGAGACTTTAATCTCACAAGGATGTATTGGGATGCCTTGTATGTCTGGGTAGGTTTGCAATTTGCAGATTAATGGCTCCAGGTATAAATTGAAAAGTAGTGGAGAGAGGGGACAGCCATGCCTTGTCCCAGAATAGAGAGCAAAAGGCTCTGAGGTGACCCCATTGCCTGATATTTGAGCAACTGGAGACTGATACAAAGATCTAATCCATTTTTGAAAAGTACAGGAGAAGCCAAAAGCTTTTAGAGTCTGAAACAAGTATTGCCATTTTACCTTGTCAAATGCCTTCTCGGCATCCAGAGAGATCAGAGCTGCCAGAAAAAAGGCATCTCTGTATGCTGAGAAGACATGGGACAGGGTGCAAAGGTGATCCATTGAGGATCCTCCCTTCATAAATCCAACGTGTTTGGGGCTGATAGTGGTAGGAAGTATAGCGTTAAGACAGTAGGCAAGTAATTTAGATAATATTTTAACATCTTGATTCAGTAGGGAATTTGGTAGATTCTGGGTAGATTCAGGGATATTTGTGACTGATTCAGGTGATTTACCTGGTTTAGGTATGAGGACAATAACGGCTTCAAAAAGAGATGCATCAGTCTTTGCTCCTGAGATCATGTGTTGGTAGAAGGGAAGTAACAAGGGGATAATTTGTTTTTAAAATTTTTGGTAGAAGTTGGCTGAATAACCATCTATCCCAGGGGTTTTATTTAAAGGCAAGTATCTGATTGTATCAGCCAACTCCCTAAAAGTAATAGGGAATATTAGAGCTTTTTGCTAGTCTTCTGTGAGGCAGGGTAGAGTGGCCACTTTTAAATAATTATCTAAGCAAGTCTCAGTTGGGGGATTTGGCATAGGGCTATATAAACTTTTATAATATTCTGTAAATTCAGATATAATTTAGTTTGGGGTGGTTTTCAATGAACTATCTGATTGAGAGCGTATTGAGGCTATATACTGGGAAGATCCCAATTGTTTAATTCTAAGGGCCAAGAGGCGTCCTGCTTTTTCCCCCGATCTGTGTAAGAAGCTTGTGTTTTTAATATAGCATATTCTGCTTTTTCTCTCTCAGGATATCTAGACAGGTTGCTCTCAATTTAATTAGCTCCTGCTGGCTAGATTCAGGGGTATTTGGGGACAAATCTCTCTCAATAGTGTTGATTTGGGCTAATAGTTGGGACATTCATTGTTCTCTTGCTTTTTTCCTTTTGGAAGCTAAACTAATGAGTATCCCTCTGAGATAAGCTTTAAAGGTGCACCATTCAATATCTGGTCTCATTGTAGTACCCTAATTAATCTCTATAAATTGTTCTATATGACCAAACCAGGATCTTTCAGTATCTGATCATTGAATTTCCATCTAGTCCCTTCTTTAGGTAATGATAATACTGTCAACTGACATAACACAAGAGAGTGATCTGAAGGAGGGCCAGGTTGGATCAGACTTCAATGACTCCAGGAATAAATGAATGAGAAAGAAGTAAATAATCAATCCTGGATGAGGATTTATGGACCGGGGATGTATATGTGTATTCGCTATCTGAGGGGTATAAAATCCTCCAGATAGCATGTAAGCTGACCTTGTCCATCAGTTCTCTGAAAGCCCATTGGGCTGGTGAAAGACCTTTTCTGTGATGCCCAGTCCTGTCTAATACAGGATCATAGACCAGATTAAGATCCCCTCTGAGTATCATTGGGATTGAAATAACGGGGTTTAAAGTTTGGATAAGCTGTGTGAAGAATCCTGGTGTATCCTGGTTTGGACCATAAATACTGCCTAAAAGTATTTCTTTAGCAAAAATATTACCTTGGACAAAAATAAATCTGCCCTTCGGATCTCTAATTATTTTAGTAGGTGAGAAAGGGAGCCTTCTATGAATTAAAATCATCGATCCACAACTGTTAGTGGAACCTTCAGCTGAGAATAGTTGGCCAATTTGTTGCCTCCGTAGCTTAAGTGCTTCAGAGTCTAACAAGTGAAATTCTTGTATAAAAATAATCTCTGCAGATAAGAAATTTAGGTGTTTCAAAATTTGGTATTGTTCAGGCTTTTGCTTTACCCCTTTCACATTCCACATTGCTATATTGATTGGTTTAGCCATTATACACTTTCATGTGAACCCCAGTAAGATTGAAGAAAATTAGTAGTCATTACAAGTATTGCTGCTATATTACCTGATTTTGCTGTGCTACCCCCTAATCCCATTCCCATCCCTTGGACCATTTCTTCCTTCAGCATAATCACCCATGTAATTATTAAAGGCATCCCTAAAGTTGTCACCAGGCTTAACAAAAACCCAGCCCTCCCCTCCCTCCATTCTGTTTGTACAATGCTATACAGTGCTACCTTTCTACTTCCCTCCCTGTCTGCATTCCTATCATATAGTTCAATAATAAAAATAAAGAAAAAATGATAATAGGAGCAATAAACCCCAATTCGGTTAATCGGAAACTATAACAGACCGTAGAATAAGTCTAGTCTCTAAAGAGCTAAATCCCATTTGTTTCTCTTTCCCTTCCTCCATTATAGTGGGGGGGTAGAGATATAGTTCCATATTTTTTCACAACTATATACTCCTACTGGAATAGTACTAATAACAATGATTTAAACAATTGACTGTATAGTGAAGCACCCTGAGAATATATGTTAGTAAAGTAAAAATAAAGACAGAAACATGTATAATTGCTCAAGTCCCTCATAAGAACTGAGCAACTTTGGTAGGCAAATTAAAGTTCGGTGCTTCCATACAAAACTAGTGTCAGAAGAAATGAAATAAAGCACTCTGTAGTCTGATGTACATGCTCCCTCTAGTGGTGGTTGACCGCAAGTAATATACACTGTTCTAATGTTAATTTTATGGATACACCTTAAAAAGCAGTCTTCTCTCATCAAACCAATTAAAAGGAGACCAAATGTTTATACTCAGTCCTTACTGAACATGTCTCGTGTCTCTATTGAGCATTGAGAACTAAAATAAATGTAGTAGCTCAGGATCATGACTACAAATTGTCCTGGAGTAACCAAGCATCTGTAACAGTTCCTCCACTTTAGTGAAATCAGTACATTTATACTAAACTCTTGGGCCCAGATATTCAAACTGCGCCAGTCTGAGGCGCAAGCCCCTGCACCGCTCAAAATAGCTGCGCAGGGGTGTGGCCGGGGTGATATTCAAAGGAGTTGCGCTGTTGAGCAACTCTTTGATATCACGAAATACAGCACTTGCAAGACATGCAGTGGAACTTGGCGCCACCGCAAGTTGCCAGAGTTGAGCATTAAACTTGCGGTGGCGCAAGTACCATTGCGCCATGCTCAAATTTCCGATATTCAAAAGGTGACATGCAAATGGGGCCATAATTTATGCAAGGCACAGGGGGGGCCATTTGCATCTATTTATGGCCCCATTTGCATGCCATTTGCATGTAGGTGCGCCGATCCCCGAGGACTTGCTCCTGGCCACCCTGCCAGGCAGCAGCCGTCGGGGACCGACACACAATGCAGCCCGATCGCGGGCATCACAGTTACATGACACCCCCACACATCTCCCACAGCCCGATCGCGGGCAGAACACGTACATGTCGCCCCCACACACATCTCCCACAGCCCGATCGCGGGCAGAACACGTACATGTGCCCCATACATCCCACAGCCCGATCGCGGGCAGAACACGCATGTCGCCCCACACACATCTCCCACAGCCCGATCGTGGGCAGAACTTGATGACCTTCAGTGCCCGATCGCTGGCAGAACCTGTATGACCCCCAGTGCCCGATCACGGGCAGAACCTGTATGACCCCCAGTGCTCGATCGGAGCAGAACCTGTATGACCCTCAGTGCGATCGCTGGCACAGAATGTAACCCCTTCCCTAACGAATAACTCCCTGGTAGTCCCAGTGGACCGTAAAGCCCTATCGCGGGCAGAATCGTCGCTTTAACCCCCAAACATTTCCCTGCGTGTCCCAATCACCACGAGTTCCACCCCCGCCTCCCGCACAAGCGGCGATAGCATCCACCTCGTCACCGCCACCCGCCGACAGCCCGAGGTACGCGATGCTGCGTAGAGTTACAGTTACTGGCGCAGAGCCCATATCATGATAGTGTCGATTTGTGAATGATCATTCACAAATCTGGATTGTCATGTACGGTATGGGCTGCACGCCATTGGCTGTAGCTCTGCACCACGGGCGGCAGCCCACCGACAGTCGGTCATCGGCGGGCGGGCGGGCGGCAGGCGGTGATGTCGCTCGCCGCCGGCGCGGGGGAGCGGTGGAGGCTTCGTGGGTGGGTGGGGGACACTAGACACCAGGGAGATGTTTGGGGTTGTGTTGTGACATTCTGCCCGCGATCGGGCTTTACGGTCCACTGGACCACCAGGGAGTTATTCGAGTTGGGGGAGGGTTACATTCTGCCCGCGATCGGCACTGGGGGTTCACAGGTTCCGCCCACGATCGGGCTGTGGGAGATGTGTGGGGGGCTATATGTATTTGTACTGCCCGTGATCGGGCTGTGGAGATGTGTGTGGGGTTCATGTACGTGTACTGCCCGCGATCGGGCTGTGGGAGATGTGTGGGGTTTCATGTAACTGTGATGCCCGCGATCGGGCTGGTGGGGGGGCACAGGGACCCAGTTCCAGCCAGCCAGGGGTGGCAGCTGCTGTGTTGCGCCCCTGCACACAGCAGCTCACCTGTGGGTGTCCTCAACTTGATCCTTTTTTTGGGCTCAAGGTTGTGCAGGCGCAGGTTGGTTGCGCATGTATCGACTCCCTGCACAACCCTTACTGAATATCAGGTTGCGCAGGTTATGCATGGTTCCTCCCCTCCTGTTGAGCATGCATTCATTTGCATTGCTCTTTTGCGCAACCTGTTGCCAGTGGAGCAACTGCCTCCTGCTGAATATCGCAGAATGGCGCAATGTAGGACTTGCGCATGCGCAACCCTGTTGCGCATGGAGCAACCCTTTTGAATATCTGGGCCTTGATGTCTTATGATCAAATAAACAAAAAGGAGGGTTATTCAGGATTTCACTTCTTTCAAAGTGGAGCAGTCACAAGTAAATCCAAACCATAGCCTGTGTTTCTGTGTTTGAAAAACCAACTTTGCCACCAGCCCCCTATCAGCGATTTTGAAACTGATCTTGTAAAGCTTTCTGGAGAGCAGCTTGGGTTGATTCAGTATCCTCAAATGTGAACCAGGATCCTGCTAACAGTACTTGCAGCTGAGCTGGATATCCCATTTTATACTTTACTCCTTCTGTGATTAGTTTGGAGACTATGGGATGAAATTGAGTACAGCACTGTCTCACAGTAGCTGGTAGGTCCTGTGTTATTCTAATTCTGGTTCCCGACCATTGGATTTCTTGTAATTCTCTAATTTTCCCCAGGAAAAACTGCTTCTCCTGAAAATTCAGGAATTTGAAGATGAGCAGCCGAGGAGTTGCTCCGGATAGTGGCATGGGCCTGAGGGCCCGCTGTGTGGTGTATGCAGCTCCAAAGGGTGAAGGGCCTGCTAACTTTTCTATCAGCCTTTGTATAAAAAGGATAGTGTTAGTCGAGGGGAATGTCAATAATTACTGCATTATTTCTGCAACTCCTCCTCTCCAAGTCCTCTATTTTAGATTCCAGTTTTTTGATTCTTTGCCTATTATCTACAGCATCGCTATTTATTCGGTCCACTCACTTTTCCAAGGAACTAAGCCGCGTTTCGTTATCTTCCATCTTTGTGGAGAGATCTTCAAGCTCAGATGCCATTTGTTTAACTTCGGCGGTCAAAGATTTCAGATCTTCTCTAAATGGGCTGAATTCTAAGAGAAATCACTCGAGAGTAAGGGGAGTCACTTCAGAGGCCTTAGTTGAAGTGGCAGTAGTGGTAGAAAGCTTTCCGCTAAGACCCTGCTGGGCCTTGGAGCACTTGCTCATTTTTTTCTGGGGAGACAGAAGAAGAGTGTTTCGGTAATGCGACACGCATCTCCACCTCCATTCTTGAGTCCAGTTCTTTTCTTCCTATGAACAGCCATTATTTGAACCGAAGATTAGTATTATGACTTAAAAAATAATGAGTTAAGGCTCTATTTTAATGCTGGGTGATGGGAACAGTCCTGAAGAGCTGTTACTCGGTGCACTTCATCATGTGGTCTCCCCCAGTGACCCATGTTTCTTGACAACAGATAAGAGACCAAACTTTATTATGAACCGGGCACTATTAATCCTGAAAGCTGATTGGCTGAGCCCTCTTCTTACCCATGATTAACTTGAACAACATAATCGTGGATAAGAAAAGGTGCCAGCCAACAGGTCATTTTACCTGGTCCAAATCAGTCTGCCCACTCATTTCGGCAGCCAGATAAGATGACCTCATCAGTCTCATTTGAGAAAAGAAGCATCACCCACCACAACTGCCACTCTAAACCACAACCAAGTGAAAAGTTTAAGAAAGTCACAGTACAACAGTACAACAAGTAGCCTCAGCAACTCAGTCACAGTGGTTACCTCCCTCCTACTGTTTGACAGACTCTGACTTGTGCTGCCAATAACATGCACCACAGCGATTCCAACATGGTCGCTCCTCTCAAGCACTGTGACATCATCTTTATGGCACACACCAGCACCACCACCCAAGACAAACGAAGAGCAACATAAAAAATGCCGACCACACGGAAACATTTCCAACCGCAATGGCCATGAACTGCCTCATGACACACATACTGCTGTACCTTCATACTGGTGTTGTCCTAGTGGTGTAAATATTGTGCCGCTCACTCGAAGCATGTGACTTTTTCATTAAAAAAACAAAGCCTGAAAGAAAACCAGTCATGGCACCAAAAAGCTCCAACCCATCAACTGCCAAAAATAAACTGAAAGTCTTCACCCAGTCCCAGAGCAGGCATCAAAACTAGGTCAAATGTACTAGTGCTGGCAGAGTATGACAGTTTACCTAGATCACTTACAACAGTGCCACCTGCTGCCCAGAGCCCTCTAGGAACTATTTTGTTAAAGGATACTCCTCCAACATTCCAAAAGATGCATTTTTAAAGACTTTAATAGTTTTTGTTTTTTTATTTTTTTTACTGAAAAAAACTTTTAAACCAATTCATAATAGCAGTAGTGCACTCCAGGGTGTAGTACGTCATGGGATATCATCACTTCTAGGGTGCATGAGGCACTCATCCTGTGGCCTCACAAGGCACCTGTGGCATGATGATATCCCATGACATACCACACCCCGTTATGCGTTATTGCTTAAATGTAAATAACACAGACAGTGTCCAACATTTTCCTGGACAGTCCAACAACATTTCATGAGAAAAAACTTGCCCTTGAGTTCCTTTGGTCAATGACTGATTCTAGGCACTGGGGAAAGATTTTTGGAGTTTTGGACAGTCATTTGTATGGTTTACAGTTTGCTGCCTGATTTTCTAAATCATTCAAATTCATTACAAGAATATCCAAATGATGCAATGTATAAAACATTATATATCTATATCTATCTATATATACACCTTGTTTCATTATATAAACTTTTCAGTGCTTCAGAACAGGTTTTAGACATACAATATGGAGCTTTATAGGTTATATTTCTAATTAAAATAAGGTGCTTATTCAGGAACTGACTTCCAATAATGTGCATTATTTTAATCTCTCTTGTTCTATTTCAGATTCTAATGACTGCATAAGGTGTCCAGAAGATCATTGGTCAAATGAAAATGGAGATACATGTGTCCCAAAAATCATAGAATTCCTCTCATTTGAAGATGACTTGGGTTCTGTTTTGGCTGCCATTTCATTGCTGTTCTCTTTGTTCACTGTTTCCATACTGTTCATATTTATTAAGAACCGAGAAACTCCAATAGTGAAAGCCAACAACCGTGAAGTCAGCTTCATCCTTCTTTTAGCTCTTACACTCTCATTCCTTTGTTCACTAATTTTTATTGGACAGCCAAGGAAGGTGAACTGTTTGCTTCGGCAAGCAGCATTTGGGATCACGTTTTCATTCTCAATTTCAACTATATTGGCAAAAAACAATAATAGTTTTCATTGCCTTCAGTGCTACA
This sequence comes from Neoceratodus forsteri, assembly GCA_016271365.2. NCBI lineage: Eukaryota > Metazoa > Chordata > Ceratodontiformes > Ceratodontidae > Neoceratodus > Neoceratodus forsteri. The sequence goes on from JADMNL010000035.1 coordinate 78,400,332, forward strand.
AAGCCCAACAGCTCATTACGGAAGTTGGTTGGATCAAAAGTCCCATACTCCATAGTCTCCTTATGTTCATTGGTCCAGGTTCTTTTGTGCCTTGTATGGTTATCATGTTTTCCTCCTTTCCCAGAACTTAACATGAAATCTGACAATGAGAAGATACTTATTGAATGTAATGAGAACTCAGTAACTATGTTTTGCTGCATGCTAGGATACATGGGTATTTTGTCATGTGTGAGTTTTGTTGTTGCTTTTTTTAGTTCGAAAATTGCCTGACAGCTTTAATGAGGCAAAATACATCACTTTTAGTATGATAGTTTTTGTTAGTGTGTGGTTGTCTTTCATCCCTGCCTACTTAAGTACTCAAGGGAAATATATGGTTGCTGTAGAGATATTTGCCATTTTGTCTTCCTCTGCTGGATTGCTGATTTGCATATTTGTACCAAAATGTTATATCATAGTATTGAAGCCTCATAAAAATACAAGAGAACATATAGCAGGTAAATAAATGTTTAGTTGCCGAATTTAGAAATTAAGCAAGTCCAATTTTATTTTAGTCAGAGTACATACTGCACATTGTACTGCAGGTATGAAGAGACATTAAGTGCATGTACCTTTAATACCAGTTATATAGGCTTGGAAAATGGAAATAAAATAAACTTTTTTTTTTATTTTTGGCACATATGCATACATACATATTTAATGAGGAAAGAAGACCACTGGTCAAACAAGTTCTTTTCTCACACCAGTTCAGTGAGAATACCCCATCACCCCCTTTTGTTCAAAGTACTTGTTGGGACTGGGTTTGAAGATTGTTATAGTTTCAGCTGATACCACATTCTCCAAGTGTTTACCACTCATTCTGTGAGGTGCAGTGGTTCTTTTTGATGTTTTCCTTGAACAATGCATGATAAAGAACAACATTGAATTGGACAATAATGTACGGTGCAGCTTTATTAAATACGGAATTTCATGCCTTGTAAAAAGTCATTCTGCTGCAGTAGTGATGTTAGCAGTGTAGCAGAATGACTTTTCTTTCTGCTGCAGTATAGATGACATAAGACAGGGGGCTGCTGTTCAGCTGATTAGCAGATGAGCTACTACCACTCACATTGTAGTGAATCACATGGTGAGTAGCACTTAAAAAAAATAAAGATGATGTAGACAAAACAAAAAAAGGGCTTTTTACACCATACACTATGTAAAATAGTGAATGGAAACCCCAATACACAATAAGCTATTGTTTTACCTCGTGGTTGCAAGAATGACAGAGGAACCTCTCAAGCTTCACTCTGAAGGTCCTTGTCATCCTGGTAACCACTCAGTGAAAGAATAGTTCTGTTGTGCATGGGCTCCTATACACTACTCTATATGTAACACACTGTTATGGCACTGTCCACCCCTGTTGATTACAGCTAGTACTGTATACAGTATGTCAGAATCAGTTATGAGCTAATTATGATGGAGTCAGAGATACACCCTATTTAACTGAGAATTTCTACAACTGTCAACAGTAGCTTTTCTAGTCAAGGATGTAAGCATATCATTGCAATGCAAAGCATATTTTAATGTGATGCCACATTCATGTGAAGGAATTACACTAGTTCTGCAATGCATTAAGCTTCATTCAGTGCTAACTCACAATACATTCACAGGTTAGTACTTTTATTAAATAAGCATGTGAGTTTGTGCTTCATACTGAAAGATACCATAGCAATTGACATAAAGGCATTATATGGGTCATGGCATGCATTCCACTGCGAAACTGGAGACAGAAATTGATGTTTAGTTCCAAAAATGCCAGCCGGGGGCAGGTGTTGGGCAGTACACATTGTAAAAGTGAGGTCGTCGGCTCTCAGGGATGGATGGCAGACGGCACCTGGCATTTATACAGATCCCTGTTAGCCAGTTCCAGAGTGACATTTGCACTGAAAATAACAAGTGTTTGTCCACCATCCCAGTCAGAGGAAGAGTGTGGCCATGGCGACCATAAGAATCAAGATGGGAAACATGCATTAGAAAGAAAAATCAGGATCAGAAACAAAAATGAATAAGGTACATGCTTTCAGTTAGTTTAGATGAAAAGTGAAACTTCTCAGTGCGGTCATTTGATTGGCATGCAGTGCCATAAACATTGATACTTCCAAGCCATATATTGTATGTACTTCACATGCTTAGGTAGACTTCCTTCTGTCTTCAGTTGTCCTCTGTTTACATGTGGACCATAAATGAAAGAAAACAAAGTTCAATCAATCAATTTACTGTTTCAAGCCCTACCCCAACTCCTCACACACACACACACATACACACATACACACACACACACTCTCAGGGTTTCAAAAATGCCAGTGATTTATGACTTGTTGACTGATACCTCAATCCACTGTTTTTCTCCAAGTGCCACTGAGTCACTGCCTTTTTTCTCAAATGTTTTTGCATGGCTTGGATCATAAAATAGGTAGGTTTGATGTCTACACACAACTCTCATCTGGGTGCAGGACCGCAGGATCCTGGTGTTACTGTTATTAAATAATGGATCAGCTGAAATACATCTTAAGATTGCCAAAGGATGATTTGGACAATCAGTGAATACACATAATTAAAGAGCTGCTGATACCTTGAAGAAAACTATAACAAATATAATATTTAGGTATGAGTCAGCTTGCATTCCATATATATTCTATAGATTTATATCGGTGATGCAAACAACCGATAATACATGGATCTGCAAGTACACAGATGACATTAAGGTGGGGTCAATAGTAAACAATGATACTGCAATTCAGAAACTTCAGAAGGATTTAACAAAGATTAGGACACTGGACAACATGGAATAAAATCAGATTCAGTGAAGGTAAATGTAAGGTCATGCACCTTGGATTCAATAATCCAAAGCATAACTATGTATTGAATAACACTGTAATCCAAAAAAACAACGGCTGAAAGGGATCTTGGTGTCACTATAACTGACACTCTTTCCTTTAATACAGAAACAGGGAATGCAGTAAAAAAGGGCCAAAGGATTCTTGGGTGTACCTTAAGGACCTCTAAAAGCAGGGATAGAGCAGTTATTATGCCACTCTACTCATCTCTGGTCAGGCCCCACCTGGAGTGCTGCTCACCCTTCTGTGCTCCACAAAGTATAGGAGGCAGAAAACTTATTGAGAGAGTACAGAGAAAAGCTACAAAAAAATTTAAAATTAACAACATTATGACATATGGAGAGAGAGAGACTGAGGGAGCTTGGCCTGTTTTCCATGGAATACAGGAGCATGAGAGGAGATTTATGTCTCGTTTTCAGTGCCATGAAGAATGACGCAACTTGGGAAAACATAGGTCTAAGCAGGCACTCACTAGTAAAAATACTAGGACAAACAACTTCAAGATAAACGGTGAAGTTGCAAGATCTGAGAAAAGAAGGAAACGGTTTAACCAGAGGGTGATATCAACAAGTAGCTCTATGGAGGTTTTCAAAGGTTCACTAGATACCTATATGGACATAGATAAATGTGTGTACATCCACTAATAAGTGATGAGTTACTTTAGGCCTTTTGGTCTTCTAACTCATCATTGACCTCTGAACCTATTTTCCCTTCCCATTATTTATAATTTAGTAAAGTAGCATGAATACATGATCTTACATAGAAACATAGAAACATAGAAGTTGACGGCAGATAAGGACCACAAGGCCCATCCAGTCTGCCCATTTCTTTTTCTACCTTATAAATGTGCCATCGGCCTTTGCTCTGTCAGTGACCTATCTATTCATAGTCATTTGTATTGCTCCCTTATGCCTATCCCATGCCTGTTTGAAGCCCTGCACTGTATTCATAGCCACCTCACTTGTGGTAAGCCATTCCATGCATCTACCACCCTTTCTGTGAAAAAGAATTTCCTCACATTCCCCCTTAATCGGCCTCCCTCTAATCTCATGCTGTGTCCTCTTGTCCTGCTATTTTTCTTATATTTAAACATGTTAGACTCTTTCACCTTGTTTATGCCTTTAAGGTGTTTAAATGTCTCGATCATATCACCTCTCTCCCTCCTTTGCTCAAGGGTATACATATTGAGCTCCGTTAATCTGTCCTCATATGTCTTCTGATGCAGTCCCTGCACCATTTTGGTTGCCCTTCTCTGGACTGCCTCAATTTGGTTAATGTCCTTGTGAAGGTGTGGCCTCCAATACTGCACGCAGTACTCCAGATGGGGCCTAACCAATGTCTTGTACAGAGGGATTATTACCTCCCTCTTACGACTTGTGATACCCTTACTAATACACCCTAACACCCCTAGCCTTACCTACTGCTTTAGAGGTCTGCTTGATGATTTTAGGTCATCAGTGATGATGATGCCCAAGTCTCTTTCTTCCTTTGTGACTGCTAGCAACTCCTCCCAGCCTATAAGTGGCTTCAGGGTTTCTCTTCCTATGTGCATGATTTTGCACTTTTTGCATTAAATCCCAGTTGCCACTCTTCTGACCATTTTGCTAGTTTATCCAGATCTCTTCTCATTCTGCCCACCCCATCTGGATCATCTACTCTGTTTCAGATCTTGGTGTCATCTGCAAACAGACAAGCCTTCACCTCTAGTCCATCTGCGAGGTCACTAATGAAGATGTTGAATAGGACTGGCCCAGGACTGATCCCTGGAGGTACCCCACTTGTGACTTGCATCTCTTCTGACTATACCATTTACCACCACTCTCTGTTTTCTGCCAGTCAACCAGTTTGCCACCCAGTTGACCAACTTCTGACCCACCGAGCCTACCTAGCTTATTTATCAATCTTCTATGTGGAACAGTGTCAAAAGCTTTGCTGAAGTCAAGGTAGGCGACATCAACTGCTCCCCTTGGTCCACCACTCTGGTTACCCAGTCAAGAAATCTATGAGATTAGTTTGACAGGACCTTCCTTTTGTAAACCCATGCTGTCTTGGATCCTGTGCCCCTATGGATTCCAGGTGTTGCACTATCCTTTCCTTAAGGAGTGCCCATAATCTTGCCCACTACTGAGGTAAGATGACTGGTCTGTAGTTCCCCGCCTCCTCCTGCTACCACTCTTGTGGAGCGGGATCACATGAGCCCTTCTCCAGTCTCTGGGACCTCTCCTGTGCTCAGAGACTCACAAACAATTCTGCTAATGGCTCTGCTAGTTCCTCTTTAGCTCCTTAGTACCCTGGGATGTATGCCATCAGGTCCCATTGCCTTATCCATCCTGAGCTAGCAAGCTCTTGTAGGACCCTTTCTTTGTGAAGGAGTAGTGCCTCACCTCCTCCCTGTGTCCATGATGCTGAGCTGTGGGCCCTGCCCTCACCTTCTCTTCAGTAAATACTGAGCAAAAGTATCTATTTAGGATAGATGCCTTTACAGGGTCCTCCTCCTCACATGCTCCCTTTTCTCCATTAAGCTTAGCAATACCCCCTCTGGACTTTCTCCTTTCACTAATGTATCTATAGAAAGTCTTGTCACCTTCTTTTACTGTTCGTGCTAGTGTTTCCTCAGTTTGGGACTTTGCCTGCCTTACTGTCTTCCCTGCTTCCCTTAGGGCAGTTTGGTATGCCTCCCTATCTTCATCCCGCTGTGTTCCTTATATTTCCTGAAGGCCAGCCTTTGGCTCTGACCTTTTGCTACTGTATTTGAGAACCAAAGTGGTTTCCTTCTTCTTTGCACTTCCTTTTCTGTCTAACACAATGGGATGTTGCTTTTAAGTATTGTATCCTTAATGCTTGCCCACTTTTGCTCTGTACCTCCTACCTGTGTTTCTTTTGCCAGGGCTAGCTTAACTCTGTTGGCCATCTTATCAAAGTCAGCTCCTCTGAAGTCCCATATTTTTGCCTTGGAATGGGATGATTTAGATGTAGTAGCCAAATTGAACCATACCACGTGATGGTCACTGGGCCCCCAGGTGACCTTCTACCTGAGATCTGTGATCCCTTCTATGTTAGTCAGTACTAGATCTAGGATAGCCCTGTCTCTTGTGGGTTGCTGTACCAGTTGTTTGAGGCCCTCCCTGCAGGGAATCCACTATGAGTCTAGTTCTGGCAGATGTTCCTGCTGGTATTGACCAATCTGTATCTGGCATGTTGAAGTCTCCATTATCAGAACCTCCCTTTAGCTGTCATGTTTTGTATATCTTCTAACAGTAATGTGTCTATGTCCTCCCTCTGGTCTGGGGCCTGTAGACAACCCCAGTTCTTATGGCTGTCCCATTTCCTGTTTCCAGGGTGACCCACAGTTCTTCTGGCTCCTTATGTGTATTCTGAATTTCTGTAGCTTTGATATTTTCATTAACATACAGGGCCACCTCCCCCTTTTGCACCTCGGTCTCTTCTGAACAATACATAGCCAGGTACTGAAGTCTCCAAGTGTGGTTACTGGTAAACCACGTCTCACTAATTGCTACTATGTCCAGTTTAGCCTCTGACATTATTGCCTGCAGGTCTGGGATCTTATTTCCCAGGCTGTGAGTATTTGTGTACATGATTTTCCATTGGCCAGATTTTGGTGTGTTAGTTGTTGGGTGAAGTTTGGCATTACCCTGTGCATCGATGGGGAGACAAACCTTTTTTCTTACCTGGTGATGCAAATGAACGGCAAACACGCTTGAATTCCTGTTTGACCACTGGTTGAGGGGAGGGTGTTCTTCCATTCGATGTATGGGTGCGCACTCTCTCCCATTTGCTAGTTTAAATATTCTGCAAAGACGCAAACTTCTGCCCCAATGCACTGACTCTCTTTAGTCAGATGCAGTCCATCAGATTTAAAGAACTTGCCCCAGAACTGTTGCCAGTTCCCTACAAATCTGTGTCCTTTTCCTGGCACCAGTCCTTGAGCCACGTGTTTAGCTCCCCTATCTCCCTTCTCTGACCTTCCGTCCATCTGCTCCTTCTCCCAGACTGGCAGGATCTCAGAGAAGGAGATGCCGGATGAAATAGATGATAGTTTGTCACCCAGCTTAGTCAGGTGTTCCTTGGTCTCCACAGCTGACCAGCTGCGAGATCATTAGTCCCTATGTGTACTAGGTCATCAATGTTTTCTCCTGCTTTGTGAACAATTTTAGCAATGCGGTCAGTGTCTCTCCATGCTGATGTACCTGGGAGACATCTGACCATCACCCCTGGCTGGAGATGGGTATCAACTCCCGAATCATGGAGTCTCCTATGATCAGAAGTTTTTGGATTTCCTTTTGTGCTTGTTTAGTTTTGGTTCCTGATTTGGGTGAGTATTGTTGTGCTAGCTCCTGTGTTGCAGTGTCCTGCTCTGCAGTGTCTTCTGCCTCTTTATTTGATTTCAGAGATAGAGGCAGATACCTGTTTGTAGTGTTTATATGGTTTTTGGAGGTAATGTGTTGGAGAGCAGAGAGTGATGGGCACCTGATTTGCTCCTCCTAACCACCTGCCAACCTCCTGGACCAACTACCCTCTGCAGTCGAGGTTTTTCTGTTGGATGCTGGGGAAATGGCGGGTGGTTCTTATAATGTATTTCCTCTTCAATATGAAATTTGAGGCGTGCAATCTCTGCCCATGCTGCCCAGAGCTGAGACCTAAGATCTCCAAAGGCCCAGCATGTAGGACAGTGTCCTAAATCCTGTAAGACTGTCCTTCTGAAAATTGTTCCACAGTACCTGCAGTTAATGAAATCCATTCCAAATAAGTTGCTGGGTTGTAACTAGTCAGAGTAATTAGAAGGAAAAAAGGAAAAAAATGCAAGTAATGGTTTAATTGTGCTTTGTTTAACTTGTTATAACAAGTTAAATTACTAGTGCCCCTGTAAATGAGATCACCTTTGTGGAGGCCCCACTGATCCGCCTCTTCCTGCTCTGCCACAGGAAATGTCACAACTGTGGTACCATTAAAAGGAGTGTGATGGGGTGGGTGGCTGGGCCCTTCCCTGCCTAAAAGAAGAACCACGGACGAAAGAACAAGGAGGTAAGAGCAGAAACAATCAGTCAACAACAAATGCAGTAACCCTGAAAGCTTATCCTAATGTTAGATAAAACTGTAAAACCTGTAAAGCACCACCTGTAATAATTTCAGAGAAGATATACCCTGTAAGAAACACTTTGCTCCAGAGAAAATAAAGCAGTAACAGAAGATATACCTTGCAAAGACAATTTGAATCAGAAGATTACAGCAGTAATCTGTTAGCACAACCTGTAGGCACACCTTGTAATAATGCAGAAGAAGGTATACCAGCAACAACAATTTGAATCAGAGAGAAAATAAAGCAATGAAATGTTAGCAACAAACAGTAGCAATCCCTGTGAGTAAAAATTAAAAACACTGCCACACAGTAAATCTGCTTAGCCAAACTAAGTCTTAATCCTTCTCCCTTGCTCTGGTAAGTTTCTCTACTCTGCCTTTCAAGCAGTCTTAGAAGGAAAGAGCTCAGGTGAAGCTAGGTGCCTTGGCCAGCAAACCAAGTCTTCTACTTTAGCCCTTTGAATTCAACTGCCTCTATTGCTTACTCCCTACTTGAAGTCACAATCCTCTGTGGTGACATCACAATCTATTGCCGTGGGAGTACTATGATGTAATGGGTAGTGTATTATGATTTCAGGAAGGGAGAAAGCAGTAGGACCAGATGTACTACTCAGGAGCAAAGATCCTGTTTTCATGCAAATGACCTCAATGATAAATTACTAGGATTATAAATACAGGACAAATGTGAAATGCAAGCTGAACTATATCTAAATATCATGTTTTGTTAAAGTTCTCCTGAAGGCATCAGCTGCTGTTTAAGAGTCCAGCAAACTTCATGAGATATTTTTTGATGTCGATGGGTGTCTTAAAGAGCAATAGCACCAAAACAAACAAAGGAGAACATATTAGTAATATTTAAAAGTAGTCCCTTATTACTTTTTATTGTTGAAGTTTCTTTTTCATTTTCTATGTCCTAATTAGATGGTTTTCTTCTGAATAGTACTTGGTGGGATGTGGTAGTAGCACATTACCTGGAAGCAGACATGTTTAGATCTATCCCCCCCACACACACACACACAAAATCATCAGCATGGGACCTCATACATTGTTACATGACAAGCCCTGCAACCTGATTAGTAACATGTGCAACAAGTTACCAGTCAAGCAGCTGGGGACTGGCTCCTCTTGGTTACTAGTAATGTCACAGTTAGTGAGATCATAATGCTGATGATGTATAAGAAGCAATAAAACTGACTATCCCAGCCTCCAAGTGGAGTGCTGTTCCACACATCACACCTAGTACCGTCAGATTGAAAACATAATTAGCAAACCAGAGAAGGAAACAAATACTTCAAATGTAACAAGTTATAGTTGACTACTTCTGAAAGCTACTTATAATTCCAGACAGTACACTCGCTCTTTAAATAAGATATGGGAAAGGGATATTTGCTAACCATCAGTACACACTACGCATTTTTGATGAGCCACCTATAGTATTCATCCATGATCTTTAAGTGCTGTGTGTGCAGAGCAAACCACAAGAGGAGTGCATGGTGAAGAGGCTATGCTGAAGATTTCTCTTGACCTGCCCCCCCCCAATCAGGTTGGTGAAGACTGAGCAGCATTTTGTGTGTGGGGGGGGCGGGGGTACAGCAGTGGTGGGCTTGTGGTAACGACACCTGAATAAAAATCACATAAGGCACATATTGCATCAACAAGACAGTTTTTTTGGCCACTAACAATTTTTAAAAATCCCTTCCCTCAAAGTTACTTTTTGGAATCATATTGTGGATGCATTAGCAGGTTGCTAGCATATATTTGTGATAGTACACCATGTAGTATAACATCAAGATTGTGCCTGACATATTGTGCCTGACGTTTGGAACATTGTTTGGGTTGTCCCTACCTTTAAGAAAGCGGAACCAAAAATGCATTGAAAATTATTGCCCCATATTCATCTTATCCACCCTTAGCAAACATTTGAAGAAAACTGTAATTTCCCAACTTACTGACTATCTATACACATGACCTGCTGTCTGTTGCACATCATGGGTTCTATAAGAGTATACCACCTCCACGGCCCAAACTAATGTCACCTTACATACTGTGGAGCTATGGCTCAAAGCTAGTTAACTGGAAGAATCTTTGTTGATCTGTCCAAAGCTTCTGATCTAGTGGATAACAAATTGTGTTACCAAGTTGCTTTCCTTTGGGCTTCCAACCATATTCTTGCCTGGTTTGCCAACTACCTATGCAATAGACAGCAGATGGTCAGATTCAACAGAATGCTCTCGAAACTGGCTCCTGTCTCAGTTAGTGTCCCCCAGGGATTTGTCCCAGGTCCCATTCTTTTTTCGCTGTTTATTAATTAATAAGCTCCCTTGTATATCTGTTCACTGTAGGTCCACCCTATATGCAAATGATCTGGCTAGTTCCCAGGATATCTGGGTCATCAATTCCCAAAATAACAAGGACTTCCACCTAATCCAGTCCTGGCTATTTGCAAATAAGTTGGTTCTTAACCTAAAGAAAACTCAAATTATGTGTTTCATGTCTCAGGCAAAAATTAAGTCATGCCCTGAGTCCCTGGCCGTGTCCAGTATTGATGGTTTGCCCCGACTGCTACCTAGTCCTTCAAGTACCTTGGAGTCTCCTGCAACCCCCAACTCAATCTCTCTTTGTATGTCTCTAATGTATGTGGGATTATTTACTACAAGATTGACATGTTTTACAGAGACAGTCACTTCCTCGCCCCCACTACGCATCTGGTCTTTGCTAAGGGAGTGCTCCTACCCTCCCTTAATTATGGATTCCTTATCTACACCAATGTTTCTAAGTCCCTACTTTCCAAATGGTATGTAGTGTATAAAAATATACATTGTTTCACACTTTGTGCAGCCGTACTCAGAAGCAGTTGTGAGCTCCACGGCAAACTTGGATGACTATCTTCACCAAATAGTTGTGCTTTTGACCTGGGATGTTTTGTTGATATTGTGTTCTGGACTTATTAATTTATTTATCTATTTATTGCAATATCCAGAAACAACCTTTGAGCGTAGATTGCTCATTTGCAAAGGTTCCATGTCATTTGGGGACAATACAGGAGACAATACCGAGGACAATACAATTGGTCACCTCAAGTGGAACCTAGTCACAGGGCTTCAAGCAATTGAATAGGGTAAACAAGATAAGTATGATACAATATAATACAAAATAATGAATACATTTGTAGGAAGATCAGGTAACTGCATAGTACAGCGTATCTACAAGTAGTGTAAACACCTAGTTAGGAGGGTAGGAGGTGGTAGATATGGAACAGTAGAATACTTAATGAAGAATACAAATTGTAAAGAGACCAGCGAGGTCCAGGTTGGTAGACTGCAGTTGGTAGTAGAGTTTGTGCCACCTTCACATATGCACTCTATAATGAGTGAATGCAGTAATGTGGGACTTGACATGAGAGGAAGAGGAATTTGTGCATGAGTAGTGGGGAGATAAAGGAGTATATGTCAATTCAGATCAGGTCATGGCAGCGGCAACCTGATTTCAGAGCAATATTAGCCCTGAGGGACCATTTGAATTGTGCAGTCTTGGGTAGGCTGGTTATGCTGGCAGGGAGTTCATTGAACCACATGACTGCCTGGTTTGTAAAGGAGCACTACCCCAAGCTAGTTCTACATGGGAAGATAACTAGGGCCTGTTGGGTCATGCTCCACATGCTTAAAGGTTGTGAATGGGCCTAAGGAGGGAGTTAATGGTGGGTGGTGTAAGGCCTAGGAGTGCTTTCTTGGCCTGTAAGGTTGTTTGATAGTGGAGCTGAGCAGATAAGGGGAACCAGTTCGTAAGGGCATATAAATTGTGGGTGTGTGTATTTATGTAAGCCAGATTCAAAATGGCAGGCTTTACTGAGCAGCATCCTAACTCTAGGACTGTGTCGGTGGCTGACCCATAAATAGGAAGCCCATAGTCGATAAGTGAGAGCACAGAACTGGAGATGACCAGGCATTTACCATCCACGGTTGGATTCAGCCTTTGTTTGAAGAGTGTACCCAGATTCCTATTTCCAATCCGTATGATGTTGTCAACATATTCATTGAATGACAGGGTGTCATCTTGGATGACTCCTAGGTATATAAAGGATTGTACTTGCTCTAGTGGGGTGTCTGGGGCACTGTGTATGTTAAAAGGAGGTAGTTTGTTCTTAAGGTGTACCCCTGAGAAGAGCATTGTTTTAGTTTTTTTATAGTTAAGAACAAGTTTATTGAGCTTAAACCATGACTCTAGGACCTCAAAGCTGTGCTGGACTTCTTGAGTAAGGTTGTTGTGCAGAGGACTGCTGTTGTAGATCACAGCATCATCTGTATGTAGCAGCATCTTTGCCCTTGTGTCCACTTCAGGCAGGCCATTGACGAAAAGATTAAATAGGAGAGGGCCCAAGATTGACCCCTGTGGGATCCCTATCATGACACTTCTTGCACTTGAATGGACCCTATTTATCTTCACTCTGTGCAAGCGATCAGAGAGCTAGCACCTGATCCATGATACAGCTTCCTTAGAGAGGCCAAGTGAGAGTAGTTTCATGATCAGCAATGGGTGATCCACAAGATCAAACACTTGTAAGATCTATGTAGATAGCACAAACTAATTGCCCTTTATCCAGGGCCTCATGGAGAGACTTGGTGTACTCGGTAAGAGCCGTGACTGTGCTGTGCTGCTTTCTGAAACCATGTTGTTCCATGCACTTTAGGTTACACTTATTTAAGTACCCCACAAGTTGATATGACACCATCCGTTCTAGCCCTTTAGACAGGGTGGACAGAATCGAGATAGGCCTATAGTTAGTGATGCTTGAGCTGTCCTCAGTCTTAAAGACAGGTGTTACTATAGCTTTCTTCCAAACCTGTGGAAATTGGGAAAGTCTCAGTGAGAGGTTGAAGATTTTATCAAGGAAAGGAGCCATTCATTCAGGACAATTTGTTAACAGTTTCATGTTGACCTCATCACTCCCAAGCCTGATTTTAACTAGCACTCGCTTAACGTATTTGATGGTTTCCTTTATCCTGACATGGCTAAAGTAAAATTTAGGGATGGTTTGGCTGGTGTACTTGTGGACCTCATCGACTGTTTGTGAGTGGGGCAGATTGGTTGGCAGTACTGTGCTTTGGTCAGTAAAGTCTTCATTGAAGGCTTCTGCTATGTCTACTGGGGAGGTAATTACACCTCCAGTGGTGGATAGCATGGTTGGAGGGGCCTTATTGCTCTTTCCCAGTAACTTTTTTAGGGTTGTCTAGAATATCTGGCTATTCCCTTTTCTGTCTCTAAGCTATTCTTTGTAGCAGTTGAAGTTTGCTGTTCTTATTACCCTGGTGCATTTGTTTTGGGCTTCCTTGTATTTTTTTAGATCAGCGGGATCACCAGTGGCTTTGGCCCTACTCCATAGATTGTCCCAAGTCCACACGAGGGTGAGAAGGAGAGGTGTGATTCAGCATGTGGAGGGGCCTTTGACTTTACACCTCCTGTAAGGGGCAAATTTATCACAGACTGCAGTAAAGTGTTCCACCCTCCCATCCTGGCTGAGCCTACAGGGACTTAATGTCGTACGCTTAATAGCGTACAACATCATGGCTAACCTAGAACAGTGCTGTAGTTTAGAGCGAGTGGTGGTGCAATACCGCTTATACCACTGTACACGGTATTGCACCACTTGCACTATCCCAGGCAGAGGATAAAACCTCTGCTGGGATGAAGTTCCACCAAGTAGCTGCTGTGGCTCAGTGGACTGAGCCACAGCAGCAGGGAACCCAGGTGCAATGTCTGGGACTGGGTTTGAGTCCTGGTCCCAGACACTTTTATTTTTTTTCACACTTTGTGTGATTTTGACTTGACCCCCCCCACAGAGTTGAGAATCCTTATTGGGGTGGTTGGGGGTGCAGCCCCCAAAATGGTGGGTGCAGGGAGCAGAGCCCCTGCAAAAAAAATAATTATGTTGCATGCAAAAATCACACTGTATTGGCAGTGCAAGTTTTGCATACTAACATACTATTTGCTAGCAGATTAGGCCTTATGGTCTATCGAGTCTGCTCGAACCTTAGATCCTTAGTTGGGTGCCGAGGCCCTCCCATCCCTTGTGCTCCAGAAACCCCTATCATCCATCCCCACCCCCCTGGGACAGGCCATCATCTGATACATCCACTTTCTGTGTCTGTCACACCCTCTCTTGAAGCCCTCCACTGTGGATCTCTGAACCAGCTCGCCAGGCAGTGCATTCCAAGGGTCCACCACCCTCTCAGTGAAAAACCTCCTCCTCTTTTCCCCCCTCACCCTTCCACCTTCCAACTTCAAACCATGCCTCTGGTGATACCTCCTGCTTTAGTCTAAAGATCCCTCCATGTTTACCCTATTTATTCCCTTGAGGTGCTTGAGACCTCAGTCATGTCCCTCCTGTCTCTCCCCTCCTCCAATGAAAACAGGCAGAGCTCCTCAAGTCTGTCCTCATACGTCAAATCCCCTAGCCCTCGTATCATCTTAGTTGCCCTCCTCTGTACCCTCTCCAGGAGAAGTATGTCCCTCTTCAAGTGTGGTCTCCAGTACTGTACACAGTACTCAAGGTGTGGTCTAACCAGTCCATTGTACAGCAGCAGAATCACTTCCTTGCTCCTAGAGGTGATCCCCCTTACGATGCATCCCAACATCCTGTTTGCCTTGCTAGCCACCTCCTGCACTGCTCAGAGTTATTCATACATGTCCACCATGACCCCTAGGTCTTTTTTCCCCATTGAGGCCTCCAGCCCCTCCCAGGGTGTACCTGTGTTTAGGGTTTCCCACCAAGATGCGACACCTTGCACTTAGTGATATTGAAATTTAATTTCCATGTGTGAGCCCAGCTTTCCAGGGTGTCCAGGTCCTTGCAGGGCCAACCTCCTCTTTCTCCCTCAACTACTGCTCCCATCTTGGAGTCATCCACTAAGAGACTCATTTCACACCCTATACCCTCCCTGATGTCCGATATGTATGCATTAAACAGGATTGGACCCAGGACCGAAGCCCCGCGTGTACCCCACTACCAACCTTTCTAGGTTCGAGAGCCCCCCAAAGACCACTACTCTCTGTGCGCATCCAGCTAGCCAGTTTTCAATCCATCTGACCATCAAAGGGCCTACTCCTAACCCCATCAGTTTCTCCACCAGACCATTGTGGGGACAGAGTCAAACGCCTGCTGAAGTCCAAGAATAATACATCCACAGGCTTTCCCCTGTCCAGTTCTGATGTTACCCATTCTAGAACTCCACAAGATTGGTTTGACATGATCTACCTGGCACAAACCCATGTTGCCGATTATCCAGACCTCCCACCTCCTCCAAGTACACCCCAATCGCTCCTTTAGTATACTCTCCATTAATTTTCCCTCCACCGAGGTCAAACTGATGGGCCTATAGTTACCTGGTACTCTTCTCAACCCCCCTTTATGGATTGGCACCACATGTGCCTCTTGCCAATCCCTAGGTACCCTCCCTGTCTCAAGTGACCTGTTGAAGAGCTCTGCCAGGGGTGCAGCCAGTATGTCCACCAATTCTATAGTACTCTCGGATGAATGCCATCCGCCCAGGAGATTTGTCTTTCTTTAGACCTTGAGGACTAACCACACCCTTTGGCGGAGATAGCATCATCTGCCCTCCACCTTACTGGCCTTTTTATCCTTATCCAGATGTGACACCCCTGGGTATTTCTCTCCTCCTCTTGCTCCATTTCTGTTGCTCCCCTGATCCCACTCACTGCAGCTCTATCCCTTCGTGCCTTGCTTTGTAGATATCCCATCCCTCACTAGTGAACACAGAGGCAAAGTACTCGTTAAATACCTCTGCCTGGTCCTCGCCTCTTCCACCCACCCTCCTTCTGATCTTAATCTGCTGAGATGGCCCTTAGTTTTTCTCCACTCCCCAATGTACCGGAAGAACCCCTTTTCCCTCCTTTTGTATCCCCCTTCTGTGCCAGCCGCTGCCTTTACTGGACTTTTGCTCCCCACCATACAGGTGACTTTTCTAGATGCAAGATGGTACATTTCCTTATCCCTATCCCTCTTGTTGTTTTATATTTTTTGTGGTATTTTCTTTCTCTGACTGCTACCTGTACCTCACTGGACCACCAGCATGGTTTATGTGACCTTGCTCCTTACGTTTCAACTTAGCGCAGATCCTGACTGCCTCATGAAGTCCCGTTTATGACCTCCATCTCCTTTCCACTTGTCATTGATGTAATCCCCTTCAAGAGATCCTGAGAATATTTCCCATGCCCTCAAAGTCTGCCCCCAAAGTCCACTGCCAGTGTCCTAGATCTCACCCCTCCCATGCTTATTTGAAACCAGACAGTATTGTGGGTCGCTCTCAGTCAGGGGGTCCTGTAGCAACCAGGTCCCTTACCAGATCCCCATCTGCCAGAACCACGTCCAGAACATGCCCCTCCCTTGTGGGCTCCATCACATGCTGTGTTAAGAACACATCCTGGAAGCCGTCCAACAGCCTCTGCCCCTTGGCCACCTTAGAGGACATGGTTCCCCAGTTTGTACCTGGCATATTAGGTCCCCATCAACACCACTCCTTCCCTTTTGGTCCACACTGGGCAATGATGTTGTCCAGCAAACCATCCTCTAGAACATCACTCATCCCGTGAGGCCTATACTACACCCAGCTTGACCTTATCTGCTAGGGATCGTGGGTGACCCATAAGAGCCTCCACGTTTCCCTCTGCCTCTTCTACCCTAGCAATTTCTATGTCATCTCTAATGAACATAGCCACTCCACCCCCTCTGCCCTCCTTTCTATCCTTCCTATGCATAGTGAACCCCCGTACGTTTAGGTCCCAGTCATGGTTTTTGTTGGTCCACATCTCTGTGACCGCAGCCACATCCACCCCCCCTCGAACAGCATGGCCTGGAACTCTGGCAACTTGTTTCCCAAGCTTCTGGAATTTACTAACACCAACCCCCACCCCTTATCTCTGATCCTCTTTGTCTAATGCCAGCTGGATATTTCTCAATGAAAAATGGATCCCTGACCCAAGCATCTGAATCCCAGGTACTCCAGAACATTTACAGTCTCCATCTGCCAGGATTTTGGATGATCCTGGTCTGGCACAGGCCCATAAAAATTGGGAGCTAGCTGCTGCAGCTGCAGCTGCAGCTGCACACACTGGGATTGAAGTGCCACTTCCCTTTATTGCACCAGACACCACGTCCCAGGCTTCTACTATTACAGCACAGCATCCAACTTCATGGCCCACAGATACTTCTCAAGATCCGTATGTGAACCAATCTACTGCATTGGCCACCAATGAGGGTACTACACCTTTGGCCTCTACCTATAGGTATTACAGTTTCTTCCTTACCAAGTGATACATTTAACTAACATGTTATGAAACTACCCCTGCTCCTGCTACTAACACTGATTCAGCAACAAAAACTGCTACCTATGCAAGTTTATTTTGGCAGCCAGCTGAGGCTGCTAAAAGAAGATGTGTAGTCTGATTAAGGTACAAGGGAGGCCTCAATCAGGTCCCCGACAGTAATTATGTTGGCATAAAAATTGATTAAGGACTCACTCCATTTTATACCCACAGATGTGTATGCCTTTATTCAAGCACCCAGGGATTACAACTTTGTCGTAAGTTTCTGTATAGCTGCTTTATTAGACACATTTTGGAACCTGCACTATATAGTTAAGGATACTCCCTTGTGGAGTCCATTTATTGCAATTCCTATCACTAAGCCAACAATTCAAACCATTACTATCCTCTTTAGAAATGAGGGTGTGAGTGTGGATGATATTGTCTTTTGGCTAGAGAAAAGATACAATCTACAGGGGACTCCTGACCCCATTATGGACAATAATGGATTTTGAACCGGAGGGTGGAAATTCTGGGTGCAGCTTAAACAAACCAACTGAGGCATCCAACATTTGCCCAATTGTTTTTTTCTTGGCTGAGATCATGGCATTTCTTTCTATCCTGGACAGCCAAAGTCTTATTACCGCTGTGTTTTTTTTGGCTAACCTGAACACTGACTGTGATCAAATCAAGTGCTTTCATTCTGGTTCATTGGGTCATTCAGACAATATGTGTACTGTACCACTGAAGTGTAATTTATGTGGTGAAGAAGACCACTCCTTCTGGTCCTGTCCGTGGGCAGCCCATAATTCACCAGATACAGCAGAACAGGATTTTTATTTACTCCAAGCTAAAACAAACTTATACAGTAGGGTTTCTAGGTTGCCAACAACTTTGTCCACCCTGGCTGTTACTATGGTAACCAGTACCACAGACCTTCACAGCGTATGGTCTGCTCCAGATGTACCCTCTTTGGATCCCACTCCAATGTCAGTTTTGGGACATTCTATTCAGGCTCTCCAGACATCCACTGCCCATACTGCTGAAATGCCACCTCCCTTCCCCTCCCCCAATACAACAATCTGCCACTTGAGACTCTAAACTGTTTCAGCCTGCTTCCAAGGGACCTAGATTTAAGGGGGTTTCGAAAGGGGGAGTGCCTTCCTCTGAGCCCGTCCCCCAGGACAATAGGTATGAGGTCCTTCAGAGTTAGAGTGATGTGATGGAAGATGGTGATTCAGACATTTCTTTACAATCATTGCAAAGTGAATCTTCTATGGACACACCCACAACCACTCCCTCTGCCTCTACCAGGGCTAGAGAAAAAATAATTACCCAGTCCAGTTTTAAGAAAGCTACACCTTCTTAAAACACAATCACATACCTACATTATGGCTTGCTAGACTAAATGTTGAAGAGCGGGTGACACGTTAAGGAGAACTTTAACAAAACATAATATTTAGACACAGTCCAGCTTGTATTCCCCATTAGTGATGTGTTCTTCCTCCCAATTATTTATTACTGAGGTCATCTGTATAAAAATAGGATCTTTGCTCTGAAGAGTTTGTCTATTCCTGCTGCTTTCTCCCTACCTGAAGTCATAGAGTACTGTGTGTGATATCACAGTTACTCTCATGGCAACAGATTGTATGTAACAACAGAGTACTATGACTTGAAGTAGGGAGTAAGCTACAGAGGCAGATGGACTCCAAAGGACTTTAAGTAATACAGTAAATTATCATATATTCATGCAAATTTCCTAAGTAATAAATAATGGGGAGGAGAAATATATAAAATATAAATGGAATGCAGGCAGAATTGTACCTAATTATTATGCTTTTTGAAGTTTTCTTTGAGGTGTCAGTACCTCTTTAATAACATTAAATCCAATATCAAACATGGTGCAACTTTTTCAGTTTTACGGCAACTAACTAATTATATTTTTTTCCTTTAATATACTAGGTTGCATTCATTTCAGGATCTCACATCGGCTCAGGATGACTGGCTAGGGGGTTACTCACATTGGTCCATTGGTGAAGACAAATATGCTGGTTTGGGGGTGTGCTTTACCAACCCAAATATTACAGTACAGAAATTGATTGATGTTTGCCCTGGAAGGGCAATGATTCTTGACATTGGTTTTGAAGGTGTAGAGTGCAGGATTATCAACCTGTATGCCCTGTAAACCAAAGCCCTATGAATTGACTTACTGAAATTATTACAACTCTACCTTTACACTGGTAAACAGGTTTTGTTTGGGGGTGACTTCAATACTAGTTTATTGAAGTCTGACAAATGTACCAACCCAGCAAAACATCTTGTGATGCTAATTTTCTCCACTCCTTACTTAGACCATCAGACTTGAAAGATATACATGCTATTGTACTCTTACTCAGAAACCTGCCCATACTTTTTTTAAGGGGACGCTATCTATGCATATCAATTTTTGGTTTGTGTCCCACTGGCTTCCTATTTCCTACATTGAAACAAGACCAGCTGAAATGTCTGATCATGCTCCAATTTGTATATATGTTTCTCCCCCCTCCCCCGAGTGCCAGGTGGAGGAATTTGGAGAATGAATACTAGTTTGTTGCAGGATCCTAACATTATAGTGGATTTGACTTGTATTATACAAGATAGACAGTTGGACTTTTTTTTTATATGACTCCCCAATTCAGTGGTGGGAAGACAGCAAACCGTGTATAACTACCTTTAGAAAGCCAGAAAAAACACCAAAACTATGACCAATATTTACAACTACTGTACGTAAACAATTTTATGACTTAGTCTCTTTGCAAGCTACACATGGCTTTGACTATATGCACCAAATAGAAGCTGTTAAAGAAATATTTATTTCTCAATATAATCAACAGAAGACTTTAGAGGCAGAACAATTCAGTACTCGGGGTTCTAAAAACCAGACCAACCCCTTTGAAGGCTGCCACTCTCAACGTCTTAAAAGAAATATCACAGAATTGAAAGATATTTCTGGAAATTTAATATCAGATAATGCTGGGATTTTACAAGAAATGGAATGCCAAACTGAGGATCAGCAGGGGGCCCCCATTAGGAGGGATCTATAGTTTTCCCAGCTTTTATAGACTGCAGATCTCCATCAAATAGGTATTGAGCAAGTGCAACAGTTACTGGCTCCAATGTCTTCTTTGGAATTGGCAACCATAATCTCACAGTTAAATCAAGGTGTAGCCCCTCGTTTAGATGGTTTACCAGGAGAAGTGTACAGAGTTCTCTGGGATTTAATGCCAGTACAGTTTCTAGAGGTATATCAGGCCTTCCTCACAGATACACAGTTAAATGAACAAATGTATGAGAGCTTGCAAAAAAGGAAGATAAAACTGAATTGGGTAATTGGAAACAAATAACTCTCCTAAATTCTGATTTTAAAATCCTAACTAAATTATTGGGCAATAAACTATCATTTCTTTCAGATTTAATAGCCCATCCATCTCAGTTTTGTTCCATCCCTGGCAGACAGATCACAGATGTGCTCTTTCTCATATGAGAAATCAAGGATAAAGGAAAACAGGGGAGGGCGATGGGTTATATTCTCTGTTTAAATAAGTCTAAGGCATTTGACAAAGTGTCCCATGCATTTTTGTGGCAATGTCTGGCTGCATATGGGCTCCCCTTTTTATCCAATGGGTTAAACTCTGTTATGCCCATGCTTATGTATGTCCATATGATAATAAATGGCTAGGAAAGAAATGTGCAGTCCAGGGTCTGACAAGGCTTTCCTCTTATCCCTCTTCTATATGTTTTAACATTTGACCCCATAATTAGGATTTTATACTCCTCCCCAAAATTACAAGGTATTAAATATGGTATATGACCCCTTAAAAGTGTTAGCCTACACAGATGACTTGGCTTTATTGGTTTATAATGAAGATTCTTGAGAGCTAGCCTGTTATTTGGTACACTCCCTTTCCATGATTATCGGAGCAGCACTTAATTTCACAAAGAGAAGTTGCATTTTGATAATGGAGCCAGTGACCCTAGATTTAAGGATTGGTGATATTGTTGTTGAAACCAAGCCTTCTAAGATACTGGGAGTGTTTTTGACCCAAGTGACTTGGTAACGTATAATTGGGAAACTCAAATAAATAAAGGTAAACACAGAGTCACCAATTGGGACAGGTAGCACATAAGTAAACAGAAATGGGTACAACTGATAAAACTTTTTTGGCCCCCATTTTTTTTTTTTTTTTTTTAAGTTGTACTTTTCCTGTACCCAAACATTTGGGTACAGCCCTATATTACTGTTTTTTTTCTCTTGTCTCTGGGTTAGTCATATAAATCCCATCAAAATAAATATTACTTATTTGGCAATTAAGGATGGAGTGGTGGGTATGCTACACCCAGTGTTGGTATTTTTTTTTTGAGTATTTTCTTCATGAAAACTTAACACCTATCCTTAATAATGATGGTATATTGTGGGTTCAATGGGCAACCCCTTCCTTAATAGAAATATTAAAAGAATGGAATGCAAATATGTTTGGACATAAAAATAAGAGGGCAAAAAAGCTTAATTCATCATGGACCTATTGTTTTAATTACATAAAGAAATAGGGGTTACAGTACAAAAGGTTACTACTATATCTAGGAAATGTTTGTATAATAATATTTTACAGACCCATTATTCAGAAAAACCTTCTGAACAATTGCTTAGCATTGAGCAGGAAAGTATTAGTTCTCTATTGGTAGACCCATGAGTTCTGAAGAAAATGACAGACGTGGTATGGTTGGGGGTACATGGGAAGATAAATGCCAAAGGGAACCAAAAGCATAAAGAGATGTCGGAATGCTATTGTCCCCTAGAAACATGCTTGAATATGGATCACTTATATTTGACTTTTTCTTTTCTTACAGAATTTTAGGCTGTACTAGCTGATAAATGGCAGAATAATGTTTTTATTTACATTTAACTTCTGCACAGTTATATAGAGGATGTTCTCTACCCCCTTAGAAGATTTATAATGAAAGTAGTGCCAGAGTCTTAATGGCAAGCTTTCTTTACTGAATTTGGCAAGCCCAATGTAAACTTGTATTACAACAGCAACAGATTCCTCCCTTGGACCTGTTTTACATTATTCAGAAATATTTAATGCCCATTAAGGAAAATGAATTGCAACTATTTAGTCAAACACATTGGCATGTCTGTTGGGATTCTTTCCACTGGTTAATTAAAATTTTTCTTTATTACTGTTTATTAATTGGGACTCCCCTATCCCAGCTCACTGCTCTTAGAATGAAACTGCTGGCCACTTACCCTTGATTCCCCTATTAGTCCTCTGGGTAATTCTTCCCACCCTCTGTTTCACGGTGCCCTCTGTACTTACATGTGTTATTTTTTTCCCTTACAGTGATGATTGCCTGTTGAATTCCTTGTACTCTCTGGGCTGGATATTCAAACTGCGCCATTCTGAGGTGCAAGCCCTTAAACTGCACAAAATAATTCTTGTAGGGGTGTGGCAGGCGATATTCAAGGTTGCGTATTGAGCAACTCCTTTGCATATCACCCAGCCAGCGACTGTGCATGGCACAGTGAAACTTGCATACCGCAGTTGTCAGAGTGGAGCATTCAACTTCGCGGTGGCCAAGTACCATTACACCATGCGCAAAAATCACAATATTCAAAAGGTGACATGCAAATGGGAGCCATAATTCATGCATGCTTAGGGGCCATTTGCATCTGATTATAGCCCCATTTGCATGCCATTAGCATGTAGGTGCGCCGATCCCCGAGGACTTGCGCTTGGTGCCCTGCCAGGCAGCAGCCGTCGAGGACCCGATGCACCCTGCAGCCTGCGGGCAGCAATGTGGCTCCCACCTCCTCCCGTACATCTCCTGGTGGTCAGTGGACCCGAGAAATTCCCGATCGTGGGCAGAAAATAAACTGAACCCCCAGACATGTCCCTAGTGCCCGATGGCGGGCAGTAAGTAAGTTCCCCACCCTGAACATCTCCCTGGTGGTCCAGTGGACCGAAATGCCCGATCGTGGGCAGAATGTAAAATGAACCCCCCCCGAACATGTCCCTAGTGCCAGATTGTGGGCAGAATGTAAAATGAACCCCCCCCAAACATGTCTCTAGTGCCTGATCGTGGGCAGAATGTAAAATGAACCCCCCCGAACATGTCCCTAGTGCCCAATCGCGGGCAGAATGTAAATTGATTCATTCACAAATCTGGACTGTCATGTACGGTATGGGCTGCACGCCCAATGGCTCTTGCTCTGCACCAATGGTGCAGCCCTACCGGGCAGTCAGCCTGGTGGGTGGTGGGTGGCAGGCGGGTGGGATGCTGCCGCCCACCGGGCCGCGGGGAGCGGGTGGTGGGGCCGGGTGGTGGGTGGGGTGGGGGACACTTAGCCACCAGGGAGATGTTTGGGGGTGTCAATTTACATTTTGCTCGCGATCGGGCATTACGGTCCACTGGACCACCAGGGAGATGTTCGGGGTGGGGGCACTTTACTTTCTGCCCGCGATCGGGCACTAGGGACATGTTTGGGGGTTCATTTTACATTCTGCCTGCAGATCGGGCATTACGGTCCACTGGACCACCAGGGAGATGTTTGGGGAGTTCAATTTACTTTCTGCCCATGATCAGGCACTAGGGACATGTTAGGGGGTTCAGTTACATTCTGCCCGCGATCGGGCATTTTGGTCCACTGGACCACCAGGGATGTGAACGGGAGGGGGGAGCCACATTGATGCCCATGATCAGGCTGGTGTGGGGGAGTACACTATGCCCGCGATCGGGCTGGGGGGGCACAGGGGACTGAGTTGAGGCTTGGCCACAGGTGGCAGCTGCTGTGTTGCGCCCTGCAATGCAGCTGTCCTACAATAATTGACCCTCGACTTAAACCTTTTTTTGGCTCAAGATCCTGAGGCTCAGGTTGGGGTTGCGCCTTGCACACTCCTGCACAGCCCGGCTGAATATCGGGCTGTGCAGTTTATGCATGGTTCCTCCCCCTCCTGTTGAGCATGCATTCATTTGCATTGCGCTGTTGCTCATCCTGTTTTCAGTGGCGCAACTGCCTCCTGCTGAATATCGCAGAATGGCGCAATGTAGGACTTGAGCATGTGCAACCCTTTTGAATATCTGGCCCTCTGTGTATACTATGTGTTCATTGTGTACCCCACTGTTTTCTGTGTTGTATGCTGTCTGGAACTCCCCTGTTAAAATATGCTGGTTTTGTTTGTAACTTTCCTGGGTCATACATGAAAATAGACAATGGTGTTGTTTAGTGCACTTACCCAGTCAACAAAAACTAACTGAATAAAAAAATAAAATAATTTTAAGATTCCATTATTTGTTTCATTTATATAAAATAGGTCTTCAATTTATGTGTTTGCAAGGTTTATCAAGTATGTATAACAGAATGTTAGAATATGGATTCTCTTTGTCCATGATTTCCAATAGAGTTTGGTAATTGGATTTATATTTGTTATTTATTGTTTGTTTAATTTCCTTTATTTCTGGAAGAATATTATGGTTATATAATAGTATTTTCCTGTTATGAATTTGATTTCTGTTATATCTCATTATCTGACTTGTTTGATATTTTGAATATATTAAAATCCCCTAATCTTTCTGAGAAGTGTCATGGGATCTTTAATGTCCACCTGAACAACCAACAGAACAGGCAGACAGGACCTTGGTTTAATGTCCCATCCAAAAGACAGCACCACAGGAGTGCAGTTTCCCTCTCATGATGCACTACAGTGTTAGTATCAGGATTTTATCACAAGTTCTTGGTGTGGGGCTAGAACCCACAACCTTTCTGGCTCAGAGGCACGTGTGCAACCTCCTGAGCCACTGACACTGCCATGTTACTTCTACATTATGCCCCTAGGGTTTGATTAACCAACACCTGGAGTGCCTTACTGCTATTATTCAACTAAAATGTTTTTATAAACTCAATGTTTTCGTAGTCACAGTTCTAAATGTTTCATTGTCCCTGAGGGTTTCTATTCATTAACATAACCATTTTAGAATGCTGTCAACAAATCATAATGCTCCATTTCCCTCCATTGTTTATAAATACTATTAGGCTTTGTCTAGAAAAATGTGTTTTTGTACAACATTTACAGATTACCAATTGGAATATACAGTGTTACATTTTGAAAATACTGTATAAGAAGCTAAAGTGACATGGGTAGCATACATTGACACACTGGATTTAGTATGACATGTAATGTAGTAATGGAGAAAAAGTTAATGTTCAGCAGAGACATGTTAGTTGCAATATACGTGTTCTTGATCTTTTACAAATATATCAATATTGCTTTGGTGCTTATACAAGATACATAATGAAGAATTGATTGTGCCTTAGCATTCCAGATTTATAAATTATATCCTGCATGTTATCCAGAGATTAATATATAACTAACAGAACTCGTTTAGCAATTCATCAGGCTGTATTTCTCATGCCCTTTAT
The DNA here is from genome assembly GCA_016271365.2 of Neoceratodus forsteri. NCBI lineage: Eukaryota > Metazoa > Chordata > Ceratodontiformes > Ceratodontidae > Neoceratodus > Neoceratodus forsteri. Next base: position 78,426,081 of record JADMNL010000035.1, read on the forward strand.
ATAATGTATATGAAATTCTGATACAAAACTATAACATTTACAGTTTTTAACTAAATAATTTTTAGATGACATCATCTCAGAAAAGTCCTTTTTGCATTAATGAATGCTGTCACCCTTACTATAAGTTTATTTTAATACTGTCGTAATTGTACTCCAGCTGCAATTAAAACAAGAATTTATCAATGCCGATTGTTGTCTTGCTGGCATTGGCATTGGTTGAGCAGGAGTTAGAGATGCATAATAGGAATGGCAGTGAAGTATGGAACTGATGCCAACCCCACTTCCACCTTGCAGAGACTGACAGGCACTGGGGTGTGCCTTTGGGGTGTCAGCTATAACACTCATGCCATTTTACCTCACCCTACCCTGTAGACACTGACAAGTGCTGTGGTGTGCTTTAGGGTCTTTGGACCTTATACTTACCCCATTCCATAAGGACATACACTGAGACGGGTGCAGTACAGAAGAATGGGCCTCACCCTACCCTGTAGACACTGACAAGTGTTGTGGTGTGCTTTGGGGTCTTTGGTCCTTATACTTACCCCATTCCATAAGGAAATACACTGAAATGGGTGCAGTATAGGAGAATGGGGTGAACATTCCAAGGCACACCTTGATGCCTGTCACTGGCTGCAGGGGGGGTGGAATGGTATGAGCATTATAACCAATGATCCTAAGTCACACCCCTGACGCCTGTCAGTCTATACAGGGTGGGGTGTCACACTTGGAAACCCTAACATTGTAGGTGTTTGTTGGTATTTTCACTCCAAATTTTCAACATAGGCTTTTTGTGACTCCAACTCCTGAAGAGTGGCACAATCAGTTTGTTAGCTGAAAGGTGGTTTTGCACAGTGGCTATGCCATTTGGCGACACAGTGATGAAAACACATTTTGGGCAGGATGTGGAAAATGACAACTGTATTATGAGGTGGCATAAAAAATGGCAACGTTGAAAATCTGGAGTGAAAATATGAAAAATTGGTGAAGTCATGAGCATGCATAGAAACTGTGCAACACATGTCCATAACCCAATTATTTTTGGGAGTTTTTTAGCCACATTTTCAACATAGGCATTTGGGACCTCCCCTCATGAACAGTGGTGCTGTGATTTTGTTAATCTGTCCCAAAAGTTGATTTCCCACAGCGACCAGTGATTGTGCACCACAGGTGCGGAAACACATTTTGGGCAGGCTGTGAAAAATGATGGCTGTACTGTTGATAAGGAGGTGTGAAAAATGCCAGTGTTGAAAATCTGGCATGAAAATATTGCAAATTTGCGAAGTTACAAGGGTGCATGGAAACTGCGCAATGCACACTTGTAACACTGTCATTTTATGGACTTTCAGCACCAAATTTTCAACATAGGCATTTTAGGACCTCTGCTCATGAACAGTGTCACCATCATTTCCTCAAACTGTCCCAAAAACTGATTTTGCATAGCAACCGCGCTATACTGCACCAGACGTGCAAAAACACATTTCAGCCAGGATATGTAAAATGACAGCTGTACTGTTCATAAGGAGGTGTGTAAAATGCCAATTTTGAAAATCTGGAGTGAAAATATTACAAATTCACAAAGTTACAAGCATGCATGGAAACAGCACAACACACGCTCGTAAAACAGCCATTTTTGGGATTTTCTTTTACCAAATTTGCAACATAGGCTTTTTGACAGCCCCTCTCATGAACACTGGCACTGTCATTTTGTTACTCGGTCCCGAATGGTGATTCCACACAGTGACCGCGAAATCACCTTTTAGGACTGAATAATACCATGACAGTGACTGAATTCATGAGGAGGGGTCCTAATAACCCCATGTTGAAAATTTGGTGCATAAATTCCAAAAACTGCCTGAGATATGCACCAAAGTTAAAAAAACCCTATTTATGCCATTATACAGCTTACCGGCATTTCTTCAATTCGCAGTCGGCTTTGAAGAGTGCAGACATGTTCCCGGTCCACCGAAGATCATTGTGCCAGACTCCGGAGGTAAGTCTGGAGTGAGGGGATGTGTGGGGAGGCAGAGTGCACAGAGGGTGGGCACAGGTTGTGGGAGGGGCAGGGAAACCATGAGGGACTGTTTTTTCTTTCACAGGGGTAAACAAAAAAAAAAATTGCTGGATGATTTTTCTTTTTCAGGGGATTTGGCATGCTGGGGTGGGCTCCCAGTGTGCCACCTAAGTGTTTTGGGGTGGATGTTGTAGCTGACGGGGGATTGGGCACCCCGTCAGCACACAATGAAAGTGGGGGGGAAAGAGCCAAGAGGAATTGGGCATCCTCTCGGCACATAACAAATGGGGGGGTGCATTATGCTGATGGAAAGTGGGCTCCCCCATTGGCACATACATTGGGTCAGGGCATGCCGACAGGGGTATTGGGCACCCCTGAAGTTGGCATTATGGCAGGCAGTGTGCTGCCATGTTTAATGTACTTTTTCACCTAGGAAAGCATGTCGGGAGGTGCCGCTGCATATGACAAGCTTTGCTCACATTGAAGTGGACCCTTCATTAGATGTACTCTCCACATTATGTATTCATGGTGTGATGCCATCATGCAGGATTATTGGGGAATGAGGGATGTACCTACTGATGCGTGCCCTGTATTCGCCCAACAGTGACCGCGCCTCCAAATCTGCTACTAATGCAATATGTTGGCTGGTGCGCAAGCACGAGCCAACAAAAAAATCAGTCCTTTGATATGTGTAATTTAGACCATCAGAGGATTAACTCTTCATTTTCCAAGTGATATGGGCAAATCAAATTGTGCAAAACAGTAGTAAGTTATAGGATTTAATTGTCTTGATTATGTTACAAAACTTAGATGGTGCCTCTGTATTGCAGTACAGCAATACTATCTCCACTGCAAAAGTACTGTACACACTTTGTAGAGGTCATATCAGTCAAAAAATTTGAATGAATCTACAAACTCCGTTATGTTTTCTTCAAGGCATGTTTTGGTTTGACAAGGATATTCCACTAATCCTTACCAGTAATAAACATAATTATTTCTGTTGGGATTTGGAAGCCAACTGATTTTGTTTTCAAAGGGTAATAAAACCAAGAACTTCACTGCTAATTATGTTTCATCATTTTGGTTCCTATAATATCTGATAGTATCATCACTCATAGACCCATTAATTAAATGAAATACTATTATTTAATTTGTTGTTCAAAGGCAAGATTATATATATCCAACTGTTTAAATTACAGTTCCAGTCTTTAGCATAAAGCCATGCTTTGTACTTGTTTTCCAAAACCAGCTATAAATTCATCACAGCATTGAGAAAGAGAGTCATATTGAGAGTGTAAGCATCTTTGCCTTACTGTCCAAGTGATGTTCAAATATGAACTGAGTTCATGAACAAAAAACATCATGTTTGACTATATATATGAATAGAATATTAGCATGGCTACAACTGTGTACTCAAGTGTCATTCAGAAACCTAAATCAAAGCATTAGCTGCATCATCTTACTACTGTGAAAGAATATCCTTCTTCAACTTATGTAGAATGGGTCATCAGCTACTTTTGATTGTGCTGATTCTCTGCACAACAGCCAAGATGTCCACAGTAGCCAACTGTGTAATGAAGAAGCCAAAGATGGAGACATTCTTCACAGGAGGTGACATTATCATCGGTGGTATATTCGTTTTACACTCCATATATGTTTATCCTGAACCCAGCTTTAAAGAGCTGCCCCAGCCAATAGCATGCTCAGAGTAAGAATTCAGCCATTTATAACTGTGGTTTCAAGGCATGGTGTGTGAAACTGCTATTTATTTAGCTTAGTGACTATGGTTTTATTAGATATTGCTGCATGGATTTTTCAGATTTCAGTGGAACGGAATTCTGTAGAATTTCAGAAAATTCTGATTAATTCTATGGAATATGTTGGAAGTCGAATTCCAAAATTCTGAAAGCAGAATTTCAAACCATGCATTAGGGTGTCCAGTCAAAACTGCAACAGCAAATGAGCACAGTCGAAAAACGTACAGTCATAACAGCACCAAACAGTTTCAGAGTTAATAAATCTAATCTAGTGCAATTTTAGTCTGTATAGTTTTGTACTGAACATGTGACATGGTTATTGACTGTGCTGTTTTTCATCACACGGTCTTGACATAACGCTGTGGATCAGTACATTGCACTTTACATAAACTGCAGATTGTTTCCCAAATCACAGAAAGCAAATCCACAGTTTACATAATCTGCATAAAACTAATCTGTAATTTAAATGAAAAGATTTTCAGAATTCTGCAGTATTTATTGAAGTTATTAAAAGCATTTCTGAAGCAAAACTGACACTCTGCTTCACTTGCACCATCAGAATTTAACTTTCTGCAAAGCTCTACTGTCAGACCTAAATCCTTAGAGCCAGATTTTTGAATGGATGAATCTCAGATTCATTTGTCCCAACTTTCAAATGTGAACATCTGTCTGCTCTGGTCTAGCAATATCCAAATTTATGATACAGTAAAATTTTGAAAAGCAACTGCAAAAGACAATGACATAAACCCCAGTTTTTGTAATTTGTTCATGCAAAGTGCTGTGAATCATGACTCTCTTCCACAGCAGTGAATCTATTTGAAAATAAGGTGTGGAACGGGGTGGGTTCAGGAAGAAGCAAAGGTAAATGCAGAATCCTTAGATCTGGTTTTATTTCACTGAAATTCCAACAACATGTTTAGGATTCTAAGGGGCGCTTATGGATTTATTTATTTATTTATCTTTTTAACTAATAATGTGATTGTGTTTTGATTATGTTGTGCAGTGCACTGAGTTTATGAAGAGTGCTTAACATATATAAATTCCTATCCCATCCTGACCTGTCTTATCCTAGCCTATCCTACCCTACCTCCCCTGTCCTGTCCCATGCCATACTGTCCCATCCCATCTATTCCCATCACATCCTATCCTGTCATGTCCTATCCTATCCTGTCCTGTCCTATCCTATCCTATCCTATCCTGTCCTGTCCTGTCCTATCCTATCCTACCCTATCCTATCCTATCCTGTCATGTCCTATTCCATCCTACCCTATCCTATCCTATCTGGCACTTGTGTGTGCTTTAGAATCCTTTGAAAATCCTTCCCTTTTGTCACAGGGTTGGGAAAGACCCTGTCCCATTTGTGATGCAAAGAGAGTTAAAAGCAAGGATATGTTCTGTCCTTTTCTCTTTCTGCCACTTCTCTGACTTTGACTGTCTGATTGTACCATCAACAGTTCTGAGGACCTGGGGACTGGCCACCCCAACAATTGCTCAGTTTTTACCTCCTAGCTCCCTTCCTGCACTTGCTGTTTCTATTTTTTCTTTCCCTTGCTTCTCATTAGTTAAAAATGTGAAACTGTTTATGTGAAACTGGGATCCATTGGTTTGCAAATGTATGTAATAATATTGTTGCAAGATTGTAGACATCTATTTGAGTTTATTAGAACAGATAACAAGCTGTAACACAGAGAGATGACTTTGAGAAACATTTGACCATCACAGGCTTTTTAACAGAACTGTTAACAGGAGACATTTCCAGACAGAATATTCTAGTCTGTTACACATGTGGAGGCCAGATGTACAGGTCACAAGAAAAAAGTTACAAAGCTATGTTACATTTTGTGAAAAACAAGTTGCAGAGTTAAACCTCCAGAAAAAAGGGCTCTTATAAAGAGAGCAATGTTTACATTTTCCAGTTTTTAGACTTAGAGATTCACTCAGATGGATGGCTTTTGTTTTGGCTGCCTGTAATAAGAGTACAATGTATATTTTTTATTGTTATTGTTAGTAATAAAACACTGCTTGTGAATTTTGTAAGTGCTCCTGGTTTGCCTGTGCTTTCTGACCTTTTCCTCCATGACAGTTGGTGGTAGAAGCGGAATTTATGCTGTACAAACTCTAAGTTAGGAGTTTTGTATGTGGGCACTATACCTGATACCAGAGAAGCATAGAAGAAAGGCAGGGAACCTACAACAGCATGCCCATGAATGATTACCAGGAAAACAGTAGCCAAACTGGAAACAGAAGCAAAAGTCCAACGTGAGACTGTACAGCCAGCAACACAGATTAATTAGAAAGGAGAGGTGGGGCAGAACCAGAAAGTATGTCTGCCTTCTTGAAGTGTTAGGCTATATAACAAAGGGAGACTGAGAAATAGAGAGAAAAAGAGATTCGATATCTAGAAGCATGGGGAAGAGAGGCAGTGTTTAGAGGCACAGAAGAAAGAAGAGATACAGCAACAGGAGCAGTGATTCCTGGATGCCTTGCCAGCTATCAAAGCTGGAGGATCTGGTACAGGTCCAGCAGTTCAAAACGCACAAACAATTTAAAAGAGATTAAAATTACAAAATTGTGTTCTTCGAATGATATTGAAGCATACCTGACAATTTTTGAAATAGTGGCTAGAACCTGCCATTGGTCAAATTAGCGCTGGGCAATCAAGCTGGTACTTCATCTGACAGGTAAAGATCAACTTGCCTACAGCAATATGAATATTGCACAGTCAGGAAACTATGACATTGTAAAAAGAGAAATCCTAAAAAGATATGACATCTCAGGAGAGACCTCCAAGCAGAAATGTTGGCCTCTGAAGTACCACTTCATTAAAAATCCTTGAGAAGCATTCACCTGACTCAGAGAACTCCTTAGTAAATTGCCCCAGCCAAAGGGCAAAACAGTCAAACATTATCATAGACATAATTGCAATGGAGCAATTCATCAACATCCTGTCTACGGACATGCAGCTTTGGGTAAAAGAACACTGACCAGAAGTGGGGAAAGGCCATTTCTTTGGCTGAGGACTATCATATGACCAGACAGACTCTGCAGAAATGAAGTAACAGCCAAGATTTGGTTAGGCCCTCTTTTTCTTGTTTTAAATCTAGATTAGTTAAGAACTTTGGCAGGCGTAACAAATCTGCACCCAAATACTTTATCCGCTATAACTGCAAGAAGCAAGAAATTGCTATAAAGAAAAGAAGGCAAACACTGAAGCAAATTTGGCCTTAGCAAGTTGGAGGTAAGTATTTAACAGATGTCAAGGTGTGAAGGGACTTACAGATTCAGGAAGCAGATGGACTCTGGTACATGCTGAAGTTCTGGGAAAGAACTGCTCAAAAGGACCAGGTACTAGGGCCATCTGTATCCATGGGGATACTCAATAGTATTCCACCACTCAAGTGATTCTGAGCATTCATATGGTGGCACACTAAATAAAAGTGGGTTAGCATCAAAGTTATCTGTATCTGTGATTACTGGAAATGACTTTCCATGATTTGCTAAATTAATCACGGAGGGAGCAAAACCTGCCGTTTCTGCAACTGTAATGACAAAAGCACAGGCAGAGAAAATCTCAGATGGTGGGTACTCTTTTGTTGACTTTGATGGAGACTTATTTGAGCCCAGCTCAAAGATCCAGAAGTCCAGGAGTGAAAGAAGACACTTGAAAAAACAGTGGCAACAAAAGACTGATGGACATAAGAGTTTATTATATAAAAATGCACTAGACTAATAACTGATTGTGATTTTGTTTCTGAGCAAGCTAACTACTGTATGTTTCTCTCCAGAGTGACTTTAAGCATTTGGGGGTGAAACAAAAACAGGGTGAACCAATATTTAGAAAATGTTATGGGCTACTGTGCAGAGTCTGTGTTAATCCTCAGATGCAGGAACAGATAGAACAATTGGTTATACCAAAGTATAGAACTGAGTTGTTACAGATAACACAATAGTCCTAAAGCTGATCACTCGGGGAGGACTCACACCTTGGCAAAATTGCTGTACAGATTTTACTGTCTGGGGATCCACAATGACGGTGCTACTGTATCTTTTGCAGTTCTTGTGCTGAATGTCAGAAAGCACTCCCAGTGCCAAAAGACAAGGTGTCCCTGGTGCCCCTATCCTTGATATATGTGTCTTTTGAGAGAATAGCAGTGGATGTGGTTGACCCCTTAGACAAAAGTAAAAAGAGTAACTGATTCATTGCGGTGACATGTGACTATGCCACACCATATCCAGAGTCAATTCCAATGTGTACTGTCACAGCCCCAAAAGTGGCAGCACAGCTTGCCAACATTTTTAGTAGGGTGGGCATACCTATAGAGAGTATTACAGATCAGGGTAGTAATTTTGGTGCTGCATTGCTGAAGGAGCTGTACTAACTGCTAGGTATCACTGACATTAGAACCTCCCCTTATCACCCTCGGCCAGATGATCTTGTTAAGCATTTTAGTCAAACCCTAAACTCATCCTAAAATGGTTTGTGAAAGGTGAAGGGAAAGATTAGAAGCAGTAGTTACCTTACCTGATTTTTGCTTACAGAGAAGTGACACAAGCATGAGCAGGTTTTTTCACCCTTTGAACGGCTGTACAGTAGACATCCTAGAGGGCCACTAGATGAAATAAAAGAAATATTAGAAGACAAACCTATTCAAAAAAATGCATTGCATCTTATATGTGTGCACTAAGAACAAAATTGGCAAAATATGTTGAAACTGACCACAGCATTCAGGAGGAAGCCCAAAAGAGCAGAACATATATTCTTGCCATGGGGTAAAAGAAAGTGTTTGAAGCAGGTGAAAAAAATGTGTTACTATTACCACTACAGAAAGCAAACTGTTAATGAAGTAGCAACAGCCTTATACAGTGCTTAGGTGAAGGGGGGTCTGTGAGGAAGGTGGCCAAGGGAAGAAGGACATATTGAACAAATCCTTTTGTTCAGTATTTACAACAGAAGGGGTAGGTGACGAGACAAAGAAAATGAACAGAGGGAGAACTGGTAGGGCAGTTGACACTAGTCTCTTTACAGAGGAGGAAGTCCTCAGGGTACTAGCAAAATCAAAAGTTAGTAAGGCAATGGGACAGGATGGGGTTCACCCTAGGATACTAAAGGAGCTCAAGGAGGTACTGGCTGCACCCCTGACAGCTTTGTTCAACTTACCACTGGAAACAGCGGTGGTTCCGAGGGATTGGAGATTGGATTGGAGGGCAGATTTGGTCCCACTTCACAAAAATGGGAATAGGGAGGAGGCAGGAAATTACAGACCTGTCAGACTGACTGCAGTACTAGGCAATGTTATGGAATCACTATTGAAGGAAAGGATACCAAGACATCAGTAAGGCATTCAACTCGGTGCCGCATGGGAGGCTGGAAAGTAAGTTAGAAGGCACAAGGGTGAGTGCAAAGCTGATGAGATGGGTAGGGAACTGGCTTCAGGGAAGGCAACAGAGGGTGGTGGTGGGTGGGGAGCTCTCACACCCAAGGTTAGTGACGAGTGATATTCCACAGGACTCGGTGTTGGGACCAGTGTTGTTTGGGATATTCATTGCAGACATATCATTGGACATCAAGAGTAAGATCAGTCTGTTTGTTGTTGATACCAAGATGGGAGCAGTAGTGGACAACCTAGGGGGATGGCAGGGGTTGCAGGATGATCTGGCAAAGCTTGAAACCTGGTCAGACACCTGACAACTGAAGTTTAATGCCAAAAAGTGCAAGGTGTTGCACTTTGAGGTGAAGAACCCAAGGAGGAGTTACCAGCTGGGGAGTGCAGCTACCCTAGACAGAGGGGGGGAGGATCTGGGGTGCTCATTACAGGGTCAGTGAACAACTCGGCACAATGTAGGAAGGCAGCTGCAAAGGCCAACAAAATGCTGGGTTGCACTGCAAGGGGTATATCCTCAAGGAGGGAGGAGGTGATTCTGCCACTGTATAGGTCATTAGTTAGACCGCACCTGGAGTACTACATGCAGTACTGGTGCCCGTATCTAAAGAGGGACATTAAATTACTAGAGGAGTACAGCGCAGGACAACAAAGATGATCAAGGGGCTGGGGGACTTATCATATGAGAGGAGGCTGAGGGAGTTGAACATGTACTCACTGGAGGAGAGGAGGGACAGGGGGACATGACTGAAACCTTTAAGTACATGAAAGGAATAAACAAGACAGATACAGAGGGGCTGTTAAAAGTAAGGGAAGGGAAGGACACCAGGGGCCATGATATGAGACTGGAGGGAGGAAGGTTCAGGAGGGAGATGAGGACATATTTTTTTACAGAGAGGGTGGTAGCTGGGTGGAATGCGTACCTGCAGAAGTGGTATCCAGTAGAACAGTGGACTGCTTCAAACGGGGATGGAACAGGACAAGGGGGAGGGTCAATGGGGGGAAGGGTGGAAGGAAGGGGCAGCTGCAGAATAAGGGGTGCTAACTGTACATTTGAGCAGACTTGATAGACCTCTAGGCCTTTTATCTGTTGGCAAATTTCATATGTTCATATGATACTGGAATAAACTTGAAACAAATGGATTGCAGCATCAAAGGCAACATGGTTTCATAGGGGGAGGTCTTACCAGACAAACCTGATCGAGTTCTTCAACTGGGTGACCAGGGAAGTGGATCTGGGTAGAGCAGTAGATGTGGCATACTGGATTTCAGGAAGGCCTTTGACACCATTCCACATAGAAGAGTGGTGAACATGCTGACCTACCTACGAGCAAGACAGAAAGTAGTAAACTGGGTAAGAAGTTGGTTGATCAACAGGAGCCAAAGGGTAGTGGTAAATGGAGTCCACCTCGGAGAAGGCAGGGTGACCAACAGGATGCCTCATGGGGTCAGTACTAGGCCTGGTCCTCTTTAATGTCTTTATCAGTGACATTGTAGAAGGGGTAGAAGGGAAAGTCTGCCTGTTGGTGGACGACACAAAACTCTGCACGGGGGGGGATGAGGAATGATTCAGAGAAGCTAGAAGTATGGTCACGTGTTTGGCAGGTGGGTTTCAATTCTAAAAAGTGCAAAATCATGCACTCAGGGGACAGAAATCAGGTGGCTATGTACCATTTGGGTGGGAAGGTTTTGGCAACCACCAAACAGGAATGGGACCTGAGGGTAATCATTTCTCATGACCTGATGGTAGCCAAGCACAGTGAAAAGGCAGTGGGAAAGGCTAGTAGAATGCTGGAGTACATAAGGAGGGGTATCACCAGTAGGAAGAAGGGGGTAATATTACCCCTGTACAGGTCACTTTTAAGACCACACCTCAAGTACTAACTACAGTACTGGAGGCCCCACCTCCAGAAAAACATTGGGGGGAGGCAGTACAGAGATGTGCTGCTAGGATGGTGCAGGGACTGCATCAAAAGCCCTATGGAGAGAGACTAAGAGATTTGAATACGTACTCACTGGAGGAAAGAAGGGAAAGGGGCATATGACAGAAACATTCAAGTACATAACAGGTATAAGGTACAGGAAGGTAGCATTTTGTGCAGAAAGATGGACTCGAGGACAAAGGATCACGCTATAAATCTGGAGAGGGAGCTCAGAAGGGATGTGAGGAAGTATTTCTTCACAGAGAGGGTGGTGTAGTCCTGGAACAGCCTCCAAGAGGAGGTGATGGGTGCCACAATGGTCACAGGGTTCAAGCAGGTGTGGGAGAGATACAAGGGGACATTGGAAGTAACACATGCAATGGGGACGACCACAGATCATATAGGGACTGTGGTGGTATAGTAGGCAGGGAAAACAGCAGACCGGATGGGCCAAAGGGGTCTTTATCTACCCACAACGTCATTGTTTCTATGTTTAATATTGTAATTTTAACTGACACAGTTGTATTTCTTGTTTTACTTTATAATATGTAGTTTAATCAAATCATTGTATCAGCCATAAATGTCTTAAATTATTTTTTCAGTTTGTTGCATTCAATAATTTTTAGGCTGTCTTATTACATGACTTGTAAACAAGTACCATAATTTATCTATTTATACAATGATCTAACAATGAGAAAAGCAAAAATGCTCATAGAAATATATTGTTATATAAAGTATACGGATGGTATAAGGAGCGGTTGGACCAAGGTGGGCTCAGGGAGGGGGAGGATGGTGGAACAGAGGTGCATCCCTCCAGTTGTACCGCTCCACAGTTCATATGCTGTTCTGGCGAAGAGTGGTTCCTCTATAGAGGCACCTGCAGTGAAGACCAAGGAGGATGATGGGAACATCCACAAAGGAGACCCACAGGAGGGTGGCACAAGACCCCACAGGGGAAGGAAACAACTCCTTCTGAGGGACTCAATCATTAGAAGTGGGGGAGGAAGGGGATAGGGAGGTAAGGTGCCTGCCTGGTGCCATAGCTCGGAGGGACAGGAAGCGAATCCTCAGGATCGCGGGAGCAGCTGCACAAGGGAGGGAGCTGGATGCCATTGTCCACCTAGGAACAAATTACCTGGTTGTGAAAGGGATCAGAGCAGTGCAAGAGGAGTTTGTAGAGTTGGGGAGGGGCCTTAGACAAGTAGCATGTACGGTAACCTTCTCGGAGGTGCTGCCTGTCTATGGCAAGGATGATGCTAGGGTATTCCGCACCATAGGATTCAATGACTGGTTGAAAAACTGGTGTGGAGCTTAGGATTTTGATTTCATTGGGGACTGGGGATCCACCTGGAGGGATGCAGGCCTATACTGGTGCGATGGTCTGCATCTGTCCAGGGGGGGAACCAGGATCCTAGGTGATAGGTTTAAATGCTTCATTGGCAAGCATTTAAACTAGTCAATGGGGGAGGCACTAAAAGGAGCAGGGAAATCCCAGCCTCCCCCACAAAACACAGTAGTTAGAGAGGTAAGCACCAAGGTAGAGAAGTCAGTAGGGAGCAGGACAGGGGTAAATGCAGAAAAAGGCAGTAAGGACAGGGATGGGGCTAAAAGGGATAAGGCCTTCAAAAAATGGAAGGTGATGAGTACCAGTGCCCGCAGTTTGTGTAACAAGCTCCCTGAACTAGTGGCCTTGATGGAAGAGGGATGCCTGGATATTGTGGCAGTCACTGAAACATGGTACACAGAGAACCATGACTGGGATGTCAACATACCAGGATACACAATCTATAGGAGGGACAGGGTGGGTAAAAGAGGCGGAGGAGGAGTAGCTCTCTATATAAGGGAACGGATTAAAGCAACAGAACTAAAGAGTAAACAGGAAGTTGATGAGTCACTATGGGTCACCCTGGAGACAGGAAATGGCACCACAATCCGCATGGGAGTTGTGTACAGACCGCCATCTCAGGGGGAGGAAATGGACAAGGAAATGATAGAAGGCATCCTTAAAATGGCAGAAAAAGGGGAGATATTGTTGCTGGGGGACCTGAATATGCCAAATGTTAACTGGAGTACCTTTGCTGCAGGCACATCCAAGAGCAGGGTCATTCTTGATGTCCTACAGGGGGCATGCCTCAGACAGCTAGTGTTGGAACCCACTCAGGAGGGAGCAATCTTAGACCTGGTACTCTCAAATGGGGAAGGAGAAAGGATCTCAGATTTAGAAGTGGGTAGCCATCTGGGAACAAGTGACCACCAAACAGTGTGGTTCACAATAAACACAGCCACAGAATCATGCCATACAAAAACAAGAGTATTGGACTTTAGGACGGCTGACTTTGGGAAAATGAGAGAGTGCTTCAAAAAAGCACTAGCAAATGGGCAAGAAGGAGGGGTGGAGGAACAATGGGGAATAATCAAAACAGCCATCACAGAGGCAACAAACCTTTGTGTGAAGCAAATCAACAAAACAAAACAAAGGAAACAACCACTATGGTTCTCAAAAGAGGTGAAAGGGAAGGATAAGCAGAAAAGGATATCATTCAGGAAATATAAGGAAACACAGGAGCAGGACAGAGATCTTTATCAGTTAAAGCAGAAGGAGGCAGGGAAGGCAGTCAGAATAGCAAAGGCACAAACTGAGGAAAAGAGACAACTCTGTTAAGAAGGGGGATAAAACCTTTTATAGCTACATTAGGGAGCGAAGAAAGACCAAGGGAGGGATACAGAGACTTAATAAAGGGGAAGGAATATGGGCAGAGGGTGACAGTGAATAAGCAGGCATACTGAATGAATATTTCTGCTCAGTGTTCATAATGGAAGAGGAGGGGGAGGTACATAAACCAAACAAGAGAAACACTCTGAATAGGGGGGTTGATACCAGTCCATTCACAGAAGAAAGGGTTTTGAAAGAACTCTTGAAACTGGGGGTGGACAAAGCAATGGGGCCTGATGGGATTCACCCCAGAATTCTAAAAGAACTAAGGGTAGAAATAGTAATGCCACTGACTACTCTCTTTAACAAATCATGGGAGGATGGGGTGGTACCTGAGGACTGGAGGATGACAGATGTGATTCCACTTTACAAAAGTGGGAGCAGGACAGAGGCAGAAAACTACAGACCAGTTAGTTTGACCTCAGTGGTAGGGAAAATGATGGAATCACTTCTGAAGGAAAGCATTGTTGAGTACCTAGAGGTCAGTGGGGCACCAGACCCAAGGCAGCATGATTTCACAGCAGGAAGGTCATGTCAGATGAACCTAATAGATTTCTTTGACAGGGTGACCAAAGTAGTAGACCAGGAAGGGGCTATGGATATGGCCTACCTAGATTTTAGCAAGGCATTTGACACAGTCTCACACAAAAGATTAATATACAAGTTAGCCAGCCTTGGAGTGGGTCCCAAGGTGGTAGCCTGGATAAAAAACTGGCTGGACAACAGGATGCAAAGGGTAATAGTAAACAGAGTCCAGAGTGAAGAAAGAATGGTAACTAGTGGGGTATCGCAGGGTTTGGTACTGGGACTGGTCCTCTTCAATGTCTTTATAAGTGACATTGGAGAGTACCTGGAAAGAAAAGTATGTCTCTTTGCAGATGGCACAAACATCTGCAACAGGCTTGATACACAAGGTGGGGTGGAAAGGCTGAAAAGGGACTTGGCAAGGTTGGGGGAATGGTCAAATATATGGCAGCTCAGATTCAATGCAAAGAAGTGCAAGGTAATACATCTGGGAAACAAAAACCCAGGGGAAGAGTACACAATGGGGGGGGGGTGAGATAATAACAACAAAAATCGAAAGACACCTAGGAGTAATTATATCAGATGACCTAAAGGTGGGCAAGCAATATAAGAAGGCAGTAAAGAGGGCTGGGGGATACTGGGATGCATAGGGAAAGGCATCAACAGTAGAAAACAGGAAGTTGTTATCCATCTGTGCAGACAGTTGGTGAGACCCCATCTGAAGTACTGTGTGCAATTCTGGAGAACCCATCTCTGCAAAGATATAGACAGAGTGGAGGCTGTTCAGAGGAGGGCAACAAAAATGGTGCAAGGTCTGCACCAGAAGACATACAAGGAAAGACTAGAGCAGCTTAATATGTATACCCTTGAGGAAAGGAGGGAGAGGGGGGACATGATAGAAACTTTCAAGTATCTCAAGGGAATTAACAAAGTACAATGAGGGTAGCAACTTTCAGAAAAAGAGATGTGCAAGAACAAGGGGGCACAATTTGAAAATGGGGGGTGGCTCAGAGGTAATGTTAGAAAGTATTATTTTCACAGAGAGGGTTGTGAATGCATGGAACAGCCTTCCTGAGGATGTTGTGGCATCAGGAACAGTGGGAGAATTCAAGAATGCTTGGAACAGACGTAAGGCAATTCTAGTGAGGGGTAGGAGGAAGTAAGCTATTGATTAACCATAATCTGCAGCTTATCCATCAGGTAGGGGAATGGGCAGACTAGGTGGGCCAAGCAGTCCTTATCTGTGTCAAATTCTGTGTTTCTATATACATCATATAGTATTTATTTCCTGTGGTACTGTATGTTATTATTACTGCTTTTAGGGTTAGGGGGTTATATATTTTAAGCTATGTGCCTGGGAGTAATTCTGGGAAAGTGCAGCCACTCGGCAGCCCTCCTTTGGAACCTCCACCCATTTGAGCTCCCATCTCTCCCTTCAGAGATCTATAGGAGATGCCTGGCTTTAAGAATTGCTCGGAGGGGGGTTCTGTAGGGGGACCAGTCAGGGTGGCTGCTGGAGAGTCTCGGATGGGGTGGTGAGGCCAAGGAGATGCCCTGGGATGAAATGGCCACTAGAGAGGGGTCCTCCCTGCTTGGTGCACGTACCCAAGGGCTTCATGGAAATGAGAGGACAGGTAGATGATCCAGCCATCTCCCTTCATCCTACTTGGGCTGTGTTATGCAATGGCAGGTCGATGAGGAACAAGAATGCCATATGGCAGACTTGATTGCCTCGATAGACCTGGCTTGCATCAAGGAGACCTGGCTGGATGAAAATGCTGCTCCCATTCTGCAGGCGGCAGTGCCAGCTGGGTACTTTGTGATACACAGCCCAAGGAAGGATCGCAGAGGCGGGGGATGTGGCCATTTGTTTTAAATCTGACCTGGATCTCACGGTGCTACCTATGGGTCCGATGGAGTCCTTTGAGTATGTTGCCACACAAGGGGGTCCTGGTACAGGTTATAGGATCCTCCTGCTCTATTGCCCCCCCCAGGTAGAGAGGGTGAATTTTTGAAGGAGATTGGAGAGTTTGTCGCTGGTCTGGTGTTGGAATCCCCAAGATGGTTAATTCACGGGGATTTCAATGCCTGGGTAGACAACGGGCTCTCCATATTTGGTAATGATCTCCTAAGGAGCATGATGGGGCTGGGCCTGGTGCAAAATGTTACCTCAGTGACCCACTCGCATGGCCACACATTGGACTCAGTGTTTTCATTAGGTCTTGAGACCGCTGACCTTAGAGTTGATCTGGTAGTTTGGTGGGATCATAGCACTGTGATGTTCAGGTTTGGGGCCCTGAAGCCCTTGCCTCTGTAGAAATGGTCCGGTACCACCATATGTGGGGTTTTTCCCTCATTAGGGCTATTGGCAGTGCTGGACCTATCGAGTGTGGGAACTGCTTGTGCAATTGGAATGGAGGAGGCAGTGGTGGCATACAATGGGGCCATGTCGGCCACCTTCGATTCAATCACACCAATTCATGTCCAACCTTTATCTACTCATAAGAGATCTCCCTGGTTTGATGGAGAGCTCAGTGAATTAAAGATTAAGGGTCAGAGATTAGAGAGACAGTAGAGGAGCTCTGGCCTGCTGGAGGATAAATAGGAACTGGTATCCCATTATAAGGAGTATTGGGGGCAATCTCCTGTAAGAAGACAGAATTTTTGTCAAAGAAGATTGCTGCGGCAAGAAATAGACTGGCTCAGCTCTTCCACATGGTGGATGGGTTATTAAATCCTGCCTGCCTCTGTGTGGGGGGAGCAGGTTCAAGCACTAGGTGCGAGGAGTTTGCTCTGTTTTTTGTTGACAAAGTGTTCACTATCAGAGCTGAGATCTCCTCCAGCATCACTCAAAGGGATTGTGGGGTCCAGTCTGAGATGTTGCGGAACACTCCTCCTGCCTGGGTTGAGTTCAGTCTAGTTGGGGTGGAGGAGGTAGTGAAAGTTGTCTCGAGACTGAAGCCAACACATTGTGATCTGGACCCAGGTCTGACACAACTTTTGGTTGAGTGCATGGGCCTGATTGCACCTGTTGCCAAGATTGTCCAGAGTTCCTTGAGGACTGAGGTCTTCCCATCGGCCTTGAAAGAGGCCTTGGTTAGACTCCTATTAAAGAAACCCTCACTGGACCTGGACTGTCTCACCAACTACAGGGCGGTCTCTAACCTCCAATTTTTAGGGAAGGTTATAGAGAAAGTGGTGGCTAGTCACCTTGTGGAACATCTTATCATCCTTCTCCTCCACCTATGAGATTTTCCAGTCTGGATTTAGGGCTGGACATAGTACAGAGATCACCATGGTGAAGGTGCTTAATGATCTCCTAATGTTGAGAGACAGGAGAGACCATTCCATCTTGGTCCTCCTGGATCTCTCAGCAGCATCTGACACTGGGACCATGAGGTACTACTTCACCAATTGCAGTTTTGGTGTGGCCTGTCTGGTAATGTCATCAATTGGTTCAGGTCATACCTCCAAGGTGGAGTGCAGAGGGTAGTGATGGGGTTGGCCTCATCTAGCCAGAAGCCTCTTACCTGTGGTGTTCCACAGGGGTCAGACTTGTCACCCTTATTGTTCACGGTGTATATCCTGCCATTGGGAGACATTATCAGGTGATATGGGCTGGGTTTTCACTGCTGTACAGATGATACACAGCTATACTTGTCCTGTGCACCAAGTAACCAGATGGTGGACTCTGTATTTAACAACTTCCTGTCTGAGATCCAGACTTGGATGTCCCATAACTGGTTGAGACTAAACTCAGACAAGACAGAGGTGTTGGTGGTGGACCTGGGTCATCGTGGGGGGATGGGGGCTTGTGGAGACCACCTAGTCTTATACTGGGGGGTGCCGCTGCCCCCATCTGAATGGGTGAAGAATCTGGGTGTGATCCTTGACAGTGGCTTGACACTTAATGCTCAGGTGTCGGACATTTTTAAGAGTGGATTTTATCATCTGAGGAACATTGCCCAGATTCGGAACCTGTTACCCCCTGAGGACCTAGCCTCACTAGTACATGCTTTCGTAACATCCAGACTGGATTACTGCAATGCCCTGTACCTAGGGCTATCTGGAGGTAACCTTCTCTGACTGCAGCTGGTGCAGAATGTGGCAGCAAGAATACTGATGGGTGCTTGTAGGTATGATCATGTCACACACGTCCTCCGTGAACTGCACTGGCTGCCAGTTAGGTGGAGGATTGCCTTCAAGGTCAGGTTACTGACCTATAAAGCCCTACATGAAGGGGGGACCAGTTTACCTGCAAGATCTCCATGTGCCCCACCATCCATCCCAGGCTCTCCATTCCACCGAGGGTTGTCTCCTGGATATTCCTAGGGTTAGGTTGTGCCACTCTGGTGATCGAATGTTCTCAGTGGTTGCACCTACCCTATGGAATTTGTTACCGAAACAGGTAACGGGAGGCACCCTCAGTGGATACCTTCAAAAAAGGACTAAAAATGTATTTATTTTACCAGGCTTTTAATCTGAATGTTTAGATAATCTGATTTTATTGAAAGTGATAGGATAGATGGTTTTTATCTATTATGTTAGGTTGGAAAAGGGTGTTGATTGAAATTGTATTCATTGTGTATTTTAAAATTGTTATATTGTATTCTGAATGTGAAGCACTCCGAGTCCCTGGAAAGGGGCACTGTATAAATAAAGTATCTATCATTTTATTATAGATTCCATGTTGGATACTACAGGGGAGTGCTGGGCATGGTTTATGCCATTAATGAAATTAACCAAAATCCACAATTACTATCCAACTTCACTCTGGGCTTCAGAATTTTTGATTCCTGCTACTCGGAGAACCGAGCAACTGAGGTAGCCCTAGCTCTTTTATCAGGAGTTCAGAAGCCTATCCCAAATTACCACTGCCATTCTCCTACTTTGCTTGCTGGAGTAATTGGAGAGCTCAGCTCATCATCGTTAACAATCCCATTGGCCAGAATATTGGGGGTCTACCATGTCACTCAGGTATTGTATGAATGTTAGGTTAAATCTTTTGACAGATTGCAAAGAAGTTAACAATGATTATTTTGTAAGTGTGGCATAGTCTGTTAATCAATGAGGCACAACAGAGTAAATACATTCCCGATTAAGCACCTACAGTTGGCTCGCTGAAGTTGCTGGTACTGGCAAGGAGAGTGGGAGACTCATCTGCACTAACATCACCAACGAAAATACACTGGGACTCAGTCAGAGATCTAGGTTTCCTCACTGCTGTCAGATGTCTATATGACTGCACCTCTACAGTGTGATTTACCCATATTATGATTCTTGTGTGCTAGAATTAAAAAAAATACAACTTGAAAGCGTTTTCTCAGTGTCACCATTTACTGGCTTTGGCAAGGTTTAACCATAAATTGGGTGACAATACTATTAAGCCTTTAATTAAAGTACTAGATGCTAAGTCCCACCCTCAGATGTTGGATGGGACTGAAATTTGGGACATCAAAAATAGAAATAAACTTACGGTTCCTATTTTTAAAGTGTGAAGAAGCATTGTGGGATTTGGTCTGTCTTGTCCAGCCTCTTACATCACAGCACAGCTAGAAATCCCCAATGTCTCTGATCTTCTGGATATCAGAAAGATCAATTTCTGGATCAGAATAACAAGAATGCTAGAAAATAGACTTATGCACCAGTCACTTATGGAAAAAAGATAATGGTCAAAACTGGGTTTCACACAGAATCTTTGGTATACAGCTCTATTAGATTTACTTGAAAAAATACAAATTAAATGTATTAATTTCTTTGTGAATAAAAATATTAAACTTAGTCTAAGGTATAAATGGTATATTCTAAAAAGGTAATGAATTATTTGGAAAAAATGATTTATTGGAAATAAGAGAAACAGCTTACTCCAAATGACATGCAAAAAATAACTACCATTTTTGATTTAAGTCTTACCTGGAAATCTTAATGAATCCCAAACACAGGAGAATTTTTACATAATACAAATTCCAAAGATTTTAAAGCAATGTTTTAAACACCCGTTACACAAAAAGCTCCACTGTTGAATGCACATGTTCAGTAGGAAGAACAGAAAGTATAATCCAGGTTATCTGGCACTGTACATGGTACCAGAGGAGAGGACTTACAGGTTAAAATCCTTTCTTGATAGTAAGTATGACATGGACATATTAACACTCACAAATATTTTACTTCACACAAACGATGAATGGACTATTAAGAGAAAGGCCACGTTCTTCCTAGCTATAAATACAACTAAGAAAAGATTAACTAAAATCCAAATCACTTGAAAAACAAAGTAAGGATGCTGGTATTATTATTTGAACATACTCTCAACAAGCGTGAGGATAACCAGACCTCAGACTGGGTGTATCTTTTTGTTTAATAATAACGTAAGTTTTCTACTGTAAAGAAATTAACGTAATATGTGCTGTACTATGACTTCCATCTAAATCTATTTATATAAGTGAATGTTTATTTATGTGTAACTGACTCCAGATACTTTGGGAAAAGACTAGGGCACATTATACTTATAATAGAGCCTACTGTAAACGAGGGTGTTGCTTATTAAAATCTAAACTGGATGTACTTTATGTTTGCCAACAATATAAACTAATACTGCAGAAGTCTAACTTAAGGTGAATTGAAACAGTATCTTTTATTCAACTTTTATTTACTTAGATTATTTATGCATAACTTATTCTGAATGTAACTGTAATTTTTTAACTGTTCACTGTATGTATAATCTTATTGATACCTTTTTTAAGTTAAACAATAAAATGGAAATGATGTCACCATTGTGAACCTCACCGGATCACTGTAGTGGATCTTTCTTCGGTGCTGTCACTGCAAACAAGATTTCGTTGCCAGTATCAGTAACATCAGAGAGCGGAAAGGAGGTCCTCAGTGAGGAATGTATTAATGGAGGCATTACTGCGTTACTAACTGCTCGCTGTGCTTGTGAAGCTGTGGGAAACTGTGGTGTAAAATGTAAATTAGCTTCTGCTTGCCCTGTTATAGGAATATATGTTGACTGACATTATACAATGGCAAGAAAATTTCCTGGACTCTGATTGGTCAGTGTGTGCCTGAGACAGTGATGATATTACACAATAACACACTGTGCTGATTTTATGGATGAGCATATGGTTGATATGGCTTTTTTTTTTTCAGAAACAAAGATATACTGCCTCACTAAAAATCTACTAAAAACATTTTTATTTTTATTTTTGTTTTGTATAACATAGAGCCATTGTATAATTGCAATAAGGCACTCCAAGGTGTGTGTTATCGTGTAATAACGTCACTCCTGGGGTGGTGGAAGCACTCGGCTTTGCCTCGTGCTTCAACCCACCCCAGGAGTGACGTTATTACACGATAACACACACCTTGTCATGCCTTATTGCTTAATTAATAACTGAATGGTTAACCAGAATACTTGTTTTCATCAGTCCTCATATAACCATAGTGGTGCAGTCCTGAAAAAAATGCCGTCTCTAGCAGTTATACCCAACACATAATATTACACAAATGTCCAGTCATTCACCACAAAATCGGCAAAGTGCAAGGAATTAAACAGAACTCTATGCATTGAACAAGAATCAGCCTGATTAAATTCTAGTTAACAGGACACCTTAATTAAGCAATAGATGTTCAGCCACACAGCACTTTTCTAATACTCTAAACTGTTGCCAGTTTCACTTCCACAACTGTTTCAAATGTAACCTGCTCAAGTGTTTTTTTTCTGTCAGACATTAGCTGTTCTGGTGAAAGTCACTATCTCACATTCTAAGAAGAACCTCAGATATTGAAAAACACCTGAGTGTCAGTCATTACAACCAGCATTACTGTGAGATGTGTGACATTTGCGCAGCTGCAGAATTGTCCTCATGTGAAGCCTGAGTCCTTTTTCTTTAACTGACATCACATAGACTGAGCATCAGTGTTTTTCTTTTGTAGTGAGTCTTTATCTTGTGGGCGCCAGCTACATTTTAAACTCAGGAGTCTCCACATGTAACAGCAGTAGCAGATAAGCTTCAAGCTATAAGATAATGAAAGCACAACAGTTTTTGAAGTAATACTTTACTAAACACATGAGTTAAATCACTGCAGAAATACTAACAGAGTAAAGTGAATACCTACTTTTTGACATATTTTTAAGTTCATGCATGTGCATCGAACTCCTTGGGAGAGTAGGCTTTGAGGGGGTGTGACACTGTCTGTCCAATGCAGAGTCCTCTGCATGGGGCTCGACAGCATCACACCAATCCTCAGTCAGGCTGGTCCAGATGCTGTTTTACCTTCAGTGCTCTGCACATGAAATGAAAAAGCCATGCCAATCAGGAGACGGCTTTTTCCTTTCATCTGCAGTTCCTCGCAGAGCAAACAGCTGACTGTGTCCTGATGTCTCCATGCTGCCTGGGAGGAGGCACTCTCCTGCCTGCCTCCTCCATGCTGCTGTTTTTCTGACACGGAGATGCCCACTCTCAGTGTCGGATGCATCTCCCCCCTCACGCACACACATAACCTCCGACCTTGAGATGCCCAATCCCTAGGTCAGCATTGAAACTCCCAGTACTCTGGCACACTGGGAGCCCACCCCAGTGTGACAAAATCAGTTGTTTTCTCTATTAAAAAAACAGAAAACAGACCCATGATGTCTTCTGTTTTTAAACCTGAAAAAAGAGAAAATGGTCCCTCATTGTTGCTGCTGGCCCCCACCATCCTTCCTCTGTGCATCTGACTTCCCCACACCCCCCACCCATACTTACCTCCAGAGGTCAGAAGTAGCGATCTTCAGTGGACCAGGATCATGTCTGCATTCTTCAAAAGCCGACTGCAAACTGAAGAAATGCTGGTAAGTTCTGTAATGGCTGTGAATGGGGGGGATTTCAATTAAGGTTGATATCGCAGACATTTTTGGGACTTTTGGTTCCAAATTTTTAACATTGGGTTCTTGGGACCCCGTCTCATGAACACATCACTGTCATTTCATTTCTCGGTCACAAAAGGTAATTTCACAGTCACTGCACTGAATCACCTTTCAGGACCAATTAATGAAAGGACAGTGACACTCCACTGTTCATAAGGTGGTGTCCCAAAAAGCCCTTGTTGCAAATTTGGTGAAAAAACTCACAAACATGACTGTAGTATGAGCGTCCGTTGTGCAGTTTCTATGCACGCTCGTAACATCATTAATTTTTGAGATTTTCACTCCATATTTCCAACTTTGCCATTTTTTCATACCCCCTTATGAAGAGTACAGCTGTCATTTTTTGTATCCTTCACAAAATGTGTTTTACGCCAATGGCACAGAATGGCACGGTTGCTGTGCAAAATCAACTTTCAGGATAGAGTAACAAAATTCCAGTGCAACTGTTCATGAGGGAGGTCTCAAAAAGGCCATGTTGAAAATTTGGTGAAAACATTCCAAAAAATTACTGCATTACAAGTGTGCATTGTGCAGTTTCTACTCACACTTGTAACTTCACCACTTTTTCATATTTTCACTCCAGATTTTCAGCATTGCTATTTCTTCATACCTCCTCATGAACAGCACAGCTGTCATTTTTCACATCCTACCTGAAATGTGTGAAATCACCATTTGGGATTGAGTTACAAAATGATACTGGCACTGTTCATGAGGTGATGTCCCAAAAAGCCCATGTTGAAAATTTGGAGCAAAAATACCAACAAACGCCTGGGGTGTTAGGATTTCAAACCATAACACCCACCCTTAAAATGCAAAACAGAGAAATATATAGAGAAACATATAGGAGGCATGTACAAGAGCAATACCAACAGCAAACTCTTGGCATTGACAAATGCTTGTTTATCCTAAAACTACTTCTTGTTTTAATTAAATAAACTTTATTAATGTTTCATAAAATTGCACTCCAACAATAACAGTACAACAAGAAACAACATACTAATCCAAGAAACTGGAAAAGAAACAATACCAAAAATATAAAACACCAAGCACCTTCCCAACCCCCATCCCCCTCACCATCTAGGCACATCCATGATAATAAAAAAAAAACCACTAACTTACAATATTTAGGATTTAAAAGAGCTCAGGTACTGGAAGGGATACAGAAAATGTATAGGGCGAAACCTAGTTGTGCAATTGTATAACAGTGGATAACAGAGCATACAGCGGATAATAGAGCATACAGTGACTCCCATCTGTCTTGGAATCTCTCTGTCTGCTGGTGCAAAGAGGTAAGTTGCTTTTCCATCATTAGGACCTGGAGGATCTCCTGGTGTCCTTCCCGGTATGTAAGAGTGGTATAATTCAACCAGTGACTAAGTATAACTAATTTAGCGGTAACAGAAATGAAAGCCATATGTGCCTTACAGGCCTCAAACAAGCCAGATGTATAGAGACCTACCAGACAAACTTCAGGTGTAAAATAGGGTTCCAAGCCTAAAAAAGGATCCAGTGATCTTTTAATAGTACTCAAGAGGGGAGTCACCTTAGCACAATCCCATACGGGAGAAACCCCAGAGAAGTCATACAGCAGGGACACTTGCAGTGCTAATATTACATGTAATGCTTTAGGGTCAAAAAAATTATCCTTCCTTTTTCCAAAACACATTTTCTTTTAAAACTTATTTTTTGCAGGAAGCCAAAACTCTGCTCGCACATTTGGAGGAGCAAGTGGCACTTAATTCCATTATGTGACATGTGGAATGGACCATTATGGCCATAATTAAATAGGAATATTTATTATTTAGCAAAGCACTAATACAAAAAACCTAAGTCCAAAATCATTTTCCATATGATGGAATCCTTTTTCATATGCATGAAAAAGGTCATACAAAACAAGTGAAAGCGAGCCATGAAAAAGGACGTGAAAATTAAAAAAAAAAAACATTTAGGGGGTAATTTTCACAAATATTAAATGCAGAATTCACCTAATGGTGGCCCAATGAGCAAGACACATGTATTGGTCTCTCTGCAATGTGCCATTTTTGTGAGTTTTTAATTTTTTGATAAAAGAAAAAAGGAAAACAAGTTGGCTGGCAGACATATGAATCAGGATTTTTTCATAAGAAAAAGGATTAGCCCCCATGTGAAACAGAATCCTGATTCATATGGCCACATTTTTTTTGTTCCAAACATCTGTCCTGAAGCACTTACTGAGCACACTCAGAACCCGAAATTTCAAAAATTAATAATCCTGGAATGGATTAATATTTTTTCAGCAAACCAATGACAGGCATTACTGTGAGCCAGGCCCTTTCTACCCTGGAAATTTCAGACTAAAATTCTAAACCATCTTGGTAATAAGGGCTGACAAAAAACAACCAAAAAAGACCCCAATATTACTTTTTTTGCTAGCTGCATCTTGGAATCAACACATACGACCAGAACAAAGCTGGACAGGGCAAGGGATCTTCTCCTTGAGCCCACACATACAAACTTTTCTGCAAATCTATTAAACAATTGTGAAGTAATTAAAGTGCAAAAATTGGAGTTTAATATTAAACACCCTAATCGACCCTAAATATTGTAGCATGACAGAATCTATATATATATATATATATATATATATATATATTTGCAAAAAATGTCATCAATGCACCAGTTAGAGTTAAAGTGCTGAAAGTAGGGAAATGTTGGGTTAGGGTTCCCAATCCTAACACCCCACCCCTACACTGCAATCAGCAACAGGAAAACCCATTACGGTTTCTCCTCTGTTGTACCTTTGCAAATCAGACATGGGGTGTGCCCTGAGGTTTGCAACCCTAACACTTACCTCATTCCATCATTAAGATATGTAGAGTATATAAGAATGCAGTGAGCATTAGGGCTGATAACCCCAAGGCACATTCCATGCCTGATTTGCAAAGACACAGGAGAGGTGAAACTGTAATGCTTTTTCCTGTTGCTTTTGAGAACCCTAACACCACATTTCCTTGCTTTTATTGCTTTAATCCTACCTGGTGCATTAATGAATAATTTTGCAATGAATTCCCTTACTTTTTGAGATAGTATAATCGTATCCTCATTTGTCTGTGGGAGTGCAGGGGACATCGCTCTGGCCCTGCACTTGCCTTTGTGTCAAAACAGCAACAAAATTGTCAGCATAGCCTTCTTATTACCCCACCTCACAAACCCAGCAGTGAACATGTTTAAATCCCTGCCAAAACATCATTCCACAGCACTGAAACATCATTCGGCACTACAGGTTCAAAAACACATTTTAGCCAGGATTTGAAAAATGACATTTGTCTTGTTCATTATGTGATGTATACTAATGGCTATGTTGAAAATTTGGGGTCAAAATATTTAAAATTACCAAAGTTATGAGCAAGTGTAATAAAATCTCAATGTATGTGCATAACTTTGCCATGTTTACATATTTTTACCCCAAATTTTTAACGCAGCCTTCTTATGACCCCACCTTATGAACAACGGCAATAAAAATGTTCAAATCATGCCCAAAAGATGATTTCACCAGTTGATCACAAATTGCCTTTCAGACCAGATTTGTGTAATCCCACTGCCAACATTCATGATATGGGGTGACAAAAAGTCCATGTTGAAAATCTGGGCTCAAAATATGCAAGAATGGCAAAGTTATGCATCAAAGTTCAAAATCCTATTGAAATACATGGAATCACACTTATCTTAGTTTCTCATAATGCAGTCGACGGTTCCAGCAGCAGACGTGTCTTCAAGCAGAGATTTGCTCTTCACCCTGTGATCTGCTTAGGTGTGTGAGGGTGTGAGGGGTGTACTGGGGGTGTGGTTTGGTAGGTGCTGAGTGGGAGGTGGGGGTTGGGGGTTCAGATCAGTGAGGGACCTCTTTTGTGCAAGGAAAAACAATTGAGGGACCATTTTCTTTATTTCAGTGTAGGGCGGTGATGGGCAGTGTAGGGGGGGTGCCATTAGACACCAGGGAAATACCAGAAAGTAATGGGGATAGTGATTGGAGAATGGGAGTGCCACTAGACACTAGGGAAAGACAGAAATATAAGAAGAATAGCAATCAGAGGAGGGTGCCACAAGACACACATGAAAGACAATAGCATAAGAGGAATGGTAATCAGAGGGCAGAGGGTACCACTAGACTCCAGGGAATGACAGAACATAATGAGACAGTGCTTGGAGGCTGGGGGATGCCACTAGAAGGAAAGACAGAACCATAATGGAGCAGCGACCAGAGGGTGGTGGGTGCCACTAGACACCAGGGAAAGACAGGTACCTAAGGGGGATGGCAACTGGAGGTTGGGGGTGCCACTAGACACCAGGAACAGACAAAAATATAATGTGGATGGCAGTTGGATGGTGGGCATGCCACTAGAAACCAGGGAAAGACAACCGTATTATGGGGACAGCAATCGGAGGTTGGGGGTGCAACTAGACACTGAAGAAACAATAAAGAAAGCTAGGGATGGTGATCAAAGGGTGGGAGGTGCCAATAGTCACCAGGGCAACATTAGACACATAAAGGGACAGCAATAGAGGGGTGCCAGTAGACATCAGGAAAACAGCAGCTCACTGCTGTCACTGCAGCCCATTGCACAAGTTCCAAGTGCAGCTGCAGAAGTCAAGAAAGTTCCTTGTTCTCATACAGAGAATGTGGGTGATCTGCTCCTCTTGCTAAGCTGGGCACCTAGGATTTTGGGTGCCCAGAAGAGGTATTTATGGCAACTGTAATAATAAAAGAAACACCAGGATCTAGCTAAATGGATCTTTTTCAGCTTGGTTCAGGTGTTTGTTTTTCCAAAACCACTGTACCTAATTAGTATGTATTTGTAGTGAGAAATAAAGAAAGAAGATGGTGGCCATGGTGGACCAAAAAAAACAACAACCCAAAAGTGGTTCGTGAGACCCATTTTTGGTTCAGGATACATCAAACTTGTGAATACGAAAACCACTCTAGTGAACCAGAAATTTCTGGTTCGTATGCAGTGGCTATTTTTTTAAATCCATATAACTCAGGAACCATTTAATGTTTTATCACCAAACTTTCAAAAGCCACTACCTCAGCACAGATCACATGTACCTTGAATGTTTTGTGCAGAAATTGAGTACCATGTAGCCTGTACATGAGATCAAAAAACACACAAAAAAATGTTAAGTATAAGAAAACATGTGACCTTTTACTAAACAAGTGGTATCCAGATCTCAGAAACTGCACAAGATGCCCTCACGAAACTCTCCTCATTTTCACAACATGGAACATGAATGGAAAATCCAAATTTTGGGGCTGTTCTGACAAGGCTTGCCAAAGTTATTAAACTGCAAAGTTAGGGGTTTAACATTGAGCGACCTACTCAACCCTAACTGGGGGGGAGGTGCTAGTGCAGTATAATATGTGAACATAGAAACACAGATTTTGACAGCAGATAAGGACCTTATTGTTATCCAGTGATGTTGGCGACTGCAAATGAGTGACCTTGTTATGAGTGACTCATTTGCAGCACCTCACATGGGAGCTACCCTGTAAGGGTAGCAATGGAAAGGTGCAGTGAGGGTAGGAGTGAGTGAGGGAGGGTTAGCAGTAGTGTAGGACAGCAACCAGAAGGGGAAGGATAGGGAAGATGGTTTGTGTGGTGCTCTGTGGCATGCTGCTGTCGCACTAGCCATGTTGTGTGGTGGCGAGGGTGGTTAGCTTTGGTACAGCAGGTACAGAGTCCAGGCTTGGGAAGAGCATACATTTTGTGCTCTGGTCAGATATTTTTTTGGAGACTGTCTTCCCCCTCCTCTATACGTACCCCCCTGGAGTTGGTAATATAAAGTCAGGGAAGTTCAGGGTGTGTGTGAGGGGCAAAGCTCCCCCACACAAATGTTGTTTTTGGTTGTCGGCTGTGGTGTCGCCGATAAGTGCACATCACCATTTTGCTTTGCCGGTGATGTACACTCACTGTTATGGTGATTGCTGTTTTGCAATCACCATCATGCCATGTAAACAGTTTTCCTATTTCCCTACCTACTGGATAAGCTGCAGATCCTAGTTAACCAACAACCAAATTCCTCCTACCCTCCTCTAGAATTACCTTATGTCTGTCCCATGCAATCTTGAATTACTCCACTGTTTTTGACCCCACGGCCCCCTCAGGAAGACTGTTCCTCGCATCCACCAACTTCTCCATGAAAAAATACTTCCTCACATTGCCCCTGAGCTATCCCCCTTCTATCTTTAAATTGTGCCCCCTTGTTCATGCACACCTTTTTTTTCTGAAAGATGCTACCCTCTTGGACTTCATTGATTCCCTTGAGGTACTTGAAAGTTTCTATTATGTTCCCCCTCTCCCTCATTTCCTCAAGGGTATACATATTAAGCTCTTTTAGACTCTCTTCATATGGCTTATGGTGCAGACCCTGCACCATTTTAGTTGCTCTCCTCTGGACTGCATCCATCCTGTCTATATCCTTGCAGACATGGTGTGACCAGTAAGCAATAAGACATGATAGGGTGTGCGTTAGGCAGTTCTAATGCATGGCTAGGGGGCATAGTGAGGCACAAGGCCACAGTCTGAGTGTGTCAAGCCCTCTAGCCATGCATTAGAACTGTCTAATACACACCCTTGAGTGGCTTATTGTGCCTATAAAATGTGCATCTAAATTATAGATGCATGTCAAAATTAAAATGATTTTGATTGAGTAGTAAATAAAGTGAATTTTTTGTATTTTCTTTAAATAAAATAGTTCCTCCACCTGGATGAGTTTGCTACATGTTTTTTTAGTTGGGGACTTTTGGCCTATGGTGGCCTTAGTAGTTGTAATGCTTTTTTTTGCTGGTTGTCATGGCACACATGCATTTTTATGATTTTATCTTGTTAGCTTATTTTTTTTATTTAATGTTTTGAACTGCAGGAATGGCAAACAAGGTGTGAGTGACAAATGTATAGAGCTGAGTAGGATGTCAGACCAAGGGTAGAAACAGGAACATCAAATATCGGAGTTGGCAGTATTTTTTTATTTCTTCTTTGTGCAAACTAATGCCAAAGGTGGAGCAGACTTCTAGGAAAACATAAACTGAACTTACAAGCTCAAATGGGCAGACTGGGTGGGCCATAGGCCCTTATCTGCCAACACTGTCTATGTATCTATGCAATAACAGAGATAATGCTTCTTTTTTTTTTTTAAAAGTAAGGCTGAGGCAGGGAGTTGAGAGAGACCATAGAGCAGGAGAGTGAGCAACCAAGTGCGCAAACGAGCAGGTGGGTGGTTGCTCGATCTTGGCTGGCATGTGGGTGTGTTTTTTGTTTGCTTTAACTTAAATGGTCCATTCCCTTTGTTTTTGTTGAAATTCATACAAAATGATAAAAGGGAGGGGTAAGGGAGAGAACTAGAGATAAGGCAGCAGACAGCTGAGCAGCATAACAAGTGAGAGACTGTGGCAGGTCCAAGTGAGCCAGCAGGCAAGCAAGATGGCAGGCAGGCGTGCACAAGGATTTAAACAAACTCTAGCCAGAGCCAATACAGCTGTGGTGAGCTTGAAGGAGGAACTCAGGAACAAGCGCCGAATGCTGTCCCCAAGATTGCAGTGGCAATGGGACTGCACATGTGCTGAATGGCATATTGCCATTCCCAAGAAGGCAGTGCTGCCAGGACTGTGCATGTGCGGCACTTGTGCATGTACAGTTCTATTCCGTAATGCAGAAGTGGCGGCCAAGGCAACAGATAGTGCGGCCACATCTATATAGCATGTGGTAGTAGCACACTGTTCCAAGCTGTTTTGGACTTCAGAAAGATCATGCTGAAACTCCAAAATGCAAGTGTACCACGGTTGTTTATTTTCTGAGTGATCGCAAAATGGCTGCAGGCTATACCCATGCAGCCATAAAAATTGGTAGTTTGTCCTGTTTGCCAGGACTGGCTGTAGCCATGTGTTAGACACTTCTAGTGCACATGTCCTTTCTAATATTACCCTATGTCAATGAAACACATCAATATAACCCCTTCCCTCCACACACACAAACATCCTTGGCACACATGTAAGTGAACTGTTACAGCTTAGTGTGCCTTTCCCGGTTGCAAAATTACAAATTAATAAATATTAGCACATTTCCCAAATGATTAAAAGCAGGAAGCCAAATATATTTCTGAAGCATGCAGCAATATAGCTTAATGCACCCTGGCATGTGCTATTTAATTCTAGCCAGTTAATTGCCACAGCGTTGGCACTTTATGCAGCTCATGATAAATAAAAATAACTCTTCAGAAATGTTATTGTCCCTGTAGGATTCCAATCAATCAGCCATTGCTTGTGTGGCTCAGTTAGGTCCCAATTTTTGCCTTATATGCATATCTTTTATACTGTTGATTAAGCTTCTGTTGTATGTACAGTATATGATTTTCCACATCCCCTTTCCCCCAGGATGCATCTGGAAATGAGCTGTTTTCTGCTCAGTATGTCTTCCCTGGTGGAAGTTTAGAAATAGATAAATAAATTGCATACTGTACCTTGATAAATATTCTAGTGGATTGCATTTACCCATTCAGTGCACCACAGACATGTCATAGAGTTGTAACTGTAAGGGTTCTCTTTCTCCATGCCTGATGAAAGTATGGATCCAAGACTTTCTACAGTAAAAAGTTTGTTTCAGTTTCAGTGTGCTAGTTTTACAGCTTTATAATAAATAATTTTTCTTGCAAAAGGAATTTGCATATTATACAAATTGGTCTGATCCTTGTTTTATTTTAGCTCGTTACCAATACAGACCCAGATATTTTAGTCCAAGAACCAGCAAGTGAAGCATAATATGAGCATACGAAGAATGCCAGCAGATACAAGTCTGATGGTCTATCTAGTCTTCTTGAGTGTTGAGCTAGCAGTCATAGAAACATAGAATTTGATGGCAGATAAGGACCGCTTGGCCCACCTAGTCTGCCCATTTTCCTACCTAACAGATAAGCTGCAGATCCTAGTTAACCAACAGCTTACTTCCTCTTACCCGCCCCTAGGACTGCCTTATGCCTGTCTCATGCATTCTTGAAGTCCCCCACTGTTCTTGACTACATGACCTCCTCAGGGAGGCTGTTCCATGCATCCACAAACCTCTCAGTGAAATAATACTTCCTCACATAACCCCTGAGCCATCCCCCCTCTATCTTCAAATTGTGCCCCCTTGTTCTTGCACATCTCTTTTTCTGGAAGATGCTACCCTCTTGGACTTTGTTAATTCCCTTGAGGTACTTGAAAGTTTCTATCATATCCCCTCTCTCCCTTCTTTCCTCAAGAGTATACATATTAAGCTCCTTTAGTCTTTCTTCATATGTCTTGTGGTGCAGACCCTGTTACAGTCTGTTACACTACAGCTGCTCCCCCCACCTGCGTATCTATTTCATACCCATACTAGCTGTTACCCCTCCCCCAGTGCCTCACTGGTAACCTTCCCCCTGACTTTGTCCCATTCCCTTTCAAAACTGCCCACTGTCTTCAAGGATGCCAGCTCCTCAGGCAGTGCATTCCACCCTGTCACTACTGTCTCTGTGAAATAATGCCTTCGTGTTTCCCTACTGAATCTACCACCCTCCAACTTTAGATTGTGCCCCTAGTGTCCCTCCCTCTTCTTAATCTTAAAATTCCCTCTGTACCATCTTTATTTAAGCATTTCATATATTTGAAGGCTTCTATAATGTCCCCTTTATCCCTCTGTTCCTCCAGGGAGTACATGTTGAGCTCCCTCAGTCTCTCTTTGTAGGGTTTGTCCTCCATACTGAGGCTCATCCTGGTTGCTCTGCATTGGACCTGCTCCAGCAATTTAAAACCTTTCTTTAAGTAGGGGTGCCAGAACTGCATGCAGTAGTCCAGGTGCAGCCACACCAATGACTAGTACAGCGGCAGGATAACCTCCACTCTCCTGGATGTGATTCCTCTGGCAAAATACCTCAGCATCTTATTAGCCTTAGCTGCTGCTTTTCTGCACTGCACAGAATGGTTCATTTACCATGCTACCACTCCAAGATCTTTTTTCTCCTCTGAAGGGGATAACTGTACCCCCCTCCCAGTCAGTAATGACTCCTTAGTTTTCTTGCTCCCAAGTGCATGACTTTAATAGAAACAGAAACACAGTAGGTGTTTGCAGAAGGAGACCAATGGTCCATCTAGTCTGTCCCATAGTTTCCGAGATCAACTACTGATCTCTGGCCCTAGCTCCCCCCACCAGGCTTATCACTGTTTCTGACCCATATGTTATTACCTGAGCCCTTGCCCTATCCCAACCAATCTTAAATGCTCCCATGGTCCATGCACCCACCACCTCAGCTGGGAGGCTATTCCATGAGCCCATGACTCTTTCCATAAAGTAGTACTTCCTTATATCCCTCTTGACGCTCCCTACATGTAGCTTTCACTTGTTCCATCTGGTGGTTGAGCCATCTACCCTGTTGAATAATTCTGAGTAGGGAACTCTATTGATAACTCTCAAGAATCTGAATGTCTCATTCATATCCCCCCTCTCTCCTAGTCTTCAGTGAGTACATGTTTAGTGTTTGCATCGTTCCTGGTATGAGAATTCTTGCAGACTTTGCACCATCTTGGCTGCCCTTCTCTGCATGGCATCCAGCCTCTCCCTGTCCTTTCTCAAGTGTGGTCTCCAGAACTGGACACAGTACTCCAGGTGAGGCCTCACCAAGGACCTGTAGAGTGGGAGTATTGCCTCTTTTTTCCTACCATCTATTTCCCTTCCTATACACTCCAACATTTTGCATTCTATGTGGCATCCTTTGTTGCATTGGCTTGACTGCTTCAGCGTGTCATTTATGATGACCCCAAGGTCTGTCTCCTACTGTGAGGTGCTGAGTTGGACTCCGTTGAGCCAGTAACTCAATTTTGGAATTTCCTTTACCTAGATGTAATACCTTGCACTTTTTTGCATTGAACCTCTGCTGCCAAATATTGGACCATCTTTCAAATTTTTGTAAGTCTTCCTGTAGGTCCCTGACTGCCTCCATGCTGTCAACTCTACCGCATACTTTCATGTCATCTGCAAAGAGTTCAAGCTTACCCTTAATACCTACCCCCATGTCACTAATAAACATATTAAACAGGACTGGGCCCAAGACTGAGCCCTGGGGCACACAACTAGTGACACCTCCCTCACTTGACCTCACTCCATTGACTACCACTCTCTGACTCCTATCAGTGAGCCAGTTTCCCTCCCATCTGACTGTGGTCTCGGTAGTGCCAAGATCCTCTGACTTTTTTAGCAGATGGTTGTGTAGCACTGAGACAAAGGTTTTTCTAAAGTCGAAGTATAGGAGGTCAACTGTGTGGCCTTTATGTAATTCTTTGGTCACTCAATCGAAAAACCCAAGGAGGTTTGTCTTGCATGACCTACCCGCAATGAACCCATGCTGCCTGATATCTTGGAGGCCATTCTTTTAAAGATATGCTACCAGATCCTGTTTAAGTAAGGGATCCATATGTTTCTGCAGCACAGTTGTGAGGCTGACCAGTCTGTAGTTGCCAGCCTCTTCCGTATTCCCCCCCTTTGTCCAAGGGAACCACAGCTGCTCTTCACAGTCCCTTGGCACAACACCTGTTAGAAGTGACTGGTTGAACAAGTGTGTTAAAGGGACTGTTAGCTCCTCTGCCAGCTCCCTTAGTACCCTCAGGTGCTGCCCATCAGACCCTGGTGCTTTGTCTGTTTTTAGATTCAGCAGTGCCTCCCTAATGCTGTCAGTGGTAATTGATGACATCTCCATACATGGTTTCCCTCTATCTGCAGCTTTAATGTCACTCTCAGGCAGCGGTCCCCTGTGCTCCTTTGTGAACACCAAGCAGAAAAAGCTGTTTAGAACAATGACATTCTGCACTTTATCCTCTATGCTCTTGCCTCCATCTATGAGTCTGTCTACCCCCCATTCTTTCTCTTTTCTGTGATGTAGCGAAATAATTGCTTATTTCCGGATTTGATCTCCTCAGCAATTCTAAGCTCTGCCTCCATCTTTTGCTAGCCTCACAATGTTACTATATATATAAGCCCCCAATTTGGGCTTACCTGACAAGGTTATGGCCCTCCCATCCTCTGCCAGGTGTCCTCTGAGCGGCTGTGGTGGGACTTGAGCCTGAATGCCCCTCTGTGTCCCAGGGTTGCAGCCAAACTAAATTTGGGACCTCAATTCATGTTCTGGGTAGGGCCAAGGTCCGAGTAGTGTTCCCATGCCTCCAGGTGTGATGGGGATATTGGAGAGGCCCCAGTCATTTGCAAAAGCAGGCTGCTCAAGGAAACTACAAGCATGGTGGACATGCGCCAGTGTGCATGTGCAGCCAAGGGGAAAAAATTTAAAGGAACTGTGCTCCTGTTGTCTACTCAGCCATGCAGCCATTTAAAAAAAAGGTATCTCCCCAGCCCGCAAATAGACTGAGAAGCCAGTGGTAGTCACACTTAGTGACCAGAAGGATTCCAATCACAAATCTTTTTACAGATAGCCCTGTTAATGGTCTAAACCAACTAATATGGAGCCTGACTTCAGGGAGCCTGCCAGGGAGAAACAATGGCAGCTCCCTAAAGAACTACAAACTGGGGCTGCTAGGAAAATACCCAGAGGTAGCATGGCGATCACCTGAGGAGCTGCAGCCAATGATAAGGAGCCTGCTCAGGAGAAATACAAGGCTGTTTTTTGGCACCAAAAGTGGGGTGATAGGTCAAGAGGGACTGTAGGGTGGATATGAGAGGAGAGACTGCTCTTATAAATACAGTCTGCCTGGCTGTGTAAACCCTGCCTACCTCCATCCACCAAGCTGAGTGCAGGAGGAAAAGTAGCTGCTTGTGAGGCTGAATCAGAGTAAAGAAAAGTTAGAGTTTATTGCTGCCCAGCTGGTTCAAATTTTTGTTTGAACTGAGAAAAGAAGAGATGGGCTGTGGACTTTCAAATAAACCAATCCCTGCTCCCACAGCACAGACATTGTTGAGTGAAGTACACATTTCAGCTAGGTGAGAGTCTGTAAGTGTTAAATCAACTGCTTCGACAGGATCTAGCACTGCTAGTGAAAGCATCCTCCAAGAGTGGGGCTGTAATGGAGACTGTGAAAGCCCAGCCGCCCTGCGTTGTTCCTGAGAGTGCTCAGGAGTGCATTGTAAGGGTCTGGCAAACATAAGTAATCTTGGTTCCCTGGACTGAAGACAACGACACACCGGATTGAAGGATGAAACAGGCCTGCCTGTGTAAAGTCTTTATATAAATGCCCGTAGGCGAAGTTGGCAAGGCCAGGCAGGTGAAGAGCATCATCTCTTGAGCCATCCGGTTTTGGTTTCCCCCACCAGTGATGCACCACCTACGCAGAACCTTCACAGTACCATGCAATGCATCTGGCTGTGAACCACCAGTGTGAACTGTAAACTGTGAGTACCCTGAGCTGCGGCTCTGGGGAGTCTTTTAGTTGGCTAGTTTGTTAGGAGCCTGGTGGTAAATCCCTGCACATCTACATAGAGACAAACCAGTGTGCAAATATATGATTACAAGTTTCAAGAGTGTTTCTGTTAACAGGGCCCTGAAGGAAGACCCCAGGCCTGCATCACAGAGTGGTGAGGTGCCCACCACGCAAGGACAGACCGGGTGCACCCAAGGGTGGTGAGAAGCATTGATACTGGGGAAGATATTGAGCCGAGTGTGAATTGTGTTTGACATTCTTCTCTTTGTTCCCCCTTCCCCAATAAACAAGGTTACTGTTTGCATTTTATTCACTGTCCCTGTGTTACTAAAATAGTGCTGCTGGGGGTGTGGGGCAATAGCTTGGAAACTGTAATTTATGTGGGGAAAGTATTATTGGGGCAGGGTACTATTCCTGGGGGCTGGTAACCTGTTCTTTATCCACACAATTCCCTTTTCATTACCCCAGGTGGCAGTACCGCGCCACACAAGCTGTCACTGTGGAACCCAGGCTGGCCCCATCGGAGGTGTGTTCAGAACTACTCTGACGGCCCTGGAGCAACCAAGGTGAGTCAAAGGGCTGTTACATATATTTCTGAGTGTTGCTGTGTACGAAAATTCATTCAGTCAGACAAGTTGTGATGCCAGAGTTTAAAAGTCATAAAAGTTGTACCACAGTTTTAAAGGTCTCAAAAGCAGTTGTACCACAGTTGTGTTGTCACTACTATGGTACAACAACATTTTAACCTTCTGCCATTTCAAATTCAGCATATGCTGCACAGTGCTGCATGACATCTGCCACCAACACATAAATTACCCTGTTTTTATTTTATTTTTTTATTTATTCTTGGATTACAATACCTTTGAGCACAAGCAGCTCTTTTACAAAGGTTCCACATCGGTGGGAGGGGTAACAGATTTACAGAGGTAGGTATCACAAAAGTTTTAACAAGCAGTAAAATTAAAAATGACTTTAACAAAACCAAAAAATAGAAGCAACAACAATGCAAAATGTAAAAGCAACAGTTAGGTAAGAAGTTCAAAATAAACCTAACAAGAGGAAGTGGCCCAAGTGCATTGCTGTATAAGTATAGATAGTTAAGACTGAACAAAGTACAGGACTGTGAGGCTAATACAGTGTGAGGACAGAGAAGTGAGGGAGTGGAGGAGAAAGTGAGTGGAAGGGGATAAGAAAGGGAGGTTCGTGTGACAGTGGACAAGTGGTGAAGAGTGGGGATGGGAATACTAGAAGGGTCAAAACTGCTGAGGATGTTCCTTGTCAGGAGTAAGAGTCACAGGAACTGATGAAGGATGTTTTTAAAAGGACTCAAATCTAGTATGGCCATGATATCGCTAGGCAGTGCATTAAACCAGAGTGGTACCCTATAAGCAAACAAGCGTTGCTCCTGGGTTGTCTGGCATCTTGAGACAGATAGAAGTTGGTTGACCAAGCTAAGCGTATGCTGAGAGGTGAAAAATGTGTTGAGTAGCTTTGTAGAACCAGGAGGCAGGAGCCCAAGAAGTGCTTTTTGTGTTAACAGGCAGGTTTGGCAGTGGATCCTCCTAGACAGCTGAAGCGAACCTGTTCACGTATACAGTTCACATGTGTGGGTGAGGTGAGCTGCTCCCATGAGAAGCCAGCAGACTTTATTAAGTGCCACTGCGATTCTCTGTAGGGTGGTGGTGGAAGCTAAGCCATAAATGACCATACCATAATCTACAATGGATAGGATGGAGCTGTAGATTGTAATTCTAAGGGCTTCAAGTGTTTAGATTATGCCTACGTCTGTGGAGTAAACCTATTTTGATACTGACAGACCTGGCAACATTCTCAACATGTTATGCGCAAGATAGTGAGCTATCCACGGCTACTCCTAGATACTTGAAAATGTTGAATCTGTTCAAGCGGGATGCCAGAGGAGTTCCTCATGGTTAGGGCTCTAGATCTGTGTTTGCTGCAAATACTGCTGAACATCACGATTTGCATTTTTTTATAGTTCAGGATCAGCTTGTGCTTCCCAAACCAGTCCTCCACTTCTTTAAAGCTGAGATGAAGTTGATGTTCCAGAGGTTCAGGGTCAGTGTTGCTTGTGAAGATGATCATGTCATCCACATAGAGGAGAACCTGTAGGTGACAGGAATGAGGAAGATTGATAAGAAAGATGTTAAAAAGAAGTAGACCCAGTATGGAGCCCTTTGGTACTCCAGAGCAGACAGGTTGATGGTCTGAGGCAACGTTGGATATCTTCACCTGCTGGGACCATTCTGCTAGATAGCTTTTGAACCAGGACACAGTATTTGTGGAGAGGCCAATGGAGGACAGTTGCTTGAGGAGAAGGATGTGGTTCACTGTATCAAAGGCCTTTGTGAGGTCTATGAAGGCCATACTCAATATGCTACCTTGATCCAGTAATTTGTGAATGAAACCAATGAATTCTAGCAGTGCTGTGGTGGTGCTGTGTCCCTTTCTGAATCCACGCTGCTGTGTGCACTGAATCAAGTATTTATCCATGTAATCCACCAACTGATCTGTAATTATGCACTTTGAGCACCTTAGACAGAGGTGGGAGTATAGCGAGGTCTATAATTTATGTGTAATGTACGGTCTCCACTTTGTAAGTGGGGGTAACTAGGGCTGACTTCCACACTTGGGGGAATTGTACCAGTCTCAGTGAAAGGTTCAGAATCTTTGCAATGGAGACCAGAGTTTCTTCAATGGTTAGGGCAACTAATGTAAGGTCTAAGGAATCACCACTATGCCTAGATTTACCTAGTACCTTTGCAAGGTGTTTCCTGACCATGAACAGCGGGACCTCTTTGAAGTAGAAAGGAGGCGTAGCAAGGACCGAGTTGTCAGACCACTGCTCTGTGTCTTTTAAGGAGTCCTTGGAGTCTTTGAAGAAGTCTTGGAGGAGGACACTGCGCAGGTCTGTGAAAGCATTGTTGAAAGTGTTGGCTATGGCAAGTGGGTCAAGCGTGGGGTTTCCATTAATTTTGAGCATGGTGGACACCCTTAGATTCTTTACCTGTTACATCTTTTATGTTGCTCCAAAAATTTATACTGTCTCCCCAAGAGTTAGCAAGCTGCTCCCTATGATATTTGATTTTTGCAGTGTCAATAGCCCGGGTGCACTTGTTACTGGTAGTTTTATATTCTTGGACATCTGCATGCTTGCCTGTTAACCTTGCACAGTGCAAGAGGTGGTCTCTATAATTCATTTGATTAATGAGGTTGGCAGATATCCAGGGGTTGGTGGAGCCACAGATTTCCATCTTTCTCAGAGGGGCATGAATATCACAGGCTTCACTGAAGTGCTTGATGAAGTGGTTGAGAGCTATAGTTTTATCATTTGTGGCATCAAGTAATGACCAGTTAATGCTACAGAGGTGTCATTTCAGGGGATCGAGGTGACCCCACTTTAGCACCCTCATGAAAATAGCTTTGGAGGAAGGTTTAGTGAATTTATTTAAACAGTTACAGGTAATGGGGGAGTGGTTGCTTAATGCATCTGGAACCACATTAACGTTAGAGATACGATCCGGGTGGTTAGACAGTATCCAGTTGAGAAGGGTACTAGTACCCGACTTGTAGTTAATCCTGGTAGGTGAAGAGATGAGTTGAATAAGGCTGAGAGCAGTGACTGTATCCTTAAAAGGAACCACATCAGGGGCATGCCAGTTGACATTGAAATCACCCGTAATTATCATCTCAGAGTTATGGAACAGGTTTCTAATGTACTCCATCAGAGTATGGAAGCTTGTGGAATGTACTGTAGATGGACACAATTGTTAGAATGTTATTGTGTGACCCTAGTATGACTTTGATGGCTAATGCCTGGGTGGCATTATATAGGCAAGCCATTGGTTAAGCAGGACCTGCGAGGATTTCCTTGATGTAAATGGCACAGCTGCTACCTAGTTTAGTAAATCTGCCCTGTCTAAAAAGGGCGAAGCCAAGTATGGAAACAGCAGACTCAGGGATCTTTGGGGAGAGCCACGTTTCCACTATGGTCAGGATGTCAGGATTTTCTTGCAAGACCCAAGCTTGGAGTCAATTTATCTTACATAATAAACTGCAGCTGTTGATAGAAGACAATACAATTGAGCTAGTCTTAAGTGTGTTGACAGGTGAGGCAGACCTTGCCGGACCAGGGTTGGGGGTGCATGTTACCAGACAGTAGTATTAGCATTAGGATGAGCCTAAGCACAAGACCTTTAACTAGATTACAATTCAATCTGTGGGACTGGCATAGGTTTGAGCTTATCTTTCTCTTATTATGCATCACAGTAAGGCTAGGAGATAGAGCCAGTGGTGAGCAGTGCACGAGTTTTCTGTTGGCTTGTAGGTGCCGTTTGAGCCATGGTGAAGTCAAAGTGACCTTGAAGGAGGATGACAGATTACTGGTTAAAAAGCTGGGGTCATAATGGATATAGTGATGGAAGGTGATTCTCAGGGGTTGTAGTTGGAGCAGATCTTGAAAAGTAATTTGGCTGAGAACCATGATTAGGAGCAATACTAGGAGAGTAATGTGGAGTGAATCCATTGCTTCAGTATCAAAATACAATTGTGGGGCTGCACGGCTCCCACAGTGCCTGGAAAGCAGTGTTACCAGTAGACGTGGGGCAGGGCTAACATATATGGTATAAAAGGCCCTCTAGCAGTAGATACGTATAATCTACCAATGTAAAACTAGACACTTAAAAAAAAAATTTGGCTGGTTCAGTTAACCTATTAAGCCTATATAAGTAAACACCTACGTAGGGCAGGTGCATGGGGAGCTGGCACAAAGGACCAGTGGGGAATCTCTCATGGAGTCAGGAGAATGCAGGTTACTTACTGCTGCCGCTTTTTTGATCTAGTGGGGGAGAGCTGTGGTTTGAAAACAATATGCCACACCCGCCTGTGGTGTTGAGTGCCTGGTCAGGGGCCTCACACTGAGGAGGGAAGAAAGGCAGAAGTTAATACCACCAAAGAGGGAGTAGGGCTTTGGAGACAGAGAGGAGACTGTAGAACAGCAGGGGTGCCAGGGACAACAGAGTCAGACACAAAGCACTGAGCAGGGGAAGATTAGCCTCAGAGGGCTAACTGGACAGCATTTGAGAAAATAGGTGGAAAAGAAGGGATGGGCTAGTGCGAACACACTAACAGCAGGCAGTAGAATAAAGCAAGAGGAAAAGTAAATTCAATCAACAGTTGCAGTACAGTTTTTTTAACAATTCAGAATGTCTAAGCAGTTTTTATAACAAAAAATGCAGTTTAAATAATTCCAGAAAGAGCCATAACCCTTGAAAGAAAGGGAGAGCAAGGAACAGAGTGGGCTAGAGAAGCAGCCAATCAGAGGGTGAGTCTCGGGAGAGTACCCAAATGGGAAAAAGTCACTTTAGGTGCCAGCAGTTGAAATTGGCAGTGTGTCAAGCTACTGTGCCTGGTGTAGCAAGTCCAGGGAAATCCCTCGTGGAGCCTGGAAAAGGCAGGTTATTACTACCGCTTTCTTTTTTTTTTTTTTTGTAAACTTTATTTAAAAGTCAGCATTACATTAAAGAAGAAAATCAACTCAATTTTACAATTCCATCACACCTTAAGTAATATTTACATGTGTTTTGACTACAGAATGAAATTCAGATTGCAGTTTTAAATAAATAGAGCCCCCCTGGGGGTTACCCGGAGATCTCAATTTACCCATACCCAGAAGGTCTAGACTGACCTTTATACCTATTCATTGTATAGCTCAACTGGATAGCTATTCTCTAGATAACAATTCTCAGAATAAGGGAAACCATTGCTGGCTCAGGGCATCTTCCAGTGGTGCCCAGATTTCTTGGTACTTTAATTCATGCCTTAATGCCATGTATTGGGTGTGCTCTAATCTCATGCTCTGCACGAGTGAGCAAACCCAATGTGCAATTGATGGAGCCTGCTCTGATATCCAGTGTTGAGCCAACACTTGCTTTCCTACTACTATACCTAGGTGCTTGAGTGGGTGGTACCCATCTTTATGTCCAGCCGACCCCAACAACCCCAGAAGCACATCCATGGGGTCAGCTGGATATGTACTACTCAGTACCCTCAACAGTACAGTCAGTACCTCTACCCAAAAAGGGTGTACCCTGGGACATGTCCATATTAAATGAAAAAAGGTGCCTGGTGCCCTTTTGCACTTTGGGCACATATCAGATGAAGCTGGGTCCAGTTTATGGGCTAAAG
Organism: Neoceratodus forsteri; assembly: GCA_016271365.2. Lineage (NCBI taxonomy): Eukaryota > Metazoa > Chordata > Ceratodontiformes > Ceratodontidae > Neoceratodus > Neoceratodus forsteri. The sequence continues at coordinate 78,468,910 of JADMNL010000035.1, forward strand.
TTGGGGTAAAATACATTCTTTGTGAATTGTTATAATGAATAGCTCTTGACCTATTGCTAACCGAGCTGGACGTACTGTTTTTAAATACTTCTCTCCAGTCCTCTTCTGTCAAGTCTTCCTGAAGGTCCCTTGCCCACTTCTCCTTCATCTGCATAAAGGAGTCTGGCAGTGCCCCCCACAACTTTTTATAGCACTTGCTCGGTGGTTCCCCTTCATAGGACAGATTGAGTTTTTAAGATCTCCTCTATGGGGGATCTTCTAAGTTGCAAAGGGGCATGCGGATTCCACAGCAATGCCCAAATATTGTTACTAATCCTCAGGTACCAAAAGTAGTGTGCCATGCTAAGGCCAAAGTCCCCCTTTAGGTCTTGGAAAGGGATTACATTGGCCCCCTGTAGAGCTGAGAAATATGGTTGAGGCCTTACTGTTGCCAAGCAATTAATATATGTTGAAATTATGTTGCACTTTTACTATGGGGCCCCAAAACTGGCCCCAGGAAGGCAGAACAGTGTGGGGCTATATTTAATGAGTCTGTGTGCTTGGATCCAGGCCTTAATACACTCTCCAATCTTTTTTACTTTGTCCAATGAGCCCCCCAAGCCGGCCGCTAAGGTTCTCAAGGTCAGGAACTACACCGGACTTGTTACTGACAACGTTGTTCAGACCTTCGTGCCATCAATTGGCATCCCATTCTCACTCTTCCCACCCTGGACGAAGCCTTAGACTACTTCACCTGCTCATTTCTGTCCATGACTAATGCACATGCACCATGAAAGAAGCTAAGGGTACAGGGCAAGTGTCACAAATGGCTAGGTCCTGGCCTCAGACAAAGTACGTTGCTTCGTGACAGAGCCCGGGGACAGTATAAATCCTCTGGCAGTAATACTGACTGGGAGAAATACAGAGAACTAAGGTATCAGTATAAGAAAGCTTCCAAACCTGCCAAAACTAAATACCTATATGTTCTCCAGACAAATCACCTCCAGGACCACAAGAAATTCTGGGGCCAAATTAACTTGTTACTTATGGGTGCCTCCTCTGCACAGGATGACGCTATGCTCATTGAAAACACCCTTACTAACAACCCCCTCCACAGTAGCAGAGGCATTCAATGTCTCATTTTCCAACCCAGGCAGATCTTGTCCTCCTATCCCACCTGGTGTTCCCCTCTCCAGTGACCTCTCATGGGAGAGTGCATGGCCCCAGTTTCACCTTAAACTTATTAAGCCTCCTGAAGTACTGCCCCTCCTGCTCAGGACTGATCCTGATTCCCCTCCAGGACATGATCTGCTCTAACCTAGGCTGCTGAGGGCCACTGCTCCTGCCATTGCCCTCCCCATCACCTAGCTCATTAATAGGTCCTTTCTTGAGGGAAGAGTCCAAAGTAAATGGAAAGTAGGTACCGTAGTCCCAGTTCATAAAAAAGGGCATAGGAACAAAGTGGGGAACTTCAGGTCCATTTCCATCCTCTGCTCCTCTGGAAAGTACAGGAGAGACTGGTCCATAACCAGCTGCATGACTACCTAGAGCTTCACTCTCTGCTAGCTGACATACAACATGGCTTCAGGAAAGGCCACAACACAGACACGGCCCTCATCTGACTCACATCTGATGTCCTCGACGCCATGAACCAAGGCTCCCAGACTGGTATACTATTTATCGACCTATCCAAGGCTTTTAACTTAGTCAGCCTTAGCCTTCTGCTCACCAAACTCCACTTCCTAGGACTGGATGGACTCTCCCTCTCCTAGTTTGAGAGCTATCTGCTAAACCGAAGCCAAATAGTCCGTTGGAGGGGAATGCAGTCCAGTGCCAGACCAGTTGTCTCAGGGGTACCCCAGGGCTCAGTCCTGAGACCCTTGCTCTTCACTCTCTTTGTCAATGACATAGAGAGCGCTTGTGGGCTGAGCAATCTCATCCTCTATGCAGATGACACCATTGTTTACTACAGAGACCCATTACCCAGTGTCATCACTGCTAAACTGCAACACAGTCTCACAACATTAGAAGCCTGGTTCTCCACCAAATCTCTGGTATTGAACAAAGAGAAAACAAAGGCTGTCCTGTTTAGACCCAGGCACCTTGGATCAGAGAGGAGTGACCTTCTCCAGCTCAAACTGGACCAAGGGAAGTGGGTCGAGGTCCTGGACAGGATCAAATACCTTGGGATACTCCCGGACCAGGAACTGTCCTACAAACCCCACATCGACTCATTAACCAAGTCCATCCACCAGAGACTTGGACTCCTCTATTGGTTGGGAAACTCCCTTACTGATGAGGCACAGTGTGCTTTCTCCAACTGCACCCTTCTTCCCCACCTCTTTTACAGGGCCCCCCTGCTACAGTTCCTACGAGAAGAGGAACTCAAAAAACTCATGATGCTCTACCATAGAGTGGCATGCTTTGCCACTAACTCCCCCAACAGGAGACACCACTGTGAGGTCTTTGCAGACCTCCACTGGCTCACGATACACCATAAACTGGCCTACTCCACCTTCTGCCTGACTCATAAATTCACCACCATTAGCCCTCTTCCTCAGCTGCATGGACTGCTTAACTCCAGAATACAATGCAGAGGTATGAGGTCCTCTGCCAGCCATCCCCTAGTTATCCCCCACATATGTACCAACCCAGGTAAACGCTCCTTCTCATACACTGCCCCACACTTGTGGAATATGCTCCCAGCTACTCTGGTCGATTGGCCTTCTCTCCAAGGAGTCAAGGTTGGCCTTAGAGCATACCTGCAGGAACTTAGCCTGTGTGGCTGCACTCACTAGGCCTCCTTTTTCCCTACCATACAAACTGTGACCTCTCATGCCCTGTTGTTGAATGTGTCAAATTGTGACCCCTGTAAATCCTATAATGTTAAAACTGCACACACTGGATTCTCTACCTGTAATCACTGTTTCTCCAGTCGATACTCTAACCTTGTACTTCTGTTTACTGTATGTAAAATTGCTATAAGCACCTACTGTATGTAACTTCTGTCTACTGTACGTAAAAGTGCTGTTATGTACCTAACCCAGGGGTCACCCCTGAAAAAGGGACCTTTGGTCTCAGTGGGTTTATCCAGTCACCAAAATCTAAATAAATAAATAAATAATAGTGGAACATGTGAAGGGATTCTTTGTCTTACCCCACCTCTCATCCAGATAGTTGGTGTCAAAACTTGATTATAAAGGGGAATCCCACCAGCTGGAGTTTTCAGGAAAATCCAGGCTCTTTGCATAGGCTCTGGTGGGTTCAAATCTAGCACATGTGCCAGCTGTGCTAATGGGTAATATAGCTTAATGTTTGGAAGGCCCAGCCCTCCCTCGTTCACTGGATGACACAGGAATGTTTTCTTAATGCGTGGCCTCTGGCCCTGCCAGATCAGTGATGTTAAGATCCCCCTTGATAGCTTTAACATACTCAATTGGAAGATGTATAGGCAAAGTCTGGAACAAATATAAACGTTGGGGGAGTATGTTCATTTTAACTGAGTTAACGTCCTGTAAGCCATCTTCTGCAGTCTTCGTTTATTTTGTTTATAGAGGGTCTATAGTTTAGATCTAGCAATTTTGGTAAGGCTTGGGGTAGCTTAATCCCCAGATATTTAATCTCTGTGGATGGAGTGATGTCCATCCTAGCCACTGTAGTTTGGGTCCTCGTATTGCCCAGGGGAAGTCTCTCATGTTTTCACCAGTTGATTTTATGTCCTGATAGTGGTCCATAATGGTTGAAGAGGGCAGTCAAGGCCAGAAGAGCCCTCTCTGGTTGCTCTAGGAACAGTAAGACATCATCACCAAAGAGCGAGATGAAATGCTCTGTACCTCCTTTCCTAACTAGTCAAATATTTGGGTGGGCTCTGACAGTGGCAGCCAAGGCCTTAATAGTCTGGACATATAGTAAGGGGGAGAGGGGGGCATCCCTGCCTAGTACCTTTCATGAGGGAAAAAGGTGTGGATATAGTCTCATTGGACATACCCTGTGCCATTGGGGACAGATATAGACAATGATTCCAGGATCTAAGATGGGGTCCAAATTTGTACTTATCCAATACTGCAAATGTAAAGGGCCATGCTACCTGGTTGAATGCTTTTTCTGCTATGAGTGTGAGAAGGCCCTAACTGCTGCTGCCCCCCACCCCGAACCCATAAACACATAATATTCAGTGTGCTCCAGATGTTGTGTTTCGCCTGGCTACCGGGTACAAACCCCCTTGGTCATGATGTACTAAGCCCGAGAGGATTTCTTGAAGCCCTTAATTTTAGCCAGGATTTCATAGTCTGCATTAAGCAGAGAAATGGGCCTATATGAGCCACACTTTTTAGGGTCTTTTCCCAGCTGGGGCAGTACTGTTATGGTGGATATAAGCTGTGATCTAGGTAGCTCCCTGGATTCTAAAACCTCTTGAATCATTTTCAGCATGTGGTCTTCCAGGACAGTACAAAAAGTTTTATAAAATTCGGTTGGTAGACGATCAGGCCCTGGGGCTTTATTCAATCTAGAAAAACAAACAGCTCTCTTCACCTCACCTTTTGTGATTGGTTGATCTAAGCCTGATTGGTTCTAATCACTCAAGGATGGAAGTGACACTGTCCCCAGGAATGACTCCGGGTCACTATGCTGTGGGATTTAGGAGGTATATAAATCCTGGTAGAATTGTCTGACTGTATCATTGATGACCTTAGGATCTGATGACATGCCCCTCCTCCCCCTCAGTGTTTCGATCTCTAATATCATTCCATCTGACCTTTGCTTTTTAAGTTGCCACACAGGCCATTTTCCAGACTTGTCCCCATTGAAGTAATACCATGACTGGGTAAATAGCAGGGCTCTCCCTATTCTCCTGGAGGCTTTTTGTTCTGTCCATCATCTGGTCACCTATCATCAGCTTTTTCTCTAGCTGTAGTATCTCATGTTCCAGTCTTTTCTTTTCCTCCCTTTCCTGCTTTCCCTTAAATGCTGCATATGAAATGATTTCCACCTGGACATATCCTTTCATTGCATCCCAAACAATGGTGGTGGAGGTACCCATTCCCATTGTGTTGGTGAAATATTGTTTAAGACAGTTTGAAATGTGGGTCATGAAAGCAGGGTCACTTAGCAAAGTGGAATCCAGTCTCCACTGCCTGAGTTCCAGAATGTCTTGCCCTGATACTGTAGCTGAACAGTTTTCTGTGGGGCATGGTCTGATACCATGAATGGACCATAGGAAGCACTCAACCCCCGTCAAACCTAATTAGGGAGTAGGAAGAGGTAGTCTATTCTTGTGTATATGCAGTGTGCATGTGACTAAAAAGAGTATTCTTTTTTATTGGGGTTGCAATACCTCCAAGCCTTCACAAGGGCTCTCTTTCTGATACCATATTCTGAAGGGCTAAGACACTCTTTGGTGGGGGCCTTACCTTAGTACCAAAGTAGTCTAGTGAGGCATCCCAGTAGGTATTAAAATTACCCCCCCAAAATAATGTTATTTCTATATGGAGTCAACGTCACTGCCACGTGATGGAAGAAGTCTGGGGCATCATAGTTGGGGCCATATAGAGACACAAATGTATATCTCTTTTCTTCTAATGTTGCATCGACTATGAGACACCTCCAGAAAGGGTCTGCCACTGAAGAGTGGATTTAAGTGTGTAACCCAGGTCTGAACCAAATCTTCACCCCCAAGCTTTGGAAGTAAATGGGGCTCTCAATAGTGCCCTCCCCCACGCACACACGAGTATGACAGTCTGTCTGCCTCTTGCCACGTCATGTGGACTTCTTGGAGAAGTGACATATCTCCCTGCTCCTTTTTTATATGTGACCAAACCCTCTTCCTCTTCACCACTGTGTTAAGGCCATTGACGTTCCAGGATAAGACATTCAAGGTACCCATGACATGAAAATAAACCAATACAACCTTCTGTAATCTATCGTATGTTCTAGAGGCTGTTAAAGGAAAACACAAGAACAATTAGCTGTCTTTTCTAATTTTAACCTTTTTTTAGACAATCACCAGACTTCTAACAATAGTACTCCCCACAACACATTTCCCTCCCCTTCCCAACCCCCCTTTTCCTTTTCACCCCAAACCACCTCTATCCCCTAACCCCACCCAGAAACAACATTACATAAAGGGCAACAAGCACTAACAGGACCCTTCCTCCCTTCCCCACAAGGCTCTTCCATATTGGAAAATCCTATGTACCCACTACTTCTTGTGGATCTTGCCAGTCAGTAATCTCTTAGAACCTTATGCTATTCACCTTAGTGTATGTTCAAAGGTGGGTGTAATTAGCTAGTGCTTATACTGCTTCCCATTCACATAATCTGAGGGAGAAAAATGTTAGAGGATCTCCTACCCCATCAGTGTATAAGGCTGTCTCTAACTGAATTGAAAAGGGCACAGCTGTACACCCCAGGCATATTGCAACCAGGAGGGGGCAGGCAAGAACAGCACCACCAAGGAACAAGTCTGCTGCCTTTGGATGAGACAGGCAAGAAGGGGCATTAACGGAAATGGGGGCCAGTTGAAATCACCTCAACCCTCCAACTCTCCTCCCTTAGAGATGTGTAGCACAGATTGCCTTTAATTGCTCAACTGTCCTGTAATTCTGATGCCCTATCTCAGGTGCATGTTGTCTCATTACTGGATATAACATTTCCCTAAAAGTACCAGAAGTGCAGTCCTCCACATGGCCCACCTCCCCCCTCCAAATTTTCCCCATGCCAAAAACAAAGAGGGTGCAAGCCTCAGCCATCCCTTCCCCATAAACCCCCATGTTTCCTCTCCCCTCCCTCACCCATAGCTTATTTTTACCCCATGCTTCCATCTACTCCTTATATAATTACAAAAACATTAAACCAAGTTTGTGATTCAGAATAGCAACATGAAGGAATATCAATATGAAAACTTTTCCTACTATCCTGTTGGGATTGCATGTAGCTGATTTATGTCTGCAGAGTCCCCATGGATGTTTGCATCTCATCAATAACAAAAAAAAAGGGTTAAAGTGGTTTGTTCACCAGTTTAAAGGAAGTCTCATTTGTTCTGCCCTATTATTCAGGAGAATGGTCCAAAAGAAATATGCACTATTAGTCTGTAGGACCATTTGGCGGTCTTCGTAATGAAGAAATGTGGCAATGATGTACCTAGGGTGCTCTATGGGACCTGGTTTCCTTCCTGGCAACCTGTGTGTTCTCAGGATCTCAAGCAACATTGACTCAGGGATTTGCAATTGTTGTCTGAGCCAAGACTGGAGAAAAGATGTGCAATTAGTGCCCTGTGAGCCTTCTGGCAGGCTGACCATGCGAATATTGCATCAGCATTCCCGGTTCTCATGGTCGTCCATGGTGGCTTTTAGTGTGTCAGTCTCTCAGAGGGCCTGCTGCACAGATGTTTCTAGCTGTCATATTGTGTCCTCCTTGGTCTCAATGCACTCTTCCAGCTTTCTGATTTGAGTAGTGTGCTGCTCGACCATCTCACCCAGGGTATTGAAGGATTGCTGAAGGTGAGAGAGCTGTGCTATAATGTTATCAAAACCAGAGTTCATCCGAACAGTCAGTTCGTATTTTAGTTCAGTAATAAGTTTTCAAGTGATTGTGTTGGAGCAGCAGCAGTGAGTGAAGTTGAGGGTCCCAGGCCCTGATGGTCTTCTACCCCTTTTTTAGAGGCTGCTCGCATGGTAGGTGGATCTGTGCCCTGCTGTCTTGTTGTTTCCATTCCTGCTTTAAAGTTTAGGTGTGATTGCTTTTTCACCATAGTGGTACAGAAGAGTTAGAACTGCAATAATTTTGCTGAATTGCGGCTTTAGTGTTGAAAAAGAAGTGAAATGGCTTGAAAATAGGCTAGATTGCATGGAGCTTCTTAATTAAGCTGCCATCCTGAATCCCAGTTGGCCACGCCCCTGCTGCCGCTCTTGATCCGTGGTGTTAAGCAACCTGTCAGGGGCCTCACACTGGTGCAGCAAGTCTGGGGAAATCCTTTGTGCAGCAGGGACAAAGGAGGCTACTGCTGCTGCTTTCTTGATCAGGGTGTGGCAGGCAGCAGCTTGAATACAATATGCCGCACCACCGGTGGTGCTGAGCACCTGGTCAGGAGCCTCACACTGGTGCAGCAAGTCTAGGGAAATCCCTCATGGAGCTGGGAGAAGGCAGGCTACTGCTGCCAATTTCTTGATCTGGTGGGGAAGGGTGGTGGCTTGAATACAATATGCCACACAACTGGTGGTGCTGAGCACCTGGGCCTCACACTGGTGAAGCAAGTCTGGGGAAATCCCTCATGGAGCTGGGAGAAGGCAGTCTAGTGCTGCTGCTTTCTTGATCTGGTGTGGGCAGGTGGTGGCTAAAATAAAATATGCCACACCACTGGTGGTGTTGAGTGCCCCATCAGGGGCCTCACACTGGTGCAGCAAGTCTAGGGAAATCCCTCGTGGAGTTGGGAGAAGGTAGTCTACTGCTGCTGTTTTCTTTATGCAATAGGAGTGGGCGATGGCTTGAATACAATATGCTGCACTGCAGGTGGTGTTGAGCACATGGTCGGGGTCTTACACTGGTGCAGCACATCCGGGAAAATCCCTTGTGCAGCCATGAGAAGACAGGATATTGCTGCTGCTTTCTGGATCCAGTGGGAGTGGGTGGCAGTTTGAATGCAATATGCCGCACCACTGGTGGTGTTGAGTTCCCAGTCAGGGGTCTCACACTGGTGCAGAAAATCCAAGGAAATCCCTTGTGGAGCCAGGAGAAGGCAGGCTACTGATACCACTTTCCTCATCCAGTGGGGGGTGGAAAGTGGCTTAAAAACAATATGCCATACTGCTGGTGGTGTTGAGCATCAGGTCAGGGGCCTCACACTGTAATTAATTCTATAATTTATTAAAAAAAAAAACAACACTCATTCATCCAGCTGCTCAATAACCACCCAACAAGTGTCCAAAACCATAACTGGTAAAATAATGCTATTTTTAATGTTTACTTGGTTAAACATCAGAAGCAATGGGTTAACTTGTCACTGAAACTGTTTCAATCTCAAATTCAACACAGTCAGACCAAAGCAGAAAACTTACAGAAAAAAATAGAGAAACTTATATTTGCATGGTGACATTTTGGTTTTTTGGACCCATATATTATAAATAAAAATAGAAGGAAAACCATGCACAGACAAGATGTGTGTCTCCATTGTAGGGTTCTGATAACATCAGAGACCTCAAGCATTGCTTGTGAGGTTTATGACACCATTAGAGCCCTGTAATGGCACCATAGCCCTGTTGTGCATGGTTTCTCATCCAGTAATTTATATATGTTGACATTCTATTTGAAGCACATTTAATCCAGTAATGAGCATCACACACACAGGTGATAATGCAAAATGCCTTATTATACCACGTTTTATTTTAGATCAGCCCAGGAGCGATGCAGTCCACACTGAGTAATAAGCTTCAGTTCCCATCCTTCCTACGAACTGTACCAAGTGACAAATTCCAAAGTTACGATTTGGCTCAACTAATTGGGTATTTTGGCTGGACCTGGGTAGGGGTGCTAGCAACAGATAATGATGCAGGTGAAACTGGCAGCCAGAACCTAAAAACTGAGATTATGAAGACTGGCAGATGCATTGCTTTCATTGAAAAGATTTATGTCAAGTACTCTAATGAAAAGTTCAGTAAACTTGTCGAGGTGATCAGGAAGTCCTCTGTGAATGTTATTATCATTCACAGCAGTGAGGTTCACATAAAACCATTACTGCAGGCCTTCTATTCAAGGAATCTAACAGGGAAAGTGCTGCTATTCACAATAAATTTCCCTGTTACATCTGGGTTGTTTACAGCTGAGACACTGAATTTATTAAATGGTACCTTGTGGTTAACATCCTACTTAGGTGACATGCCTGGCTTCAGAGATTACTTTCGCGATCTGCATCCTTCGACATCACCAGATGATATTTTTATCAAACCATATTGGGAAAAAGTATTCAATTGTTACTGGCAAGTGAATAGAAAATCTCAAACAGAAATGAATATGACAACTGCATTATGTTCAGGGATGGAAACGTTTGCTCAACTTCATACATCTTCATTTGAACTGAAGGACATTATATATAGCTACCATCCGTATCTGGCAACATATGCTTTTGCACATGGATTACATAACATGATCTCATGCAAATCTCAGGTTGGACCCTTTGTAAATGGATCTTGTCCTAAAATGCATGACATTCAGCCATGGCAGGTACTGTCTTTCTTCATTTTTGGAGGAGCTGCTATTGGGACCTGTTCATCTATTTTTGTATACATTGTGTGTTTTTGTTTCTGTGTCATTTCAAAAAAAGTGAGAGATTTGACCTTTTAACTGATAATGTTTTATTTATGCAGATAGAATCCACAGTTGTTGCTATTACCTATTGTTTGCACTGTACAATTATAACTGGTATGATCTGATATCAATAAGAAGCCAAACCTTATAGACTCTGTATTAACTTGTCATGATATCCCACCAGGTTGATACTAAGTCACAGCTGCTCAGTTACACATATGGGAAGCCATTTCTCTATCACATGAGAAAGTTGCAGCAGCATCTGTCAGCTTACCTGCACTCTCTCACTTTTTTTTTTTTTTACACATGCTCATTTTGCATATAACGGGCTACACCTTAGCAAGAAAGGTAGCTGGCATTTAGGGAATATCATTAAAAAATCTATTACAAGTAGAGCTTTAAACTGATTTGTGAGGGGAGAGGGGATGAAATGATTAATCCTACTATGAATAATCAAAAACAATTTATACCAGGTACAAGGAACAATAAATGCAATCAATGGATCGATTTCAGTGAAATTAAGACTGTATTAATTAATGCAAGAAGCCTTGTCAATAAAAAAAAGATGAGCTTAAATTGTTATTATTAAATGAGCAAATGTGACCTGTGTGCAGTCACTGAAAACCTGGTGGCATGATAGTGATTGGTGTCAACATATCACAGGGTAAAACTATTTAATAAAAATTGGGTGGGTAGAAGAGGTGAGGGGATTGCATTATATATTAAGGAAATATACAATGCCCAAGAAATCACACCCTTATTGCCCAATAATGATGAAGTGAAACAGCTGTGTGTTAATTTCATGCAACCCCATAATACAAATTACTATTGGTGTATGTTATGCAGCTCTTGAATTCAGCATTGAGGGTAATGAAGTCTTCCTACAAGCAATTAATAAGAGATACCCAAGTAGCAGAATTTTATTCATGGGGATTTTATCATGCCCAGTATTAACTGGAGTGCTACAGAACAGGAGGAAACCTTTATTGACCTAATAATATCTAATGATCTAGAACAATATGTCCTAGAGGAACCAATATACTAGATCTGTTTTTTCCAATATAAAAAATGAAATATTAGAGTGTGAAGTAAGGGAACCACTGGGGTCAAGTGACCGTAACATGATCAAATTTAAACTCAACAACTTAGTACCTACTGTATACATAAGGGAGTAACAAAAGTTAAATGCTGGAATAAGGTTAATTATAATGCAATTAGAAATTATCTGAATGAATGGGACTGGAGTAATGAATTGAAAGGTATCAATGTACATGGGTAGCACCACATATGAGCGAGTATAATTTGAGTGCATCGATATGAGTGACCCAATAATACTGCTCACATGTAGAGCGAGTTGGGAAAAACAGCACTACATAGATAAAGTGAGTGTAGTGCTGAGGGATACGTGCTACACTCACAAGAACTGGGGATAAATTGAAATATTTGGCCAAGCCTTACCAAGCTGGCCATGTGGTGTAGTGGCTTGAGCTACTGCCTCTGGAGTGTGTAGTACAGGGTTTGGGACCTGGTGCAGGTAACAGCTTTGCTTCAAGCAGGAGTTTTTATTTTTTTCTAAGTTCACTCCCTCTGGAGTTGAGACTCTTTAGATTGGGGGTGTGTAGGGTGCTTGCCACCTCAAAGGGGGATGCACGGGGCATAACCATCCACAAAACACAAAAGATACATTTAGTTTCTGAGGACCATTGCTGTTTGCGGTGGTCTCAATAAATGTTAGTTGCCATTTTACTGTGGGCAATTTGTGCATCAGTCTATGTGAGTGGTGCAATAAAGGACTCACCCTTATCATATGAAACCATGTACATGATATGTGGACAGTCATAAACAATAGAATAGATTTATGGGTAGAACAATTTGTACCAGAAAAAATCAAATATAATAAACAGGGAAAAATTCCTACTTGGCTTAATAATAATATTAACAAAGTTATAAAAAAAAAAAAGAGCATATGTTCAATACATGAAAAGGCCCACTACAGATAACTTGCACAAATTTAAAGCAGTTGCGTCAAAAACAAAAACAGTAATAAAACAAGCTAAAACTAGGGAGGAAGAAAGGATTGCAACCATGGCAACAGATAACAAAAATACCTTTTTCAACTATATTAATAAACAATGCAAAGGGATCTAATTCAATATGTCCTCTAAGCACAGACGGGAAAACTATTTCAGATGAACTGACTGTGTCAATGGTATTTAATGACTGCTTCCTAGGTACATATCAAGTAAAAACAAATAACGTAAGCACAATAGTACCCCGTGAAGTTGAAGATGGAAAAATAATACACTTTGACAGAAATAACATTGCTGATAGATTGAAAAACCTTAAAATAAACAAATCACCAGGACCCAATGACTCACATCCTTGACTTCTCAGAGAATTAGCCCACAAACTCTCAGGTCCATTGTCTATTCTCTTCGAGGAATCTCTAAAGATGGGGGTAGTCCTAGATGATTTGTGTAAGACAGATATTACACTGATACATAAAAGGGGGAACAAATCAGACTCACAAAACTACAGACCAATCAGCCTAACCAGCATCACTAGTAAGATTTTGGAAGGCTACATCAATGATCACCTTGAAAAACATATTAGGATTTCTGGCCAAACTGATGTAACACAACATGGTTTCACACAAACAAGATCATGTCTGATGAACCTGTTGCATTTCTTTGAGCAGGTTAGTAGGGCTTTGGAGACTGGCTTTCCAGTGGATGTGCTGTATCTGGATTTTTCCAGAGCTTTTGATTTGGTTCCACAGGAAGAGTTAATAAACAGTTTGGTGGGATTGAACATTGAATATCTTATAATTAGATGGGTAGATGTTTGGCTCAATAACAGTCGGCAGCATGTTAACATTAGGGGCTATGTGTCAGACTGGGGAGAAGTGACTAGTGGGGTGCACCAGGGGTCCATGATGGGCCCTGTTTTTTTTAGTATGTTTGTCTCATCTTTGTAGACTTCCAAAAACTTGTGGATGGTGAAGTCTGCAGATGACACAAAGATTGGGGCAGTAGTGAGGGATAAGGATGCTATAACTGCATTCCAAAAAGAGATAGATACCTGTGCATTAAGCGAATGGGCAATAAAACATAAAATGAAATTTAACATCAATAAATGTGCCATAATGCATTTTGGCAGACATATAACCATTGGTGAATATACATTAAATGGAGAAATAATAGAAACAGTTGATAATGAGAAAGACATAGGAATTTTGGTTACCAACAGCCTAAGCTTTAAAAATCATAAATTGAAGTTGCCAAAAAAGCCAAGAGAATGATTAACTGTATACTCTGGCATATTACAAGAGGAATAGCACAGTATTAATGCCACTGTACAAAGCTTTGGTGAGGCCCAACTTGGAGTATGGAATGCAGTTCTGGAGTCCCAGGTTTGAGAGAGATGTAATATTACTTGAGAAATCCCAGAAAAGGTTAGCTAACAGTCAAATGTTGCCAATACCTAGACTATACAGACAGAAACCAGAATTTATCATTATTCTCATTAGAATACCATAGACTCAGGGGTGACCTTTGTCTGGTCTATGCTGCATTCAAAAATCAAGACCTATGGGTGTGCTCGGGTCTTGAAAGGAAGGAGTGATGCAAGCCTATACTGGCATGATGGGCTGCATCTGTCCGGGAGGGGAACCAGGATCCTAGGTGATAGGTTTAAATGCTTCATTGGCAAGCTTTTAAACTAGCCAAGGGGGGAGGCACTGGAAAGGAGCAGGAAAATCCTAGCCCCCCCCAAACAATCACGGTAGTAAGTGTGGCAAACACCAACATGGAGGTGTCGATAGGGAGAAGGACAGGGTAAATGGAAAAGTGACAAAGGCAAGAAGGACAGGGATGGGGCAAAGGTGGTAAGGCCATCAGGAAATGGAAGGTAATGAGTACCAATGCTTGTAGTCTGGGCAACAAGCTCCTGAGCTGGTGGCCTTAATGGAAGAGGGATGCCTGGATATCGTAGCAGTCACAGAAACATGGTACACAGAAAACCATGACTGGGATGTTAACATACCAGGGTACATAACCTACAGGAGATACAGGCAGGGGAGAAGAGGGGGAGGAGTAGCTCTCTATGTAAAGGAAGGGATAAAAGCAACTGAACAAAAGAGTAAACAGGGAGGAGAGGAGGCACTGTCGGTCACCTTGGAGACTGGAAAGGGCACCACAATCCGCACAGGGGTTGTGTACAGACCCCCATGTCAGGGGGAAGGAATGGACAAGGATATGATGGAAGGCATTCTTAGAATGGCAGAGAAAGGGGAGATACTGTTGATGGGAGACCTGAATGTGCCAGATGTTAACTGGAGCACATTTGCTGCAGCCACATCCAAGAGCAGGGCCATTCTTGATGCCCTACAGGTGGCAGGCATTAGACAGCTAGTTTCGGAACCCACTCATGAGGGAGCAATCTTAGACCTCATACTCTCAAATGGGGGCAGTGAGAGGATCTCAGATCTAGAAGTGGGTTGCCATCTGGGGACAAGTGACCATCAAACAGTGTGGTTCACGTTAAACTCAGCTACAGAGTCAAGCCATACAAAAGTGAGGGTACTGGACTTTAGGAGGGCTGACTTTGGCAAGATGGCAGAGTGCCTCAGAAAAGCAGTAGCAAACAGGCTAGAAGGAGGTGTGGAGCAACAATGGGGAATTATCAAAACTGCCATCACAGAGGCAACAAGCCTTTGTGTGACGCAAATAAGCAAATCAAAACGAAAGAAAAACCACTATGGTTCTCAAGAGAGGTGGCTGTGAAAGTCAGGAAGAAAAGATTGCATTCGGAAGTATAAGGAAACACAGAAGGAGCAGGACAGAGAGCTGTACCAGTTAAGGCAGAGAAGAAGCAGGAGGAAGTCAGAATAGCAAAGGCCCAAACTGAGGAAAAGATAGCCAACTCAGTTAAGAAGGGGGATAAAACTTTATAGGTACATCAGCGAGGAAAGACAAAGGGAGGGATAGTGAGGCTGAATAGAATGAACGGTGGTGGCAGAGGGGACAGTGAAAAGCAGGAATACTGAATGAATATTTCTGCTAGTATTCACAAAGAGAGGGGAAGTGCCTAATCCAATTAATAAAGAACACTTGATAGGGGGTCGATCCCAGTCCTTTCACAGAAGAAAGGGTTCTGCAAGAACTCCTAAAACTGAAGGTGGACAAAGCAATGGGTCCTGATGGAATTCACCCCAGAATTCTAAAAGTATTAAGGAAGGAACTAGTGAAACCACTGGCTACTCTTTTTAATAAATCATGGGAGGATGGTGTGGTACCCGAGGACTGGAGGAAGGCGGATGTGATTCCCCTTCACAAAAGTGGGACCAAGACAGAGGCAGGAAACTACAGACCTGTCAGTCTGACCTCTGTGGTAGGGAAAGTGATGGAGTCACTTTGAAGGAAAGAATAGTTGAGTACCTAGAGGTCAGTGGAGCACAGGATCCAAGGCAGCATGGGTTCACAGCGGAAGGTCATGTCAGACGAATCTAATAGATTTCTTTGACTGGGTGACCAAAGACTTTATAAGGCATTTGACACAGTCCCACAAAGATTATTAGTCAAATTAACCAGCCTGGGAGTGGGTCCCAGGGTGGTAGCCTGGGTAAAACATTGGCTGGACAACAGGACACAGAAGGTAATTGTAAATGGAGTCCACTCTGAAGAAAGGGCGGTTACTAGTGGGTACCGTGGTTCAGTATTGGGTCCAGTCCTTTTAATGTCTTCATCAGTGACATTGCAGAGGGACTGAAAGGAAAAGTATGCCTTTTGCAGATGACACAAAGATCTGCAACAGGGTTGATACACAAGGAGGCGTGGAAAGGATGAAAAGGGACTTGGCAAGGTTGGAGGAATGGTCAGACGTGTGGCAGCTAGGATTCAATGCAAAAATTAAAAATAATGCACCTGGGAAACAAGAACCCAGGGAAGAATACACAATGGGTGGGAGGTAGTAACAACAACAAACAGGAAAGGGACCTGGGGGTAATCATATCAGATGACCTTAAGGTTAGCAAGCAATGTGAGAAGGCAGTAGGGAGGGCTGGGGTATACTGAGATGTATAGGAGAGGCATCAGGCAGAAAACAGGAAGTTGTTATCCCTCTGTACAGACAGTTGGTGAGACCCCATCTGGAATACTGTGTTCAGTTCTGGAGACCCCATCTCCGCAAGGACATAGACAGGATAGAGGCAGTCCAGAGGAGGGCAACTAAAATGGTGCAGGGTCTGCAAGAGAAGCCATGAGGAGAGACTAAAGGAGCTTAATATGTATACGCCTGAGGAAAGAAGGAGAGGGGACATGATAGAAACTTTCAAGTACCTCAAGGGAATCAACAAAGTCCAAGAGGGTAGCATCTTTCAGAAAAAGAGATTTGCAAGAACAAGGGGACACAATTTAAAGATAGAAGGAGGGCGGTTCAGGGGCAATGTGAGGAAGTATTATTTCACAGAGAGGGTAGTGGATGCATGGAACAGCCTTCCTGAGGAAGTTGTGGGGTCTAAAACTGTGGGACAATTCAAGAATGCATGGGACAGACATCAGGCAATTCTTGTGGGGGGCAGGAAGATATAGGCTGTTGGTTAACTAGGATCTGCAGCCTATCCTGTAGGTAGGGAAATGGGCAGACTAGATGGGCCTAGCGGTCCTTATCTGCCGTCAAAGTCTATGTTTCTATGTTTCTATGATATGCTCATCTGTACTACAGTCCATGAATTACAACTAAGGGGTGAGCATTGTAAAACCAACAGGAAAAAATCAAGGATTAACCAACGGGTGGTAATGCCATGGAATAGCCTCCCATCTGATATAGTCAATAGTGACTCAATTTCTATATTTAAGAATAAATTAAACTCCTATGCAGCTAGAAAATATTCATTTAAGACAGATTGGTCTTAAGTGACAGGACTGTCTTGGCAGAAGCCATTGTTTATTATATGAATTTATGAAACTTATTTCTCAATGTTATTTTTCTTTTATACAAAATTAATATAGTTCTCAGTTAGTTCTAGCTGAAACCAGACCCTAACAGAAATTATAAAAAATAAAATATGGTGGTTGGGTGATTACTTATTTCTTTTCCACACCCTTTGTGTGTTTTTCCTTTATAAACCACTCAAACTTTGCTCTCATAGTTTTTGTGGCAAAACACACCTTGGGTGTGTTGAGAAATTCATATCACACAGTTGCCCATACATCATTATGTATACAGTGGAATGTAAATGTAAGTGACTTTGTTGCTTTTATATTTAAAATGCATAGGTACTGCATTATGTGAAAAATGTTCGTTATAAAACCAAAATCAGTGAAGAGATATTTTTTGATGTAAATGGAGATGCAATGACTGTGTATGATGTCACTAACATGCAAATATTGCCTAATGGCATGTTTAGATTTATACAAGTTGGAAGAATTGACCACAGAGCCCCTCAAGGAGAGGAACTCAGCATCAGTGTAAAGGCAATTATGTGGAATGAGAAATATACTCAGGTCTGTACAATATATCTGTTTAGGAACAGGTAGATATGGATTTTGTCAAACCAAAGTAATGCTGCTAAGCTTTCTAGTTAATTTCAGCTAAGCATTTGATGTTAAAATGCATTTTTTACCACCAGCGAATCAAATAATTATTCATAATATATCAGCATATGATATAACTAACATGGCATTTTTATTTATTTATTTTTATTTTCTTTATTTATTTATTAGAATATCAGAATTACAATCCTTTGAGTCATAGACTCATTTCCAAAGGCTCCTCATCGGATGACATAAGTACAGACATGACAGTAATACGGCAAAGACAACTTTACATAACTAGATGCACAGTAGATGTACAAACATTATTAAGCATTATAACACATTGATGAGTACCTATACAGAGTATTAGCAAAGCAGTTACATACATCCTTTTCAGTGCTAACCAGTTACATACATCCTTTGCAATGCAGTAGTGCAGACATTACAATACATTGGTACAAACCTATTCAGAGTATTATCTTATCGGTGATGTACATCCTATGCAGTGCAGGATGTAGACTAATACACAGTGATAGCTAAACAGAATAACAAGAGAGCCTCTAAATTCATGATTCTGATGTTAAGCATCTCATAATTCTTAAGAATGAGAGCAAACACCCATGAATTATAAAAACTACTGTATCTCTGAATCATCTACACATGCTTCTATGTACAGTTCATGTGTCTCTAGTGTGTCTTTGGAAATTCTTAATGTCTCAAAACTAGCACAGTTCAAATGCAAGCTCCAGAAACACCTTATTAACCTTACTAGTTGTGATTGAAAACATAATATGTTTTCCCCCACACATCCCTAATCTTTTTAATTACCTTCTACTCACCCCACTTCACCTCCTCCTCTTCTCCCTACCACCTCTTCATCACTGTCCCCTAAGTCTTTTCATGCAGTCTCCTCACCAATGATTCTACCTGACTCCAAGTTTCACCCCCCTCCTCCTCCTCCCCCCTCCCTGTAATCTATATGTCAACCTAAACAGTTTTCTATCTGATTAAACACCTTTCTACTGTATGTAATTGTATGCTTCTACCTGGTCAACCACCTTTACCCCAGGCACTTTCTCCTACCATGTAGCTGTCCCTCATCTATTGCTGCTGTTATTTTTACACCTGTAATATTGATAATGATGACGAAGTCATATTTTTGTCCACTTCTATTATTGATGTTGATGCTACCCTACAAATATTTTTTTTAATTGTCTGCATCTTAAACCCGCAGACAAAGTATGTTCAGTGACTGCTTCTTGTCTGTTGAAAGCACCTCTTGTAACTTGTAAATTGTGTTGTATTTATTACTATGAGACACTTGGTCTCTGTACACACCACTGTCTTCATTCTTTTGATGTGGAACCTTTGTAAGACAGTCCTTGACTCAAAGCAGTAACTTATTCCAAGATTACAATTAAACAAATAATGGATATAACAGTGCGTTCTTGGGTTCTTTGCGCAATGTAAATGGCAAGTAAAACTGAACAGTTTTAGCAAATGAAAAGTTTAAGAAGAAACTCTTTCAAAAATGGAACTTGTTTAAAATCAAAATGCTTTTTTTTTTGCAAAAAAAATTAAGAAACCCCTGCCTGAGAAATGGACTATACCAACTAAATTTAAAGCTTCAGAATTTCAGAACTGTTTTCATAGGATACCTTCTCATGATTATAAGAATACTGTACCAGCTCCTCCTTGGTCAATTAACTAAGATTGGACTTTCTTGTGAATCACTGAACTGGTTCAGAAGCTATCTAGATGGCAGGGCACAATAGGTGAAAATAGCAAATGTCACATCTGACCAACTGATCATCAGATCAGGGGTACCACAAGACTCAGTACTGGGTTTGCTCCTCTTCAGTATCTTCCTGAACAACTTTCCCACAGCATGTCACCTAATGTTCCTTCTTTATGCTGATGACATGGTTATCTATACATCCCACACTGACCAAAGACTTCTTGAAAGAGAGCTACAGCTTGTAGTCAAACAAGCTGAGCAATGGTTTAGTATGCACAAACTAGTACTGAACCTTAAGAAAACTGAAGTGTTGCTGTTCCTGTCCACCCATGGCATGCACAAGTCTCACACTCTTATTGTCAGAGATAGCCTAAGAACACCCCTCAAACAGATCCAGCACTTCAAGTACCTAGGTGTTACCCTGGGTAGTAATCTACCTACATACCTCACATTGAGAATGTTGTCAGGATGGCCAATGTTAGGATAGGGCTCCTCTACAGACACAGATGGTGTCTGATGCTGGAAGCCCTCAAACTTGCAATCTACAGCTCAATCCTTTCAGTCATTGAGTATGGCCTGGTCATTTATGGCACTGCCTACACCACATCACTCAGAAGGTTAATGGTCACCATGAACAAGGTATGCAGACTCTACATGGGTGCCCATCACCTCGCCCACACATGTGAGCTCTACTCAAAATCTGGATGGCTCCAACTTGCCAGCAGGATTAAATACCAGATGTGCCTGTTTACAAAAAAAGCTCTCCTTAGCTCCTCCCACCAGGGGTAGTAAACCTCCTGAACAAATCCACCAAGACCCAACTCACCCACTCATCTACTACTGATCTCCTTCTAGTTCCCAGATGCTGGACTTCCCAATGTCAACGGACCTTCCTGTACTGGGGACCACACTGGTACAACGGTCTAAGATCTGAATTAACTAACCTTATGGAGATGAGGTGCTACAAGCAACTACTTCTGTAACACCTTGCAACTGAAAGCCACTGTGACTGTATCCCATAATATAAATGTCCTACCTGCTTCCTGTCACCCTCTTGTCCAGACTCAACCCTCATCAAATCCCTTCTCACTCTCCCTCCCTCACTCTTCCCTATCTCTCTCTCTCTCTCTCTCTCTCTCAGCTACTTTTATACCCACCAGATGGTAACATTCAGCCCTAGGTGTTCAACATATTCAATCATCAGTTCCACTCACTATACTGCCTTACCTATGTTGTATGCTGTATTACCAGTGCTTGTTGGAATCAAAATATTTCTACTTTTGCTGTTTAATGATGTTTTGTTATTGCCAATATTTGTTGCTTGTATATCGCTTTTTTAGCTTCTCTTCATCTGTTTGTTACCCTAATCCCACCAACGTGCAACCTTTGTAAATGAGCTATGTTTAGCTCAAAGGTATTTGTAATCTGAGCTGAAATAAATAAATAAAACAAATACTTGGAATATTTAGAAATAAACAACCCCAACTGGCTAAGAATGGCATCGCCATCATTTATAACTGAAACCACCATGCTCTCACTAATAATAAAATGGACTGGTTAAAATGGCTACAAGGTTTTCACTTTACACCAAGTAAGCCCAAGAAACTTTTGTCAATGAAGAACATAATATCAATATAACCAAGAAAACAGACTTTTTTTGCCATTTAGGTTTTTATCCTCTGGTGACAGACTGGGCACCTGCATCAGCCCATCCCCCATTGCACCCATGTGGCCATCCAGAGTCTCCCACCTACCTCAATCTCTGAAACTGGGTGGGCCACTGGCACACTGGGTGGGCTTCATAGAGCCCATCCTCCACATTTTCCACCAGCATTTACTCCCTTTACAGTCCTAGAACCTCAGTGCAAGGATCTGCATGTGTGTGAAGGTATGCATCTATGCCTTGCCTTGAACAGCCCCAGTCCTCCACCCATGACCTAATGCCTAGCCCCCTCAGATACCTGCACTACCATCATACCTCCATGTGGTGTCAGTCAAAAACTGAGAAGGCTCACCTTCCCAATCCAGGAGAGGAGAGCTGCCTAATGGCCGCTAAGTCCTCCCCCAGCCCTCCCCCTGGTCAACCCTTAGCAACCTGGGCCCATCACTGAACATGGGTGCCAGTATGGCATGAGGTACTGCACCAGCACCTCAGGCCTCCATGAGAACAGGTCAGCTTCAAGAAGACAAACGCTGATATATGTCTAGTGACAAGTCACTCAGGATAAGTAGGGAAAATCCACAAACATCACAAGGTTCCTTTCAGTGAATTCCACCTCCTTCATGCTAACTTTAGTTTCATTGTAAAAACAAAACAAAACAGTGGTCAACACAATCAGCCACTATTCAGAGTATTACTGAAAGTGTCAGCTGCTACTTGACCCCAAACAGACAGTCTCATTTTGCATTTACTGGCACAGATACTGACTTCCAGAAATAAAAGTAAAATGTCTATAGCAAAATAAAATCATTAACAGAATCTCAGGAAATGAAACAGGATTCTCAAAGCACAGCCCTTCACAGACCATGGCATGGCTTCTATAAACCTAAAAGATATTCATTGGGTTAAACAATTCCAATGTTTTAGTCTTCCCTGTAGGGCACAACTTTGCTCTCTGAGTGAAAGAACAATGTGACTTACAGTAATATTGGGGGTTATTATTCTTTCCATAGACAGTAATGGTACAAAATACTGAGAGCATAATGAAGCCCAAGCTAGGACTGAACCTGAAGGAATCCGATCAATAGAGAAATTAAAATGCAAACATCAACATTTTTGCTGCCCCAAAAGAGGCACTTATACTGCCTAGCAAAATTAAGGTACAGGCAAACCACTGTAAATGAAAACCACTGTTTTTAGCTTTGTTCCAAATTTCAGCTAAAGTCTTAATGATATTCATGTTTGAGAAGGGGGTCAGTGATTAAGTCCAGTGCTCAACTCACCAGTACAGGGAAAGGCTCTGCACTGTCAACCTGCAGAAAAAATGCTATTTTCAGCAGTTTCTCCACAAGGGCATCAGTTTTTTTTTCTGCACATATGTTGCACCTAGTCATGCACAGCATGAGCTCTAAAAATGAATCCAAGATGCCATAAAATGGAGCAGAGTTTTGGAAAGGCACCCTTTTCAACAAATTATCTGCACACGGCTAGAATGATGAGAGTTCAATGGGACCCCATATTCTGCAGCTTTATCTGCCCCATGTTTACACTTCTCAGCTTACTGAAAATGAGGCCTCTAATGACTCTCTCTAGTATGGAGTAATCACAGCATCAACAGGCTGCAAAATAATGAGAAATATATTTAGTGCTTGCCAGTCTGATAAAGGAAGACTCACTAATTACTGCAAAAGCAAACCTGGCATACAAAAAAAAATGACTGAGGATTATAGCCCTCCTTCTATTGTACAAAACATTTTTTGCACATTGCAATGCTCAAAGTATCAAAAAATACTTATTCAAATTTTTACAATAAAAAACACACATTTCTGCATCTTTTATTTGTCATTTATTTTTAATTTGTGACCAGTAAAAGCACACTAAGCTATGATAATATGTTTCCAGATGTGTCATAGGGTGGACTGTATGAATCTGTTTTCACCTTATATAAACTTGAATAGCTTGTTGCATAGTTTTAAAACTGCTTTGTATCATAGGTTTTAAAATAAATTATAAAATGGCAGAGACCAATTGATGAATCTGATTGGTTATTTATAGTGCAATTTGAGACAATGTTGCACTATAAATAACTAGGTCTAGTAAAACAACCTGATAACAGAATGTGATGGCTCATTAATTCATTTTAAACATTCTATTCAGAATGTTTCATAACTTTGCCGTTGCCATTTTTTTTAGCCCGCTAATGTCATGACAAGAAAGCAACTTTACATTTCTTCTTCAGCTGGCAGGCGGTAATTTTCTACCATTTCCGTTGATGATTTTAGTTGGGACCCCAACCCCCAAACAGCAGGAAGAACATTTTTTGGGGTTTCTAATCAAATGTGCAGACACCAGCCCGCTTGCTGGTAGCGAGCATGACCTTAATTGGCCACCGAACAGAGCAGTGCCTTGTTTCACGGTTTTCAAAACTGCCACCTTCTCCTCTGCAGTAACAAGTTGTTCAGTGACTCAATTAACAAACTTACAACTGTTTTTAATTACGAGAGTGAGACGAGGGCAGGTGGTGAGTCAAGCGGGTGGAAGTGTCAGCGTCCCAGACTTCCCGTTTTGTTTCAAAGGAATTGCAGTATACGTTTGGTTCACAATGTGGTTAAAACTGCAACCAGCACCGGACAACGGCAGACCTTTGCTCTCTAATGTAAACTACTCATAAAGGGATCTATTTTGTCTCCATAAAGGTGGTCAAACAGTCTTTCCCTGCCAAAGCAGTTAGATGATTTTTTTAAAGCTGATTCGAAAACCACTGCTTAAAGCAGCCCGCTTGACTCATAGCAAGTGTATCCCATAGCAGACACTCTACAAAGCAACTTCCACTTGCGATTTTCAAACCGCTAAGCCCTGCTCTGTGCTGGCAACTTGTTTATTGGCTTTCTGTCTCTTTATGCACTGCTCTATCTTAATGTGAGTGAGTCAGGCAAGAACAGGGAGAATGAAGTTGATGGACTTGTCAGTTCGCTCTGAGCCATGCTCTAAACTTTGGCCAGGATAAAACACTGTCTTAACTGGAGAAAAGGGAAAATAAAAACATGGCCTGATATTTCACGGCTTGTCAGGGCAGGGTGGGAGACAAACAGTATAACCTATAAAACATCAACCACTAAAACTAAGATAGTTTAATCACTGTCACTATTAATACCATTATCATTACTGTTACTAATTATACCACTAATTTAAGCTAGTAACAGTAGGCGGAAGGACTACTTTATGTTCACTACACATATTAACTTACATTTCTACATGTTTAAAATGCATTTCTGAATAAGAAAACAGCTTTTAAAAATAAAGGGCTATTTTATAGTGTAATAAGACATTCTGGTGAGTTATGGTGATAACCCCGCACTCCTGGACGGCACCGCCCACGGCCTCGCGCTCAACTACGCCCCTAGGAGTGCGGTTATCACACCATAATGCACACCCCATCGTGTCTTATTGCTTACTGAACCTGCACATGTTGTGATAAACCCTAGTGTGTACTCTGCTAATTTATAATATTGTTGTTTGTATGTATGTATGTATGGTTTTGTATCTTTGTCAGGTAGGGTTTGTCTCAGTCCACTTACTGGTAAAAATTAAAAAATGAAATTAAAATGAAATATCGACAAGTGGACTGTTAGTCATGGCACCAGAGAAATTCTCCTACTCTTCTTTGATAACTGCCATGGGATCTTTTAATTCCACTTGGACAGTGACCAAATGTAGGCAGAAGGGACCTGGATTTAACAACTCAGCTGGAGGACAGCACCTTAACAGTACCACACCCTTCATATCCTGCACTAGCCACTACAGAGCCAGTTATGGGTAGTACCCTAACTACCTGGTGTGCGGTACATCTTGGCATACCTCTGTAGACAGTGCTTCTCTCACTTTTTTATCCCTGCACACTCTGCATAGGAAACAATCAGCAATGAATCTGCAGCCCCAGTCATACAACAGAAAAAGTCTCAAGTCACTCAGACTCAACAAAATTACATGACCTTCCTCAACTGACAACACATTTTCTGTCACTTATTTGCTCAAACTGCTGTTTTAACTGAAATTTCATATTTACTGTATATATATATATATATATATATATATATATATACACACATATATATATATATATATATATAGCCACAACCATCATCACCACCACCACCCAAAAACAAGGCTGCAAGTGCTATGTCTCTCCCATTAACAATAATCAATGATGAAAAACTGCTGTTCTCCAAAGCACCAACAAATCCCATTTCAGAGAGTAGCTATGTTGAGCACCATTCAGCTGCATCCAACTCTCATAAGAAAAAAAAATTCTTGTTGAATTGAAAATGTTGTGAAAAAGTTTTCTTATTTAAAACTTGTGATAAATTACCATATCGAGTAACATTCAGCTCTTTTGAACTGAGGTTGGTTTTGAGTAAACTTCTCTTTCTTGAACTATTTAGTTAACATTCAGTTACAGTATATACAAATTTAAATTTCTAGCAATGCTCAAACACTGTTAAATATGTAACTTGTTTAATAAACTCTTCCAAATCCCTGTCAAGCAAGACAAATGTGAATGCTATTGACCTCCCTAATTCTATAGATTGTTAGGATAGGATATGACACGTGCATTGCTTTTAACTTGTTTGCCTCCTTTTTTTCTGTATCATTGCACTTTATTCTTAGCATTCTGCTTGTTACTTGCATTAGCTGTTGTACTTGTGACAAATTTCCTTTATTGTAGTCACAATGATATTGAACTCTTGTTATTGTCAGTCCTATGAAGGATCCCCTTTTAAATGAACTTTGCTCAATTGAGCTTTTTCTCCTGGTAAAATAAATAAATACAAATAAACTTCAACATGTCTTCAACATTAACTGCTTCTCAGTTCTTTGCTAAGATTTCAAATTATCCATATTAAAATCCTCAAATATGCATGTGGTATTGCTTACTGAATAACGCTAGCACCTTCCAATGCAGCAACTAATATTGTAGCACGTGTAAAGTGGAAAAATGATACGCGAGTATGAAAACATTCTTTGCACAACCACAATTTTTTCCACATGCACTTACTTTTCAAACAGGTTACTTTTTTGCAGCTTTGTCAACAATTTACTGTGCTTGAGCAGATGTTTTTGCTTAGCTACTGTATGAGAAAATGATATGAATCGCATTTTTGTCACATCTGTGGGGGGGAAAAAAGTAAATTGCTGCCCTTGCACATATAATGTTGAAAATGGCATTTTCACAAGTGCATGATTTTTTTTCCTGTACCAGGGACTTGTGCACAGGGACTTAGTCCCTGTTTCTTTTTTTTTTTAATTAAGTATGCTTTATTCAATGTTCACATATACATACAATATATTACATGATACAAGGGATAAAACATTATGTGATGAGTAGGGATGTAAGTTTGTCATGGTAGTCATACACGTCATTGATTCCATAATGTTTGATCTTTATTCAGGACTTTCATGGCTTTCAGTAGTGTCATCATAATGTATCAATGATGACAGTGCCACAACATTCACTACTGTTTACTAATGGTTTCTTGAACAAACGAGTCATTAAAATCTCATCCATGACAAACTCACATCCCTAGTGATGAGCATATACATTCCAGAGGATATAATCAACTAATTCCACCCCCCACCCCACTCTCCCCCCTAATAAATACCCCCAAAATTCACCCTCCCCACAAAACCCACTCACCATCCTGGAGACAAAGCCAAAGAGTTGTACTAGCAATAAATTAAGAGAAAATGTGAAAAAGAAGTATTATTTGGGTAATACTTTCTAAAGTTTAATTAAGCAATCCAGGGAAAAACCCTAGGTAAGAGTTAGAAAAATATCGTATGAATACCATATAGGGCCATACTCTAACCATAAATAAGGTGAGGAATCATAACCTCGTAGTTCAGTGTGTGGGAGCAATTGACCATAAAGTATAGAATTTCTCCCGCTTTGTGTTGTATCGGGGAAATAGCATTTCTGAAACTGGTAATAGTTTTCTCAATCCTTAAGTTATAAAACAGATAATTGACCCATTCCTGGTAGGTAATAACATGCTGGTCTTTCCAGTGCCTTAATACTAGATTTTTTACCGTGAGTGATATTAAGTTGATATAATAACGCCTTTCTTTCACTTCCACTGCTGAGTAGTCCCCAACAATAATTATTTGCATGGTGAATAGGTTTTGTATCCCTAATAAGGGTTCTGCCTTAGATTTAATAAGGGACCATAAGGAAGAAACCGTGGGACAGTCCCAGAATATACGTAGCAGGGATCCTTGCTTCTGTCCACACCTGAAACATGTATCTCCTGAAAGCTTACTCATTCAATGTAACTTTGTAGGAGTTAAGTGCATGATGTGTAATATGTAGTATTGTATTAATCAAAGCTTATCATTGGCACTATAAATGTAGAACCCTTGCCATAAGTATTCCCAATTAAAGCAGGTATTGGGGAAGGTCTCCATCCAGTATTGGGATTGTTCCATGTGGTCAAGGTGAAATTTAGAGTATAAGACAGTGACTAGGCAGGAAATGGTGTGTGGCTACCAAGCAAGGGCCTGGAGTTCAGAAAAGGTTTCCCTGTGGTTAACTTTTCATGGGCCCATCCCAAACCATGTAGTTAGCATATGTCTAACTTGATAAACAAAGAAGGAGCACTTCAGCGATAAGTGGAATCTCTCCAATATTTCTGAGACCGAGCCCACTTTACCATGTGATACTAGATCATTAACAGTAGTTTGTGTAGGTATATTCAATTTATGCAGGAACAGGAGAGTCTTCCCTACTTTAAAGTTGGGATTACCAAACAGTGGTTGTGAGATGTCCTTAGTATGTGTGGCCCCAAGAGACCTGAATAATTGATTATGAACTTTAACTGAAGTATATATAGCCATGGAATGCATAAAGACAGGTAGTTTTTGAGGGAGTACATACAAAAGGCTAGAGAGCATTAGCTTTAAGTCCTTAATAATATATTGTTCAATCTGTAACCATAAAGGAATATACTGGGGTTTGTTGTGGTCTGGAGGGGTGCTATCCAGCACAGGTATTTGGCCATATGACCGGCCAAGTAGTAATGGTAAAAATTTGGGAGTTATAGTCCCACTTTGGATTTCAGGGCACAGAGATGATTATAAGATCTCTGTGGGGGGTTGCTGTGCCATAAAAATTTAGTAATCATTCCCTGAACTTTACGGAACTAAGTTAAAGGGAGGTAAATATTCAGCATATTGAGGGGGTAAAATAGTCTGGGCAAGACATTCATTTTAATAACGATGATTCTTCCTTGGAGGGAGAGATAAAGGGGAGACCATCTAATCAAATCTTGCTGAATAGTTAAAAGGATATTATCTAGACTGAGCTTCCTCAAGAGAAAACTCGAGGGCACCAGAATAATTCCAAGACATTTGAGTCTGGTGGACCATGTCATGTTGAGGGCTACTATTTCTCTTTCACTTACATGGACATTTAGAGGCATAACCTCAGTCTTGTGTACACTCAACGTATAATTAGAGAATCAGCTAAACTCAACAATTATTTCTAAAGCTGTTGGGATGAACTTAGTCAGATCAGTGACATGCAATAAAATGTCATCCACATAAGATGATAACTTTAACTCAAATGGGCCAATTGAGATACCAGTTAAATATGGAGATAACTGTAATCGATGAAGCAGAGGCTCCAAATACAAGTTGAACAAGGGTGACACTGGACACCCCGGCCACGTTCCAGAATATAGTGGAAAGGTCTAGGAAAAGATCGCTTTACAGTAAATTTTTGCACTAGGTTTGGAGTATAAATATCTGATCCAGGAAATGAATTCAAGGGGGAAACCAAGGGGGAAACCAAAGAGGAAAGGCCAGCTGACTCTATCAAAAGCTTTCTCCACATCCAGGGAGACAAGAGCCATTGGTAGGTCCACCTCCCTGGATACGGAGAAAATGTGGGCCAGTTTACGGAAGTTATCCCTGCCACTGATGAACCCAATTTGCTCGGGGTGGATTAATTTTTCCCAGACATTGGCAATCCGAGAAGCCAAAATTTTAGACAACAAGTTGATATCACAATTCATCAAGGAAATAGGTTTGTAGTTTGAGACTTTATCTTTAGATTTACCAGGTTTTGGCAGGACAATAATAATTGCTTCCAGTAATGTGAAGTCTATAATACCTTGGTCACAGATATAATTATATAGATGTTGAAGAATAAGAGTAAGCTCTTTTTCAAAAGTTCTATAAAAATTTCATGGATAGCCATCCAGCCCAGGAGCTTTGTTTAATGGGAGAGAGCGAATAGGGGTCGTAACTTCTAGTGCTGATATAGGGGTGATTAACTGGGCTTAGTCCCTGTTTCATGTCAGGCCCTTTAACATTGGGCCCCTGCTTTTTTATATACATTTTAAGTGTGCTTACGCATTTGAAACTATTACAAATTATGATTAAAAGTGTGTATATAATTAGGGTTGAGCAGGGCTTTCTACGTTAAACCTCAGATTTTGAACTTTAATATCTTTGCAACCGTTCAATGGATCCGCACTACATTAGGTATATGCAGTCTTGTGAGGGTAGATCGCTTGATGTGCCAAGTTTAGTTCTGGTTGGATATGTGGATTTTGAGATGTGGATAGTGCAAAAACATAAAATTTCCCTTTTTTTTTTTTTGTTGTTCTTTTTTTTTTTGTCATCGCCTTGCACTCAGACAGTTTGGATTGTTTTTTTTTATGCAGCTGCTGTTTCTATGCCTCCCCCCGACATCCCCTTTCTGCCTGACCCCCCCAGATCCATCCCCCAGAATTACCATGGCTTACCTTATGCCCAGGCCAGGAGTAGTGCCTGTGGGGAGTCGGGCGTCATCCTGCCACTTGGGGATTTTTCCTCATTTTCTTTCACCCCCTTTGCAACTGTGCAATGGGTGCAGCAGCTGTCTCCACCTCCATGGAGGCAACCAGGCACCCTGGTGGTAAGTGAGCCTTCCTAGCTGTGCCATTCACAGCACAGACCCCCCCACCCCCGAGGAAGGAGAGCAGTGATGCTCAATCCTTGCCTCCCCCATCAGCTCCCAAATGACCCGAGTCCATTCTCAAACCTGGGTCACTGGTGTGGCTTGAGGGGTAGCATCCAGCGCCTCAACTCTCAGTCCCACTGGGCCAGTCAACAGTTTGGAATTTTTGTCTGAAATTTTTAGGGTAGAAAGGACTTGGGCTACTGTTGTGCTTTTCACTTGTTTTGGGAAAAATATGAATGCGTTACAAAGTTATTAATTTTTTTAATTACTGTTATTTTCAATGAACAGTATATACAATCTTTTGGCTAGAGGATTGGAAAGAAAAAATAATTTGGTGAAACAAAAAAGGATCCTTCTTCGTTTGGGGCCAATCCTTCTTTGTGAGGGAACATTTCTTTTTTGTTTTCTGCCATCCTGTTTTCCTTTTAAAAAAAAAATCAAGCCCCCAAATGACATCTTGCAGAGAGACCAAAACATGTTTCTTGCTCATCAGAACTCCATTAAGTGGAATATTCACTTATATCTTGGAGAAATTACCTTGAAATGTGTTTTTTTATCATTTTAAATCCTTTTTTGTCACTCACTAATGCATTTTTCAGGAGTCCTTTCTCGTTCAAACAAAAAAGGATCTTGAGTGATGAAAAAGGATTTCAGACTTCAACTTTGTGTGGCTTTTTTGGTTTTTCATTCAAATGAAAAAGGATCCATTGTCACAAAAAAAGGATTTTGGACTTCGTTTTTTTCCAGATTCCTTTTTCATTGCAAAGAATTCTTTTTCATTTCTTTTTTTCACTTGCTATGGAAAAAGAATTCTACCAAATGAAAAAAAGGAATTTCTACTATACCACCATATTTGTGGCAATTTTCATAGAAGCATAGAATCTGACGGCAGATAAGGACCGCTTGGCCCACCTAGTCTGCCTATTTCCCTACCTAATGGATACGCTGAAGATCCTAGTTAACCAACAGCCTACTTCCTCCTACCCCCCACTAGAATTGCCTTATGTCTGTCCCATGCATTCTTGAATTCCCCCACTGTTTTTGACTCTATGACCTCCTCAGGAAGGCTGTTCCATGCATCCACAACCCTCTCTGTGAAGAAATACTTCCTCACATTACCTCTGAGCTGTCCCCCCTCTATCTTCAAATTGTGCCTCCTTGTTTTTGCACATCTCTTTTTCTGAAAGATGTTACCATCTTGGACTTTGTTGATTCCCTTGAGGTATTTGAAAGTTTCTATCGTGTCCCCCCTCTCCCTTCTTTCCTCGAGGCTATACATCTTAAGCTCCTTTAGTTTTTCTTCAAATGTCTTCTGGTGCAGACCCTGTACCATTTTGGTTGCTCTCCTCTGGACAGCCTCCACTCTGTCTAAGTCTTTGCGGAGATGGGGTCTCCAGAACTGTACACAGTACTCCAGATGTAGTCTTATCAACTGTCTGTACAGAGGGCCAACAACTTCCTGTTTTCTACTGATGATGCCTCTCTCTATGCACCCCAATATCCCCCCAGCTCTCCTTACTGCCTTCTCACATTGCTGGCCCACCTCTAGATCATCTGATATGACTACACCAGGTCCCTTTCCATTTGCGTTGTTGTCAGTATCTCACCACCCATTGTGTACTCTTCCCTTGGGTTTTTGTTTCCCAGGTGCATTATTTTGCACTTCTTTGTATTGAATCTAAGCTGCCATATATTTGACCATTACTCCAACCTTGCCAAGTCTCTTTTCATCCTTTCCACCCCACCTTGTGTATCAACCCTGTTGCAGATATTTGTGTCATCTGCAAAGAGACATGCTTTCCCTTCTAGCCCCTCTGCAATGTCACTTATAAAGACATTAAAAAGGACTGGCCCCAGTACTGAACCCTGCAGTACCCCACTAGTTACCCCCCTTTCTTCACTGTGGACTCCATTTACTATTACCCAGTGTGTCCTGTTGTCCAACCAGTGTGTTACCCAGGCTACCACCCAGGGACCCACTCCCAGGCTGGCTAGTTTGTTTATTAATCTTTTGTATGGGACTGTGTCAAATGCCTTACGAAAGTCTAGGTAGGCCATGTCCACAGCCCCTCCCTAGTCTACTACTTTGGTTACCCAGTCAAAGAAGTCAATTAGATTTGTCAGACATGACCTTCCCACTGTGAATTCATGCTGCTTTTGGTCCTGGGCCCCACTGACCTCTAGGTACTCAACAATTCTTTCCTTCTTTTCCATACCACAGAGGTCAAACTGACAGGTCTATAGTTTTCTGCCTCTGTCTTTCTCCCACTTTTGTGAAGGGGAATCACATCCACCCTTCTCCAGTCCTCAGGTACCACACCATCCTCCCATGATTTATTAAAAAGGGTAGTCAGTGGTGTTACTAGTTATTCCCTTAGTTCTTTTAGAATTCTGGAGTGAATCCCATCAGGTCCCATTGCTTTATCCACCTTCAGTTTCAAGAGTTCTTTCAGAACCCTTTCTTTTGTGAAATGACTAATATCAACCTCCCTATCCAGAGTGCTTCTATTGACTGGATTAGGTATCTCCCCCTGCTTTTCCAATTGTGAATACTGAGCAGAAGTATTTGTTCAGTATCCCTGCTTTTTCACTGTCGGTCTCTGCCCAACCACCTTCCTCATTATTCAGCCTCAGTATCCCTGCCTTAGTCTTTCTTTGCTCCCTAATGTACCTATAAAAGGTTTTATCCCCCTTCTTAACCAAGTTGGCTATCTTTTCCTCAGTTTGGGCCTTTGCTTTTCTGACTGCCCTACCCATTTCCTTCTGCTTTAACTGGTACAGATCTGTCCTGCTCCTTCTGTGTTTCTTTATACTTCCTGAATGCTATTTTTTTCTCCCTAACCTTCCCTGCCACTTCTTTTGAGAACCGTAGTGTTTTTTTCTTTTGTTTTGATTTATTTATTTGCTTCACACAAAGGCTTGTTGCCTCTGTGATGGAGGTTTTGAAGTTTCCCCACTGTTGCTCCACCCCACCTTCTTGCTTGTTTGCTAGTGCTTTTCTGAGGCACTCTCCCATTTTGACAAAATCAGCCCTCCTGAAGTCTAGTACCTTCACTTTTGTATGGCTTGACTCTACGGCTAAGTTTATCATGAACCACACTGTTTGGTGGTCACTTGTTCCAAGATGGCTACCCACTTCAAGTTCAGAGATCTTCTCTCCATCCCCATTTGAGTGTACCAGGTCTAAGGTTGCTCCCTCCCAAGTGGGTTCCAAAACTAGCTGTCTGAAGCATGCATCGAGAATGGCCCTGCTCTTGGATGTGGCTGCAGCAAAGGTGCTCCAGTTAACATATGGCATATTCAGGTTCCCCATCAGCAATATTTCCCCTTTCTCTGTCATTCTAAGGATGCCTTCTATCATTTCCTTGTCCATTTACTCCCCTTGAGATGGGGGTCTGTATACAACCCCTGTGTGAATTGTGGTGCCTTTTCCAGTCTCCAGGGTGACCCACAGTGCCTCCTTTCCTCCCTATTTACCCTTTAGTTCTATTGCTTTGATCCCTTCCCTTACATAGAGATCTACTCCTCCTCCTCCTCCTCTTCTTCCTTCTCTGTCCCTCCTGTAGATTGTGTATCCTGGTATGTTGACATCCCAGTCATGGTTCTCTGTGTACCATGTTTCTGTGACTGCCACAATATCCAGGTATCCCTCTTCCATCAAGGCCACCGTTTCAGGGAGTTTTTTTACCTAGACTATGGGTGTTGGTACTCATTACCCTCCATTTTTTAATGGCTTTATTTATTTTTGTACCACCCCTGTCCTTACTGCCTTTGTCTTCCCTCAATGTCTTTTTTTATCTGAGGAAAAAAGGTCCATCGCCAACTGCTCCCCGACCACTATCTCACACTCAGCGCCCACCATCCTGCACACCACAAGGCCTAGGAAAAGTGCATTATTAGTGTGAAACATTGACAGCAGTGGGGAGGTGCTACTGGTTGGTATGTAATTTTATACAGTAAAAAAACCGTGTAATCTTTTCCAAAAAGTTGATTTGGCCACAAGTATTCCTTACCAGTTAGCCATGCTGTGTTGTGCTTATGAATTAATAACTGGCTTGGGGACAGGATGCAGAGGGCTGTGGCTGGTGGGCACTACTCTGAGTGGAGAGAGGTACTCAGTGACATGTGTCAGGAATTGATGCTGGGACCACAGCTTTATAACATTTTTATCAACGATATGGATGCTGAAGGCTCTAGTAGACTGCTTAAGTTTCCCGGCAACACTAAGCTGACCAGGACAGTGGACTTCCTTGAGGATGGGGACAAACTTCAGGGGGACCTGAACAAGCTGGATAATAGGTTGGACTCCGAGTCTCAGATTCAATGTAACAAAATGCAAGGCACTACACTGGGGAAAAAGAAACAGAGGTAGGACCTACCCACTATGTGGGCTCCTTGTGCTGCAGTGAAGGAGAAAAAGAAAGCAAAACAAAGGAAATACACTGGCAGTGTGACCAGGTGCACCCATTCAAAGTGCACCCAAGAAAGCTGTCTAACAAACTTCAAAAGGGGGCACCTCAAAATCCAAAAGCAATGAGGCACATGAGAACAGAAAAATGAATTTATTAAAACTGACAGTAGTAAACAAAAGCATACTGCACACTGGCAGAAACCCTGATGTTTTGCCAGTGAACATTCACTTTAAAGGCAGACAGTTTTTGCCAGTGGCTCCTCCTTTTTCAATCCTCCCTCATTTAAAGGAGCAGACTGCCTAAAACAATAAATGGGATTTTTGTCCGAGAAGGAAAATGACCTGGGATCATAATAGACAAGGGCAAGGCAAGAAAATGTTATTACTTAGGTACCCTTTGCCTGAGGCTGAAGATGTCATGCAGTATACAAAAGCCAAGGTACCGACACCTGAAGTAGTGCATTCAATACATAAAACAATCAAATACTAAACAAATAGATCGCTAAATAATAGTTATATCACAATTCAACTAGCTGCTGTAAACCATTTATAGGGTCAAAGCAGGCACTAGGCTAATTTAAAAAGATGTGATTTCTGGGCCAATTTAGAGGCACCCACTGTGCTGGCAGGTCTAACATGTGGGCAAGGAGTTCCAAAAAAAAAAGTCCAGCCCCTAAAGAGTCTGTCTCCAAACAATTTAAAAAAAAAGACATAATGGTGGCACTCTACTAAAATGATGAATAAAAAAAATAGGTTGTCACAAAGTGGAGCTTTATTGCCAACCAAAACGTGTCCATCCACACCAGAAAAACACTAACTCTAAGCCCCAGTGCTTTGCATCACAGATGTGACATGTCATCAGGGGGTGTGTCATGTCTATTATGAAAATCGTTGTGGCTTAGTGTTTGCGTTTGCCTGCTGTGGATTAACAACTTTTGTTTCACAACAAAGCTCCAGCTTGTGAGTACCTATGTTTCTGAATTGATCATTTAAGTGGAATGCTACCTTTGTGTCTTTTCTGTAACATGTTTTTTTGGACATAACACCTGTTCCTTTCCACGAACGGTGTGTCTTTGTTCTTTTCCTCTCTAGACAATTTTTTTTTAGTCTTTGGTAACCGGGTAAGGCCCACTGGGCACACATGCCTGTTTTCAGGGGTGACCTGGGAGCACTGGGTGGTTAAGTAACTTGCTCAGAGTCACACAGTATGCAAGTGGAGGTTGTGAGAATCAGACTCAGGTCTGGTCTGCTGGATGTACCAAGCTTGTTCACACCTCATTCTTCTAACCTGTAGGCTATACTGCCAGCCCAATTTCAGCCTGGACCAAGGCACAGAAAATAAGCCAGCATCAGTGGAATGGAGAGGATGGACAGAGGTGTGAGAGGTCAGGAGATCTTGCATGAAGCATGACAAGTAGTGCACAGCTGCTGTCAAGAAGGTAGGAAGAGTGATGGCATGCATTAGAAAGAGGGTGAGCAACAGACCATTGCAGGTTATCCCACCATATTACAAGGCCCTGGTCAGACTCCACCTAAGGTGCAGTGTACTGTTCTGAGCTCTCCAATGCAGAAAGGACAATGAGGTAGTACAAAGGGTGCAATGCAGATCCACCAAAACAGTCAGGGAGGTGGAGGATTAAAAGAAGCAGACAGTTTTTATCTTAATTATGCTGGAGAAAAAGAAGACTAAAAGGGGACATGATCCCTGTCTTTTGCAGACTTAAGGGAATCAACAATGTCAAGCAGATGGAATTGTTGAATCTGGAATGCTCCAGAAGGATGTAGTGACATGGCCTGAAGCTCAAAGGTGGTAAATTCAGGGGTAATGTTAGGAGTTACTCTTCTCACAGAGGGTGGTGAACATATGCCACACTCTACCAGTGGAGACAG
Source organism: Neoceratodus forsteri (assembly GCA_016271365.2). Taxonomy (NCBI): domain Eukaryota; kingdom Metazoa; phylum Chordata; order Ceratodontiformes; family Ceratodontidae; genus Neoceratodus; species Neoceratodus forsteri. The sequence goes on from JADMNL010000035.1 coordinate 78,505,423, forward strand.
TGGACATGATGACTATGTAGGACTTCAAGCTAAGCCTGGACAATTGTTTTCCTACCAAGAAAATTACAGGTACCCTGGGTAGTAGAGTGGGTATCTAAATCTTAAGAATTTGTATGTTTTACTGCTTTTTACATCATATTTGTTGGTTTATGCTTATGAGGTGGGGGAGGGGGGAGGAGGTAGACTAGATGGACCTAGATTCTGTTTCAGTCCTGAACTACAATGTAATTGTCAATAACTGATAAAATTTGCCATCTGAGAGCAATAGTTTTTGTGGTTTGGTGCCCTCTTGTTACAGTAGGTATACCAATCTGATATTGTGTAATGTGACTTATATCTTTCTTTGTAGCTGAAGCACTATAATAAAATTTAAGCAGTTAAATCTTTCAGATCAGAGGTTAAACATTGGTCCCATCTGTCTGTTCTATTGGCCGTTCAGGTGAATGGTAAAGTTCCCAGGGCACTTCTCAAAATAGGGAATTTGCAGGAGTCCTGGCTAAATTTACCCACCCCACCCCCTCATAAACATGCTAAAACCATCAGTAGCTTATCCTCATTCAGTATCAGTCAGTGCCTCCTGCACCTCCCCCACCCCCCCCAGACAAAATTGAGAACAGCTAATACTGTACATACAACTAAATTATGCCAATTATACGTATGCCATACCAGTGATAACAATGGAAAATAGCTTTGATAATTTTTCCACTTTGAACTTAGGGTGAAAATATCAAGATATTCTCTTTATAGGTCAAATATCACTCTAGGTCCACAGTGGCATTGAACTGTCTCTTTGTACGTCCAGAAAGAACCTGGTGTTGTCCTTCATACAGTGAAGTTGTACTGGGGTAACATCACTGTTGAAGGTGAACACTGAACAATCTGGACACAGGTCTTTTTCTTGCCATAGTATAACAAAATGAATGGCATAAATCAGATATTCCATGTCCCTGAAGAAAATATTAATTATATTTTCCCTGATGCAGTTTGATCTTTTGACATTGTCTGTGGTTTCACCACTCATAATAGCATAAGGGCAAACTACATTCGGGGGGCAGGATATTAGTGATATTTTCATTAGGGCCATGGCATATCCCTTATTTATACTACAGTACAGAAATTGTGCATTGCTGAAAACTGCCATTAAAATGAAGAAAAAGACAAAAGTGAAAGATTACAATCAAAGGGCCTCACCAAAAGTATTTAGGGTTCTTGGTTATTTTCTAAAGTCACACTCTTTCTGCTTTTGTTTCCCACTCAGGTTCCTCGGTCTGTGTGCAGTGAAAGTTGCTCTCTGGGTTACAGAAAAGTAGTCAAAAAAGGACAGCCAATCTGTTGCTTTAATTGTATTCCATGTTCTAATGGAGAGATTTCAAACGAGACAGGTGAAACACCTTTTAACTTGTGCATGTCTTAATTTCTAGTTTTGTCTTAAATTACTAAAAGCAGCAGTGCATTGAAAAATAGTTTCCAGAAAGCTAGTTTTAGCTACAGTTAGTTCAGTTATTAACATGCCTGGCAGATTTACTTGTTTAGGTATCTCCTCTGCTGCACAGGAAGAGATTGTTTGTTTTTATGGACTTTAAATATTATAGCTAAATCCCCATGACCCCTACCAATTTATTTTGACTTCTATGGTGACATGTGATAAGAAGAGAAACCATTTATTGTAATATCTGACACAGACCAGGCTTCCTGAAACATAATATAACCCCCAGTCGGCGCTAAACTGAGGGGGCTACTACCCCTGCCTGTGTGGCTAGTGACAGGTTAAGGGGCCTAGGTCCTATGACGCGGTGCCTCCATTTTTATAACCTGAAATTTGGAGAGAAAGGTGTCAGTTGACATGGTGATTAGGTTTGGCTGCTCTGCACAGGGGCACCCAAGTAATCCAGACACAGTAAGCCATAACTGAAATGTCCAGTACCAGACGCTGGGATTCTAAAGTGTGACTTTTATTCACAAACACCAATGAACAATAAAGCATAGACGGACCCCCACAGGGCTACACTCCTTGTAAGTGCAGATTTCTCCAGAGCTCACACATATCTTCAGCACTGTTAAACCCTCAGGTTTAAGAACACACAGGGCACACTGCCCTAACTCGACTCTTTTCCATTTCCCTGGCTCGGCTCCCTTGCCAGCCCTTTGGACCACTTTCCATAGAGCATGGAGATTTGTTGGTGGCTCCCTAAACCACCTATGAGCACTTCTGCTCCATCAGGGAATCTTCTTCAACAATCCCACAGCTGGGTACTTTCCTCAGGCACAGGCCAAGTGCCTGAGAGAAAGCAAATAGGTGTTCCAAAGCAAACCTGAAGAGGTGACTCTGATCACGCCAAATGGGGGGGTCTCCCACCTCTTGCTCCCATAAATCATACCCAGCCATTCCTCTGGACTTTAACACCTCATCTCTAAAAACTCTTTACTTTGTAGATTCTCTATAAATGTATGTCACATTTAATCTACTGTTTCTTCCATCCCACATATGCTGAACTTGAAACACTTAATGAGTGGCTCTGTCCATTTCTCTAGAATCCCATCGAGTTATGCAGTCCAGTTCCCACAATTTTTAAAACTGTACTTGGCTGTCTTTTCCTGATCCCACAGTAGCAGTCACTTAAATTCATCTTGTCCCAGGTGAAAACACATTGGCCCTTTAGCAGAGTAATCTCACCCCTTGGTTGCAGGTGCCCCACAGGCTTTTTCTCTTCAAAGAAATCTCAACAAAACTTCTGGTGCCTCAGCACAAACCTAGATTTAGGCAGCTTCTTCTTCCTCTAGCTGGACCAGGGGATTGCTCCTGGAAGTAGGCTGAATCCTTCCCCCCATCCCCACAGGGATGGAGCCCTGAACCTTTGTAAGCGGTCTCTACCACTTCACTTGACTCTTCTTGTGTTCATCTTCAGGTGAGAACACACACCTCAAACAAAAATATAGCTCTTTGTCAGAGCTGAGGGCTATGAGGGCCTGCAGCTGTAGCACACTTCATCCTTCTTCAACACTCTACTACAGACTTCAGATTCCCCAGCATTCTATCCTAACTTCCCTAGCTGCAACATTCCAGTGTGGCTTATGCAGCTGCAACAGTTCTAAAATGATGTCATCCCTCAGTCTCAGCTGAGACTGAGAACAGAGTGAGACAGTGTGAAATCCATTTAACTGGAATTTCACAAGCTGCCTTCCCTGCCTGCCACTAGGTCTAACTGGGATTTTTGTAACCCCGGGTAACAGGGGGGTTACAATAATATATCATAACCCATTACAAAGTCACACCAATTAGAGTCAGCCTTTCCCAAGGACAGGCCAACTACATTTCAAGAGAAAAGGGGAATAATTACATCTTTATTGAATCCATTACCAATAGTGAATGTTATCTGTGGAGCACTCTCAATTGATTTAGTCAATGACCAACATTGGTTCCAAAGAATTTGTACTAATTAGACAAAATTAGTGGAGGATTATTCTACATATGGCTAGATAGATATTATGTGATTTTCTTTGGTCTTCCCAAGTTTTTAATTGAATAATCAGAAAAAGATGAAGGCAGAAGGACTTCAGTCATAATTCAGATGCCCACACTGTCAAGCAAATAAACATTTGACATAATCCCTCTAAGAAGAGAATCATCTTTGAGGAGTACAATCCACTTGGCTAACATCATTAAATCTAGTAGTTCTAAACACATGCATTACATCTTTATGACCCAATTTGGTTCTTAACATGAATGAAATAATAAAGCATATTTGTTTCAGTGATTCCTAATATTATTTTCTTACTTTATGAAGACCATTAAGTATTACAATGGTATACCCCCCAACAGTGACACCAATACAGTGACCTACGTCGATGCTAACAAAAACTCAGTTTGTCGACAGATCGCTGCATTGGTGTGCCAAAGACAGAGGCACACTGTCTCCAGGTCTTGCACTCCCTCCCTGAATCAACTCCGACTCAGAGTTGATTATATTTAGAATGGGAGGTGCAGGTTCTGGTGGTGAAGCCCCCCAATAGACAAACATACCGGGACTCCATCGGGATTTATGTCGACCGCAACTTGTGGTTGACATAAATTCCATTGCTGTGATGCCAGTTGATGACACTGTTGTTGAACCGGAATCATAGAGCCTATTATAATAGGTGGGGTATTCTCCTCACCAACAGGAGCACCAATAGGGTGTCATGGAGACCAACCTAAATTAATAAATGGTTTTATAATACCTAATATTCTTAGTTGTTAGATCATTGCAATATTTTCTGTCAGCATTACAGTAGATTGCAGAGAAACAGGTGAAAGAAGAATTATGTTTAACTTTTCTAGTTTAGGTATAGTTTATCAAACCCTCTTTGCAAATTCTAAGCTAACTACCACAACCAATACTGTACTTGGGTGGCTTTGTGTCTCTATGATCTCTAAAAAGCATACATACATTGCAATTCACATTTTTAAAACCTAACTCAGAGGTAAACATATATTTAATCAGATTGTTTAATGTTAAATCATTTTTATGGTCTTTTTGAAAGATACATGTAAGTTTTTAAAAAAATTGGTGAGACAACATTTCTCTTAATCTGATCACTCCATTTCTGACCTCTCTGTCCTGGTTCTCAAGGGGCATTTCATGAATGCATAAGAGGTGAGCATATGAAGTCAAATTTATATATCTTCTTAATACACTTAATTGTGGTATGAATATGGACCTTGGTTTTATGACCCATTACACAATCAGAACTCCAATTGTTTTTTTCTTGTATCAGCTTCATACACAGACTAACTGCTATCCTGACACCACACAGACAGACAGACACACACATACACACACACAGTTGTTCTTTTCAGGTAATTAGTATTTGATAATGTATAGACTTCTGCTGTCATGTGTATTTAATTTTGTTACAATTTGTGATTCACGCAAAATTAAGTTCCCTAGGACTGGCCTGTTCTCTGGTTTCAGTCTCTATCTTAAATGTTATTATCAGCTAAGGTGTCCAATCCATATGTGAATATCTGAGTATTTAAAGTGGTATCTTTCTTTAACTGCTTTGTTTCCAATAAAGGAATCTGTGAGTCTGAAAACTTGCACTTTAGAATGTTCTCTCAAGATTTAGCACAATAACTTGAATAACACTTACATTTATACTGTAGTTTAGTATGTTCATTCTGTAACCAGGGGCACTATACCAGGGCAGACTCTATGTACTGCAATAATTCTAGCTGAAATATACCTAGCTACACCGTGGACTACAGGCTATGCCTTCCCTTCCACAGGCATTCATGTTGCTTTACATTTAAATGGTATGGTGGCAGTCTTTTAAATAATGTATGCAAATATGGAATTCTCATGAGTCACCCTCAGACTTTTAGGGAACTGAAGGAGGGATGGGAGGGCAGGGCTGGGATTGAGGTTGATGTTATCAGCTACTATGGGTAGCAAGGAAACAAGGAGCTTAAGGGAGCCTGTGAGATGCTTTTGCAAAGCAAAGGGATGAGGAGAAGTTGTGGGGGGATGAGGGAAGATATCTTTGAGTGCTGCAAGGTAGATCAAAGAGAAAGGGTGCAGGCTGGACCCAGCAAGCCAGAGAGAATGGGAGATGGAAGGTGGGCAAAAGGAAGAGAGGGTGGGATAGAGAGAGGGAGGGAGGGTGGAAGGGAGATGGAAGGGGTGATAGAAGGGGGAAGGAAGATAAACTAGCTAGGAGGGGAGGAGGGAGATAGTAACAAGTAGTATGATGGAGACCAAGAAACAGATGCCTGGAGTTAACTGGTAGCCGGTGGGGAGAAACTGCAACTACCAGCTATAATAGAACTACACCATAAAAGCTAAAGGTATGAGGCAGTACAAAGGAGGGAAGCCACCAGAGATTGAGAGGTGGAGTTATGGACTATACCCAGAAAGGGAGCAGCAGAAACTAGATCGAAGGATGTGAGTGTCACCTTGATAGTACAGAAATGATGACTCATTAAGGGATATAAACTACATCCAGATTGGGAGAATGCTACAAACCTGGAATATTAATTAAGTGGAATGAGGATATAAATTACACCCAGATTGGCAATGAGCTACTAATTTGGGAGATTAGTTAAATGGAAAAAGGCTATGAACTGCACCAAGACAGGTAGTGAGCTACTACCTTGGAGATTAGTGAAGTGGAATGCGTAAATGAGCTTCACCAGATAGGAAGTAAGCTAAGCATAAACATAACCTGGGAGTGTGGGGAATAGGCTGTCCACAACTGGGAGTTCAATTAGGATAGTGCATCTGGGGACAGCAGTCAGTTCAGGCAATAGAGAATATGTATTGCAAGAGGAACACAGTGGAGGCAGTAACAACAAGGTTGTAGTACAACTATGAAACATCGACCTAAAGCAGAGCAGTACAAAACAACAGGCAAACCAGATTATCATCAGTAGAATTGTACAAACAACCTAAAGTTCAGCCACGAACTTTGGTGGCTGAAGCTCAGAAAGTTCACCAAAATGGCAAACTAGTTCACTGGTTCCCTACCCAGACCTATCTTAAGTACACAAGGTGACTTCTATTGTGTGACATATGATAATGAGAGCTGCCAATTCCGCAACTGGTTGGTAGCCGTCATTGGCATACCCCGTGCAATAGAAGCCACAGGGTCTGTCCAAGATGGGCATGGGCAGGTCAGTGATGTGGTGTTGGCAATGTGACGATGGTCATTTTTGGGATGAGTGTCAGAGTCCACAAGTACCTGTCATTTTGGTGGTGGAGCAGAGCACGGGGGACTCAGAAAGCAACACATAACTAAAAGTTTACCATCATTGATTCAAGTAGTGAGCCAGGTGAGAGAGGAGCAGAGTTGTTCAGAACTGCAGGGCTGGTGGGAACATGGAAGGGAAGAGACATTAACAGTGCTGCCAGGCATTGAGGAAGCCCGAGAAGGTGTCATGTATGGGTGCACTGGCCATGAGATTTGCTGTTTAAATAAATATATTTTCATTCCAGGCCTTTCAGTAATGGTGTGTGCATCATTTTTCCTTTATCCGTTAGGATGTGAACTGTAGCAGTTTGACCTGTTCTCCTGGTCTACCCCGTTCGGCCTATGGTGAACCAGTCAAACCAAAAGTCAGTCTATCTCTTTTAAAAGTTTGCCACAGTCAGAAATTATCAAACACTCAAAGTACGAGGTGTTAGATTCTTTATGTGAACCAAACTTTCAGGTTGACAGTGCACTCACATTCCTGTATTCCAGCATTGCTTTTGATGAAAAGCAGAGTTTTAGACATCTATTTGCAAGTCCTGAATTTGAGACGGTACTATGTTAATTGAATTGCGACAGTATCACTTTAATTTTATGTATTTTAAAACACATATTGTACTCTGACCCCTCCACCTGATAATAAACTGAGGTAGTGATGTGAAGCACTGGGGTATTGATGCCAGAATTCTCTTTTGTGATGTACTAAATGCTCCATTTTTTTTTTTGCATAAGATTTGCATTTTGTTATTTTTGTTCAATATTTCAGTACAGCAACTGTGTGCGATCTGTGTATGTAACTGAATATCTCTTCTGTTAACAATTGCTCCTGCTAAGAATGTGTACAACTTGTATGATTCTGAAAAATAATAGAAAGGGCACTTATTAACATTTAGTTCGGTTGTAGATTCAGTTGCAATAATATATTTATATTTTTGTCTTTTTCTATACTAGATTCAAATAACTGCCTGAGCTGTCCAGGAACTGAGTGGTCCAATGAAGAACATGACAAATGCATTCCAAAAACCATCGAGTTCCTGAGCTATGAAGAGCCACTGGGTGCATCGTTAGCTGCCATTGCAATACTCTTTCTCATACTGACTGCTTTTGTTCTGATAATCTTTACTAAACATCGTGATACGCCGGTAGTAAAGGCTAACAACCGTGAACTTAGCTACCTGCTGCTGTTTGCACTCATGCTGTCCTTCCTCTGTTCCTTAATATTTATTGGTCGCCCAATTCATATCACATGCATTCTCCGTCAAACCATTTTTGGCATTGTTTTTTCCATTAGTGTCTCATCTGTCCTTGCAAAAACTATCACAGTGGTAATTGCTTTTAATGCAACATATCCCAACAGCAAGTTAAAACGATGGGTTGGATCTGAAATATTGACTTCCATAGTGTCATGTTGTTCACTGATCCAAATTGTGATATGTACTTCTTGGTTAGTGGTTGCTCCTCCTTTCCCTGAACTGAAAACAACATCAGTCAGTAAAAAAATAATAATTGAATGTAACGAAGGGCAGAGGGCATTCTTTTACTGCTTGCTGGGGTACTTGGGTTTGCTGGCCATTGTTTGCTTCATAGTTGCCTTCCTTGCAAGGAAGTTGCCTGACAGCTTCAACGAGGCAAAGTATATAACATTTAGCATGCTGGTATTTCTAAGCGTTTGGTTCTCCTTCATTCCCGCTTATCTCAGCACACAGGGCAAATACATGGTTGCAGTGGAGATATTTGCTATTTTGTCCTCTACTGCTGGATTAATTAGCTGTATATTTCTGGGTAAATGTTATATTATTTTGCTCAGGCCTGAGCAAAACACCAAACAACATTTAATGGGTAAAGGAAAATAAAATTAACAAAAGGATATTTATGGTGCAGTTTGTACTTGCTGTTTCATATGCCTGTAAATAACATTACATTCCATATATGTTTGTAATATTTTAGAAGGTATTACATTGTTTCATGTATTTAGAATATCATGCAGTTTGCATTCTTCTCATGCCATTACAACAGTAATGAATATAGAATAATGTAAGACTGACTGTGTAATTTTTTGCACACCTGAGGTGTGATTCCCACATGAACCACAAGGGCAAAGCTCAAGTGACTCATAGGGACAAAACCCATGAAAATAAAGTAAAAAAAAAACAAGTCACACAGTCACCAATATTTTATTTATTATAATATCTTTTAGTGTCTGACATCCAAACAGAACTAGACTAAAACTGTAACTGTGTATAGAAAAGTTAGAATGTGAACGTGTATAAAAAGAGAGGGAGAGAGCTTGAGTAAGCTGACACATGTTGTAACAGCTGTTCTCAGATAGTGTGATGGGATGACAGCATCCCACGCAGCTGACTGAGAAGCTGTGATTTTCTCCATAGCATCATGGTGTGCCATCACACAGGCTGCTATGGAGAATTTAGGGGTGTCATTTCTAGTTGACATCAGACCCTACCGGTTATTAAGCAAAACTGTAAATGGCACATATATATACTTACTTCATTGCAAAAAACTTTGTTAATGCACCAGTTAGGGTAACTTAATGCCACAGAACTAAGGAAATGTGATGTTAGGGTTTCCAGGCCTAACACCCTTCCAAGCAGCAAAAGGAAAAAACATTAGGTTTTTGGGTCTCCAGAGTCTTGTCAAATCAGTAGTTGTGTTCTTCCTTGGGGGTTGAAACCCTAATGCCCACTCCATTCCATGAGCAAACAATTTCACACTAGATCTCCTTTCTTCATACAAGGCCCACAGAGCTCTGCATGAAGCAAGGTACAACACATTTTGTTGGCAACCTGTGGTGAGACATGCTTCTCTACCTTTGAAGAGTGCATTATTATTAGGCAGTGGCTTGGAGCTGTACCTTGTGCTTTGGACAGGAGGCTAGAGGCTGGGGGAAGGGGTGAGCACTAGGGTTGACAACCCCTAAGGAAGAACCCACCACTGATTTACCAAAACTTTGTTGACCCCAAAACCTAGTATTTTTTTTCCTTTTGCTGTTTGGGGATGGAGTGGGGCATTAGGGCTGGAAAGTTTTGCCCTACATTTCTCTACTTTTGAGGCATTGAGTTACCCTAACAGGTGCATTAGCAAAGTTTTTTCCAATGAATTTCCTTACTTTTTGAGATAGTATAATTGAATCCTCAATTTGCCCGTGGGAGGGCCCTGCACTCCCATCCCTTCATAGATGTGTACATGTATGTTGCTGTGGAAGCATGGGGCTCTCCAGGCATTGTGCTTACATTTACAGCAAAACAGCAGCCAAAATGACAACATAGCATCTTAATACCCCACCTCATGGACCCAGTAGTTAAAATTTTGAAATCATTTCTGAAGCATTATTCTGCACCACCAAAACATCATTCTGTGCCACAGGTATGAAAACAAATTTTGGCCAGTATTTTTTAAAAATGACAGCTGTCACATTCATGAGGTGGTGTAAAAAATGGTTATGTTGAAAATTTGGAGTCAAAATATTTACAATTAACGAAGTTACAAGCGAGTGTAGTAAAAGTTCAACACATGTATTAACTTTGCCATTTTAGCATGTTTTGACCTAACATTTTCAACATACAGTAACATTCTTATAACCTCACCTCATGACCAAGGGCAGTAAAAATGTTCAAATCCTTCCTGAAAGGTTATTTTACCAAGTGACCATGAAATTGTCTTTTGGGCCAGATTTGCCTAATTCCACCATCACTGTTCATGAGGTGGGGTCCCAAAAGGCCATGTTGAAATTTGAGCTCAAAATATGCACAAATGGCAAAGTTTTGTCACAAAGTTGAAAACCCTACTGAAATACATTGACTCACATTTACCTCGGTTTATCATATTGCAGTCAGCAGTTGCAGCAGCAAGACATGTCTTCAATCAGAGAGTGGATCTTCACCCTGTGATCTGTTCAATGAGTGATGTTGTGTGGGGGTGTTCTAGGGGGTGTGGGGTGGTGGGTGCTGAGTGGAAGGTAGAGACGGGAAGGTCAGATTGGTGAGGGACCAGTTTCTTTTATGTTGGTTAAAAAAAAATAAGGGAATGTTCATTTATTTCAGGCAGGGATGGCAATTGGCAGGAGGTGGTTGCCACTAGACACCAGGGAAATATTATCTTGTCATGGGGACAGCGATTGGCTGGTGTGGGTTACCAGTAGACAGTAGGGAAGTATTATTTTATTGTGGGGAGAGTGGAGTGCCACTAAATACCAGGGAAAGATTGGCAGGTGGGGATTGCCACTAGACACCAGGGATATATTATGTTACTACGGGGATGGCAATCGGAAAGGTGGCAAGTGTCACTTGACACCCGAGAAAGTTAATCTACTATGGGGACTGTGATTGGAAGGGTGGGAGGTGCCTCCAGACACTAGGAAAAGTTAATCTTACTATGGGAATGGCCATCAGAGGGTGTGGGTGCCACTAGATGCCAGGGCAACATTACACATTTACAGGGACAGCAACGGGGGTGCCACTAGACACCAGGAAAATGACAGCTCACTGCTGCCACTGCAGCCCATAACATGAGTTCCAGCTGTGGCTGCAGAAGTCAAGAAAGTTTCTTTGTTTTCATACAGAGAACATGGGTGGCAGACTCCTATCACTATGTTGGGTATTTCTGCCTCTCATTTAACATAGAAACATAGAATTTGATGGCAGATAAGGACCGCTTGGCCCACCCAGTCTGCCCATTTCCCTACCTACTGGATAAGCTGCAGATCCTGGTTAACCAGCAGCCTACTTCTTCCTACTCCCACCCCCTAGAATTGCCTTATGACTGTCCCATGCATGCTTGAATTCCACCATTGATTTTGACTCCACAGCCTGCTCCAGAAGGCCGTTTCATGCATCCACAACCCTATCTGTAAAAAAATACTTCCTTAAATTACCTCTGAGCTGTCCCCCCTCAATCTTCAAATTGTGCCCTCTTGTTCTTGCACACCTCTTTTTTTGAAAGATGCTGTCCTCTTGGACTTTGTTGATTCCCTTGAGGTACTTTAACATTTCTATCATGTTCCCCCTCTCCCTCCTTTCCGTGAGGCTATACATATTAAGCTCCTTTTGTCTCTCTTCATATGTCTTCCAGTGCAGACCCCCTTGCAGATCCGGTGCAGATCCCTTTCTCTGGCAGAAGATGTTGAGACTAATCCAGGTCCCTCTCAGGCCACAAATCCCTCCCAGACTCATCAGTTGCACTGTTTGCCCCAGTCTTCTGGTCTCTCCTTTGCTCATATGAATATTAAGAGCCTATTGGCCAATTTTCCTGACTTGCTGGCATGGATCAGAGTCAACAACCCTGATATCTTAGCCATATCTGAAATGTGGCTTAAGCCCTCTGTTACTGATTCCCAATGTTCCCTTCTTGGTTATAAAATGGTTAGGGCGGATGGGACTGGTGCTAAAAGAGGTAGAGGCTTGTATCTATACTACAAAGCTCATCTGAAAATCACCTTAGTGCAGGCTCCCCCTCTCACAAACTGTGAGGTTCTTCATTCCCTCCTACTGCTTGGGGGTGTTAAGAAACTCCATATTTTCTGTGTATATATACAGCCCAGAAACTCAAGGCTGGGGCTTGGGGAGTTCATGTAATATCTGCTATCTGTGACTGGTAAAAATGACATAATATGTCTCAGGGACTTTAGTTGGGCAGGACCTAGCTTCTCACTTCTATCCTCCATGATAAGCAAGGCCAATCTAGCTCAGCTAATACAGGAACCCATTAGGATCTCCTATGGTGGCACCTGTGCCACTCTATTAGACTGGATCCTGACAAACAGGAAGGAGTTTATTACCTCAACTGGCATTCTCCCTGACACCATAAGTGATCACTCACCTATCTACTGTATTTGGGATACCTCCATCCCCTCCTTTCCATCACAAGTGCTAACTTTCTCCAGTCTCTCCAACCTAAATACAGAGGCCTTCACTCATGATCTTGACCAAGTTGACTGGTCTCCCCTCTACCATACTGATGACATAAACATTGCTACAGCCTAGTTCAACTCTATCCTACTCGCACTGCAAAATAGACACATCCTGGTCACCACAAGAAGGGTACAAAGGAAGGTCACCAAATGGTTCAAGTGCCCCCTGCTCCACCTTCTGAAACTCAGGAATAAACTATGGTCTGCGTGGAAGACCTCCCATCTATGTACTGACTTTGAAGCCTACAGAGCTGTACAGAACACATGCAAAAATGAGATTCGCCCGCTAAAAAGTTTGTATTACAGGAATCTCCTAATGTCTTCTGCCTCTAACCCCAAAAGGTATTGGTCCCAAATTAAGGAAATACTTGGGAATAACAAACCGCAGACACCCCCAGATATGTATCTAAATGATGCCCACTGTAATCACCCTCGCACCATCGCTAATGCTTTCAACTCCCTCTTCTCCTCTCTACCTAATCCTACCCCCTCTTGGTGCCATAAAGCCAGACCTGTAGCCTCCACCAGTGCCATCATTCACCCTATCCTTGAGCTGGCTCCAGTCACATACCGTGAAGTTCTAAAGCTACTGAATACTATTCTGGCTAGTGGTAGCCCAGACCCAGATGGTATTCATCCTGGGATACTAAAACAGTTTGGTGCCTGGCTAGCAGAGCCCATTACCAGGCTTTTCAACCTTTCTGTCAGCACTGCCACTGTCCCCTCAGTCTGGAAAATGGCCAGAACTATTCCAATTTTTAAGAAGGGAGATGATAAGCAACTGTCCAGCTACTGCCCCATCTCACTGCTCCCAACACTTAGCAAGCTTCTCGAGAAACTAGTCAATTGACAGATCTCTGAGCACCTTCTTAAGTATAATCTTCAATCTCCTTGTCAACATGGCTTTAGGGCTGGGCATAGCACTACCACTGCACTGACCCAACTTAGCAGTGATATCAAAGGTAATATAGACAAGGGCCAACTCACAGGAGCAGTGTTCATCGACCTTTCTAAAGTGTTCGACATGGTCCACCACCAGCTTATGCTGACTAAGTTGTAAGCCCTAGGAGCCTCTGCCTCTACCCTATCCTGGTTTGGTAGTTACCTTGATAACCACACTCAGGCTGTAGCTTTCCATAAGGCTCTCATCCCCCATCCCTATCACCCACGGTGTTCCACAGGGTTCCATACTCGGTCCACTACTCTTTTCCCGGTTCCTTAATGGAATTTCCAGTGCTACTCATCAAAGTAACATTCTCATGTATGCTGATGACCTTGTGCTGCATTATACATCCAAATCTATGGACCACATAAACTGTAAACTCTCACATGACTTTCAATCCCTTCAATCTTGACTCTCAGATAATTATCAAATCCTAAACATAGGAAAAACCCAGGCTATGCTCTCTGGACCCCCTAAAAATGTGTCCTCTGAGGCACTTAAGCTCCTCGTCCACTGTGGTGATGACACTGCGGTCACAAACACCTCTACCTTCAGATACCTAGTGGTCACGCTTGACCCTGCTCTCAGTTTTTCAGCATATGTCAATGAGGTTTGTCGTACTGTCAATGCTAAAATAGGAGCTGCCTATCATGTGCTCCACTCACTCACACTGACAGCAAGGCTATCAGTAGCTAGAGGAGTACTACTCCCTCAAATCCTTTATGCCCTCCCAGTTCTTTACCCTGCCAATGCCAGTGTGCTCTGCAAGTGGGAAACCTCCTACAATAATACCTGTAGGTTCGCCTTATGAGCCCCATGCCTTACTCACCACTGTCTGCTCTACTCTGGACTAAACTGGTTGTCTCCCACAGATCTCAGGACTTATACCCTTGGGTGTGTTGTAGACTCCCTTACTAGACCACCTCGCCTGGCCTCTTTGGCTGACTTGATTACCCCGGTCTCCCACTCCCGCACCCTTAGGTCCTAGTCCATCCCAATGCTCTCAGTAAGGCCCTGTGTGACCAAAATGGGTGAACAGGCATTCTCACATTTTGCTTCTGAACTCTGGAATTCGCTCCCCCTCTCAGGTTAAAAACTCCACTTCCCACCTCTCTTTTAAGCAGTCTCTGTTCTCTCACCTCTGTGCCCTAGGTAACTGTAACTGCTTGTAAGTAGAATCACTCCTCATGATATATAATTTGTGTGCTTCATTAAGCTTGTCTTAGGACCATTAAGAGCATGCTCCTCCCACTGCCAAAACACTTCTTTTGCTTTACACATTTTTGTGTGTGTATGACTTGTCTGCATTAGCAACCACCTGCTGTATCTCAACTTTTACTATTATGATTTTACCTTGTATTTGTATTTATCTCTTTTGTGACTATTGTTCAGCTGCTCATATCTGTATTCTCAGTTCTGTACTTTCCTGGGTCATGCCTGAAAATAGGCAGGATTGTTGCCTAGTGCACTTACCCAGTTACCAAAAGCTAATAAATAAATAAATAAAAAAACAAACATCACAATCTAGCCAAACTGGACCAGTTTAGCTATGTTCAGGTGTTTTATTTTTTAAATTACTGTACTGTACATCATTTTTATGTATTTTCCATGCTTTTAGTTCAAGGAAAAAAGCAACAAGATGATGGTCTCAAAGAAGAAAAAAATGTTTCATGCTGTGCCAAGCAACTTCTGAAAAACCTCAAAATGGGTCCTGGGACATCCAGTTTTTCATTTCATGCTTGAGCGTTATCTTATAAAGCCTACTGCATATGTTCAGAATGGAAAACACAAAATGTTAAAGAATTATACCTCTGGAACCATTTAATATTTTTTTACAAGGCCTATCAATGGCATTATGTTAGGATGGGACACATGTCTACTGCAAGTCTGGTGAACAAATTTCATTCAATGGAAGCTGTAGGTGAGAGCAAAAAAAAAAAAAAAAACATGTTAAGTATAGGTAAAAAACTAGCCCTCTACAAAAAAATGACATATGCAGATCTTAGAAACTGCACAAGCTGCTGTCATAAAACTTTTCACAGATCAAGACACTGCCTACTAGACAACAAATGCAAAATTTCAGCAGATTTCTTCCAACAATGCCAAAGATATTAATATGCAAAGATATGGGTTTAACATTGAGCACCCTACTCAACCGTGACTGTAGTGGCGCTATCATGCCACTATGATAACGATATATATTAATACAAAGGCTCCCTTAACACAGAATAACTGTCAGCTAGTAAGTGATGTATTGTAACTGATGTACTCAGACACAGTGAAAAAAAACAACAATATTAATCATGCAATGTTTGATTTATGTAGTTTATTAAATATTTAAAAAGTTAGCAGCCATATACCTTCCATTTAGTTATCCTGTGCTGCCAAGTTAGAGACATAGGGGTCACATCCTGAAATAAATCAGGCTGCAATTATTTTGGAAAGCTGATGTTTGTGTCAGTTGTTTCTGTGGAATAAATGTAATTTTTTTGTCAATAGGATATGAAGCATGAACGTATCAAATTAAGCCTGTTCTTGAGATTATCATTTATCGGGGCTGGCTGGCCTGGTGGCAATGACGGCTGAGGTGCTGATGGGCACCTTACTTCCTAACACACCCGTGAACTGAGTTCAGGAATGAGCTTGGGTTGCCAGGGGATGGCAAGGGAGATTTGGCCCAGGGGTGGATGCAGCAGCCTTCAGGCAGCTCTCCTGTCCCAGATCAAGAAGACTTGCCAACTCAGCTCTTGGCTGCCACCAGATGGCAGCGTGGTGGCAGCACTGAATGCCCAAGCAGCAGATATTAACTGCATCACAGGGGTAGGGGGACAGCTGCAAGTTCTGGGTCACATGTGTGCCTCCACATTTATTCCCATGTCATTGTGGCATGCATAGTGGTATAAAATAAAACAAAATAGGACTTGGGGCTGAACTGGCACACCACACACCTTTTTGGACCAGTTCACCACTTTGGCACCTTGGTACATTCTGGATGTGCATGTGGAGGAATGCCACCCCCACCCCTGGCCCCATCCAGGAGTGGAATCCATGGGGGAAATCTGCACAGAGATAAGTCCATGGGAGGTGGTAGCTGGTCAGATGGAGGTGGGGTCAGAGCAGTCAGTAACCTGAGGGTTAAAAAGTTACATGGAAAAAAGACTGTCATTTATACCTCCTTTAGGAATGTATTAACCAAATGTTAGGAAGACTCCTGCTCTGTATCTGAAATGGTACATTGGTACACAAAAATAAAAAAAAATAAAAAATACTCATGCTCTGTATTTAAAATGATACATTTAAGGAGAGCTTCGCTGAACCTGTGAGTCATTTTTCCTCTGTAGAGGCTGTTTTTAAAATATTGGTTTGCCACGTGTTACTCTTCCATCTTTAATGGCTTTTCAGTAATTCACTAGATGTTTCTCCTGATAAAATGGACAGGCACATTTCAGAAAGCTGATTGGTCTAGAGGCTGTTCCAGCCATAATGTTATCATAGTTTGACTTCATGATCTTAAATGAATCTAAAGAAAACTTGCATACAAAGCACTTTTTAATGCTGCAACAGTGATTTTAAAGTCACAATAAGGTCTCCAGGCCAGGTGAGTTATGCTTGTTAATATCACTTCTCAGGTGGTTGAATGCACTTGAGGTTTGCTGTTAACCCATAAAAATGCACTCCATGTCATGCCTTATTGCTTTATTTATGCACTGGTGGTGAGTACTGTGCCATTTTACAGCTGCATGTTTCTGTGTCTTTCAGGTTAACCATTGAGTTCTATAGTAGAACACTGATGCATTGTGAGAACAATGTAAGTGCTTTTAAAGGACACAAACTACAGCATGCAGCTGTAAAATTGTCCCTGTTGCCAGTCTATAAATAAGAAACATGAAGGGCTAGATTTTTCAAAAGTGATGATGTTGATGCAGTTTCCAATTTTGTGCTGCACCTGTATCATCCAAAAGGTGCTAACACATTTGAAAGTTACTTTCAAACATTTTGATACATGTGTAGCAGTTTCCCTGCTTTGCAACATTAAAGTGATACATACTTTACTTTCTGTTAACGGATTGCCGAAATTGTACCAGAACATTCGGTTACTTTTTATGTGGTCTATTTTTTGTTGCAAATTGTGCATATGTAGTAAAAGATGTCACAAGTCCAAGACTCTCCTTTGGAAATCCAGCCCTAAGTGAGTCTACAGTAAGGTCTATAAACTGTAGCTGGAGCAGTAACAGAATGTGAACCAGTATTTGCAAAACAGCTTTTACAGAAGATAATTGTTTATAGGTTAAATGCAGTTCTCGTTTAAGATATCTTTTAGTTTGGCTTAAACATCAGAATTAAATGAAGGGACTGGGGATAAAGAAATCATAGATTGCTTTGTGTGTTATGATGGTTAGGTCTCCACCTCACATATGGCATGGCAGCCCAAAAAAGCTGATATTCGTACAGCTCCTGCTGGGCCATCTAACAACACATGGGCATGGACTATAATGACCTGCAGTCAATGCTATTTGAAGGGTGTAACTGTGGCAGACCAGCTGCTAATGTAGACAACAAACAGAAAAATGGTGGAAAGGATAATAAAGAAAAATAAACTACTGCATAGAACTTGTGAAGTGGGGGAGGGGGGCATGTTAAGAGAAGGGGGTGGTTAGAATTGACCTAGAGTCCCTTCCCACATTATATTACTATGTAACAGCATGGTCAATCTCATTGTAACTGTGTTTAATGTTCCCTGATTGTAATCTTGTTTCTTTTTTATGTTTTTTTGTGTGCTGGATGTATTTGAAAATGGGTAATTTGCTCAATGTTCCTTCCAGGGTGAAATGAAATGAAATGAAATGAATTGTTATCATGTACAGCAAAGTTTGTCAGGATGCAGTGCTCTGTGATAAGCATGTCACAATTTCCTACATGACAACTGGAGTAACTGCCATTAGATTACATTGTGTTCCTGCAGTATTCTGCTGCATATCACTGGCAGAAACTGTGATAAGAGTGTCCTATCCTGTCTGCCTCCACTGTATAACTGCACAAGATATCTATAGGCATACTATCAGGAGTGTTGTATCCTGTGTATGCTATTACAGTAGTTTAGTGCTATTGTTCCTTGATGCTTTCACAGGTACTGAATAGCTTGCAGAAGCATGGATGATTGGTAAATCACCTGAGTAAAGTGAAGAATTTTACAACTTCTGCAATGTGACTGTAATTGAATAGGCCCCAAAGAAGAAGAAGGAGGAGGAGGAGGAGGAGGCTTACAGGGATTGAGAGTACACTCATTGCAATTGCCTGAGAAAGATGAGCTTGCCTTGAAGTTCTTAGATGGTTGGTTCAATGGACTCACTCATCAATGAGATTGTCTTTTTTATGGCAAATGGTAACATTTTTATTTTTATACAGAAACATGCCATTTGGATTTTAGCAATCCAGTTTGCCAGACAGTCCTGTTATTATCTAAAGTTACACATGTATAATAAATAACATGAACAATCATTCATACAATCAATAAGTACATTATAAACACAGTTATGGGGGGGCATAAAAGGAAAGTTAAAATTATCTCACACATTGACAAGTACTGTATAAGTACAATAATATCTTAACATCCCAATAAAGGTGCTATGAACTATTTCAACATGTATAAATGAAGGTAGTACATTCCAATGCAAGGCTGCCAAAGATCTTAATGTGTAATCCACAAATCTACGTATACACTCATCCTGTTGGATTTTGTTTTGATGGACAGACTTAGACAGATTTTTTTGTATGTTTACAGTATCCAAAAATAAAATCTTTGACATATAATGTTCAATACGAATAGTTTTGTATTTATGTATGAATATTAACCAGCTTCTTACGTATTCTGTATCTAAAGGTAACCACTCAAGTCTGGTCAGCAATAAGCAATGGTGGGTTATGAAGTCACAACCGAGGGCAAACCTGGCTACTCTGTATTGAATTTTGTCAAGTTTATTCAATAGTTGTTTGCTGACCTATAAATTAATTTCCAATATTTTATAATAGGCAGAATTAACTGCTCAGCAATATTTTCCCTGTCTAAAAATTTTAAACACCTAGTTGTCCTTTTTAATGGCCCTAATTTTGTTTTACCTTGCTAACTGTCATGTCAATATGATCTCTAAAAGATAGTGTAGAATCAAAAATTAATCCCAAGTAACTGTAGGAAGTAACATTCTCTATAGGGGATTTATTAGCTGCAAATATCTGCAATTGTATACAATTGTTATGTGTCTTAGGGACAAAATATAGAACTTTGGTCTTATTAGTATTCATCAGTAGCTGTGACCTGGTGAACCACTCCTGTACCCTGATAAAGTCTTCCTGGATATTACCCGGAAAGTCCTCCAGATCTCTCCCTGAGGCCACTATTGCTGTGTCATCAGCATAAAGTCTGATAGATGTATGTTTTACTACAGAGGGCAATCCCCTCTGAATGGCCCATGGTTCAGACAAATGTTGCTGTATATGGACCCTTTGATAACGTCCTGTTAAATAGGAAGAGAACCATAAAATAATTCCCTCAGAGAAACCCAGGTCAGATAATCTCTCAATCAGGGTGGAGTGGTTCACCAGGACAAAAGCCTTTGATAGATCAATAAAAATCACTGCCATGTCATTGCCTCCATTTAGGGAGGAACTAATCAAGTTATTAAACTCTACTAAAGCAGAAAACATAGAGTAGTCCCTACGGAAACCTGATTGAAAAGGAGTTATTATTCTATATTTGTCCATATAGTCACTGATTTACCACGAGACTAGTTTCTCTAAACATTTTGATAAGGTGGACAAAATCACTATAGGCCGATAGTTATTTGGATCTGCTGAATGCCCAGCTTTATAAATAGGCGTAACTTTTCCCACCTTCCATAGCGATGGAAATTGTCCAGTCTGCAGGCTCCAGTTAAGTATGGATGATACAAACAAAGATATCTATGGTATTTCCATTTTAATAAATCATCCTCCCAAATTGTCTAGACCAGGTGATCTGTGTATATTAATTCTTAATAGCTCCCTTTTTACCTCAGATAAGGTTAGTTGTTTAAACCTAAAGGGAGGATGGTGTCCCAGTGTTGTTTTATGATCTATGTTTTCAGTACTTCGTCCCAACTAGGCTTGAACCTGTATCCCCGGTAGCTCCATTAAAAAGGATTTAATATGTTAGAAACTATTTGGGATCATCAGATAAAGTATTATTGAATCTAATTGTTAAATTTTTCTGACTACCTTGTCATCCCATTTTTGATACATATTTAACAGTAAACCAAAACCTTTTTGGATAAGCATTTTGATCCAATTTACACCTGTAGTAGTTTACTTTTGCTTTTTTTGTCAGTCTCCTACATTCATTTCTTTTTAATTTAAACTGTTCCCAATCAGTAATCACTTTTGTTTTCCTTGCTTTTTTTCCAAATGCGGTTTTAACCCTGATTTTTTTAATAATTTTTGAGTACTCAAAGGAAACCCAGGCAAAGTATTTGGTTTTGTTTTTACTTTTGGGGCATGCAAATTACAAATTATTTGGAACGTATTAGTATTCAACTGTAAGGTCTAAATCAGGAATTAAAGAACACCTTTCCCATTTTTCCTCTGTTATACTCTCTAAGAATTAACTTTCGGATAAGTTTCTCTTTCTTTCTAGTGTCTACTTATTGGAATCCTCCATCTCCCTCTTCAGTATCTGAATTAGAAACCAGTGGAAATTGAGGCAGGACTTCAGGCGCAGACTGTTCTTTTAGTGGTGGCTGCAGGGATGTTTATTGTGTGGGGGTAGATGGCCATTCATTTTTATGTATTTGAGCCTCTCAACATTTTGCTTCACAGATTTGTGCATTTGTCAGTAATGTTTTCCCCGATGAACTGACCACTATTTTAGGATCGAAATGGATAGTTGACAGATCAAATACCGTATCAGCCACATAAGAGAATTTGGCCTCTCTTGAATCTTTATTCCATAATACCATTTCTGGATCTTACTTAAGGTCCTCTGTCACTAAGACTGAATGATGTTTATGCACCCCAGTCTAAAGCAGCCAGGGTACAACTTTTCTGAACAATTCAGTCTTTTTTATTCAACTCCTGGTTGTTACTATTAGGCAGAAATTCCAATATGGTTTAATTTTAATGGATAAGGGTGTAAAAACTATTAGGATGTACAGTGATTCTGCTTTTCTGAAGTCCATGATCATGTCAGCATGCTTGCATAACAGCCAAACCATTTAACCTGGTACCCCTAAATCCACCTTTGTGAAAGGTTCTTTAACTACCCATATTGATTTTTTCTTTTTATCCCCAGAATTACAGGTAGCACAATCCGTTGTCATCCTGGTGGAAACTTCAGACCACTTGGTATTATGTTGTTCATGAATGGTGGAGTCCTTCCCCCCCCCCCCCCGAGCATGACCCTAACATCTTAATAATCAGCTGTTGTCTGATCCTAAAATCTAATCCATTTGATTGAATGAATGTTTTGCTGGATGGTCTGTCTTGGGTGCCTACAATGACTTTGCCATGTAATGGGAAAACTCCAAACACATTTTATAGTCCTTTTTCACAGGGAAACATGTTATTTACACACCTCTAGGTATTTGAAATACTCGAATTTAAGAAATCAATTGCAAAAACTCATTTCTGTTGTGCACTCCATGGGCAGGGACTACTTGATGGATTGTACCTCGCTCAGATCTCAGATGCTGTCTTAGCAATATGACAGAGCTAAATCCCTGGAAAAGTATTGAAATTTGACACCCAGGGTAAAAAACAATCATTGGATGACTTTAAAACATGTGATGCCAAACTTAAGCAATGACATATGTAGGCTCTCCGCACATCTGTACATGCATTTCCCTCTTCTGAGCCTGCTAACATCATGAATATGGTTAGGCTACAGTTGTGGGATGAAACACACAATCTGAAGTTTAATCTAGAGAAGTGCAGAGTTATGTACTTGGGCCAGCATAACCCAGGATATAAATATACATTAAATGATCAATGCCTCATGGACACCACTCAGGAAATAGATTTGGGGGTAACAATAACTACAGATTTATCATTTCATGCACACACTAAGAATAAGGTGGAACACTGTAATAGAATATTGGGATGTATATGTAAAAATATTACAAGTAAGGATGTAGCGGTCCTAGTACCCTTATACACCTCCATTGTGCGACCACAGATGGAGTACTGTGGATTCTTTTGTGAACCACAAACAAGGGGAGGACAAGTTCTCATGGAGAAGGTGCAGAGACGAGCAACAAAACAAACAGGCACCCTGAGACAAAGAACATATGGAGAGAGGTTGGGGGAACTGGGTCTGTACTCTCTGTGTTATAGGCGTTTGAGGGAGGACCTGTGTCTTGTCTATAGTGCATCCAGAAATGCATATAAATGGGAAACTATTGCACTGAAAACACAGAAAGTTAGTAGAAGTACAAGGGGTCATGGAATGAAGATAAAGGGGATGGTCAGTAAGACAACTAAAGAAAGTAAGTGGTTGTCCCAGAGGGTGGTAACAACATGAAACGGGTTGCCAGAGGCAGTGGTAGCTGGTGAAGATATAAATAGTTTCAAGCGTTGATTGGATATGCATATGGGAAGTAAAAAATATGAGTACTATTAAATAGTGGCGAGCTGTCAAAGGGTCAAATAGACCTCCTGGCTTGTAGCTACTGTCCATATGAACCTATAAATACATGTACAGACAAAATTTGGATATCTAGACAAGTCTGGTTTCTCCAAGCATTCCGCCCTGTCTCTAGATATCCCTCTCTTGCTTCCATATGTATGGGAGTGTTTGACCCTCCCTATCTCATTGTCAGAAGTAGCAGAGGCTGTTAAGGGTTTACCATCAAATATTGCACCCAGGATGGATAGCCTTCCCTTGGAGTTTTACAAGACCTTTGTGGATTACTTGGCTGCCACACTGCAGGTGTTATTCACGCAGTTGCTAGGAGAAGACTTCCTACTGCCCTCTATAGGGTGAAGCCTATTTCATTTTTTTTATATAAAAATGGTGATCAGATATTGTTGGATAATTGGAGACCATTGTGTCTCCTTAATACAGACTATAAAATACTCACTAAAATGTTAGCTGGATGTCTGCCCACAGCAGCGGAGATCCTGATTTCTGGGACCCAATGTTGTGCTGTTCCCTCTCACCAGATTTATTATAGTCTCATACTGTTCCAAGAAATATTTGAATGAAATAAGCAGGATACCTGCCATGGTTATGTTCTCTTCCTGGATCAGGAGCAGGCGTTTGACCGGGTTTCCCTTCCTTACCTGTTTGACACTCTATTACAGTATGGCATCCCCCCTTTTTGTGTCCTGGATCCAGATGATGTATTTGGCTGCTAGATTGATACCTTTTGTAAATTATTTTACAGGTCATCCGATGGTGTATTGGAGAGGGGTGAAGCAGGGCTGCCCACTGAGCTCCTTGCTCTATATGTTCTTCATTGACCCTCTCCTATCGCTTATCCATGCTTCTACAACCATCTGAGGTTTATAACTTGCAACTGACTCTCCAGAACTCAGTGTGCTCACATATGCTGATGATCTGTGAATATTTTTGAGGGATCCAAAATTGGGTGATAAGTTCCAAATGAGAGATTTTTCATTGGTATCAGGGTCTAGAGTAAGCTATAACAAGAGTGTGGCAATACAGTTGGGTGACCTCATTCGGTTGCCCACCTTGACTTATGCAGGTGTCTCAGTGAACTATGACATGATAAGGCTTCTAGGTATTTATTTTAATCACTTTGATGCAACATTTTTCAATTGAGAAGACCAGCTAAAAAAGATAGAAGGAATTTTGGCTTTTTGGAAATATAGAAATCATACTTAAGGAGGCAGTATAGCACAGTGGGTTAAGGCTTTGAGCTGCAGATCTAGAGACCTGGGGTTGAATCCCACAGCTGCCTAGGTGCATACTGTGTGACCCTGAGCAAGTCACTTAACTTTCTTGTGCTCCAAGGTTGCACCTGTAAACAAGCTTTCTGCTTAGTGTGTCTCTCCTGGTTAAACAAACAATATATTTAATTAAATCCTTATTAGTGCCATGTTTCACATACCTTAGCTATGATTTCCCACCCCTTCCTTTGGAAACTAGATTGTACAGTGTTTTGTTTTTCAGGGGTTGTGGGATTCACACCTAAATCCAATACAAAGGAATGTCCCTTATTTAGCTAGAAACAAAGGTGGTCTATGTATAGCAAACTAACTAGCATTTTACTTCAGCATATTTTTTACGAGCAACTTCTCACCAGTCCTTAGCAGTGCCGAGGCTTCCTGGGTTTCCCTGGTAGAAGATTGGTTAGTACCTTCTTTGACCCATTGGAACACACACTTTCTGCCATTAAAAAGCTCTTTTTTTTTTTTTGC
The DNA here is from genome assembly GCA_016271365.2 of Neoceratodus forsteri. Classification (NCBI taxonomy): domain Eukaryota; kingdom Metazoa; phylum Chordata; order Ceratodontiformes; family Ceratodontidae; genus Neoceratodus; species Neoceratodus forsteri. Next base: position 78,530,424 of record JADMNL010000035.1, read on the forward strand.
TCCTTGGCTCAACTCTCCTTCAGGCCAGCCTATGCTCCATCAATACCTGTACTCCACCCTCTCCACCTCATATTTGCAACCGTCCCAGGGGGGTAGTCCATGCATAACCCTGCACTGGATGGGTCCCCCTCTTCTGAGGGGGAAGGCACCAGGGGGGCTACCAGGACACTCTCAGTTCAGCCCCCCTGGGAACTGCTGAGGTGGGATCAAGGACCAGGGTTCCTTGGCCATAATGGGAGCTGGCTGCCATCACCTAGTCAGCCAGGGAGCTACCTGTTTTCTGGGTTTATCCCTTTCCTGGGGCATGTCATGCCACTAACATCAAGGCAAGCACTGACTCCACTGAGCCCCCTTTAAGCTGCAGTATCCTGTAGTGCTGTGCTCCCAGCCTCCACCAGGAGTCAGCACACGGTGATACTTGACACTATCCTCCCCCCAGGAGAAGGCAAGCAGTCAGCGGATGCTCGAGCCTTCTCCCCCTGGCCTGCCCTCCAGCGATCCGGGTCCATTCCTGAACCCAGGTTGTTGGCATTGCAAACAGAAATCCAACCACTGTGTTGACGGTCTGGCCAAAAAAACTTTTAATGGCATCTAATGTTTATGGATTGTTCTACTCTTTCCAGGAGGGGACTGTATAAACATATTCTCAATGGTAATTTTACCCGCCCAACTGGAATTTAAATTCTGCCCACCTACTGAACTTCCCACAGTGCTCTCTCAGTTTGCAAATATCTCCATCCCATTCTATGTGTGGGATGTGTTTTGGCTCAGCCTGCATGGTAAATTGGTGGTCTGAGACTCCCTGAAACACAAATCTGTCTCAGACTGAATGTGTCCTAGAAGCATCTGTGTAGGGATACTGGGGATAAGGGATACTGGGGATTAAGTCCACACTTTTTCTTTGACTACCCATTTAGCCTGGCTTTTTGGAAGCACCTTAGTATATTGTGACACAGCCCTATTTATATATTTATTTATTTATGTATTCAAGTGTTTCACCAGGAAGGCATACAGAGCAGTATAGCTCATTTACAGATGTGTTCTGGGGGGAAGTACAAGTACAAAGTTACATGAATACATTGAAAATAAGTGATAAGTTACAAGGTACATAGCAGATATTACATTACAGCAACATTGTGTTAAATTTCTAATATTTGCAATATTTACATCATAGCTACAATAGTATAATACATGCAGGCAGAAGTAAAATACAAGGATAACTGGGGAGGCAACCAAATAGATCAACATAGGGCAACGGTTGATTTGGGCTAGTTGGAGTGGCCTAGTTAGGGTCAAGTTCTAGGGGATTGCAGATGGCTGAGCAATACGTTAGGTGGCTGCCCAACTGGACCCTGTCCTAGGGAAGCCATGTCCCAGGGCTAGGGGTTAGGAGTGGAGTAGAGGGGATATTGTAGGGTGAGAGGATGGCAGGTTTTGGCAGGAACAGGTAGGGGTTGAGTATTCCTGCAAGATGGAAGAGAGGGAATTGTGTGAGGTGGCATTATGGAGGGAGAGCCCATTCCACAGTTTAGGCCAGCAGAAAGAGATGGCCAATGTTCCAGTGGAGGTAGATTGGTGGGGGACTGCAAAGGATTTTAGATCAGAGTTGCGGAGGGAGTAAGTATGTTGGGAGGAAGCACAGAAGGAAGATGAGAGACAGGAGGGGAGGTTACCAGCCCAGAATTTGACCATGAAAGTGACAGTATGGGACAGACATCTGTACTCCAGGGATGGAAGTAATAGGGCTTCATAGAGGTCACAGTGATAAGTGTGGAGGGGGCAGGATAGGACAAAGTGACAACAGGAGTTGAAGAGGTTGTCAAGTCTGGCCAGGGTAATTTTGGATGTAGCACCATAGACCATGTCAGCATAGTCAAAGATGAGGAGGATAATTTTCTGCACAATTGCACGACATGCAGTTTGTGGAATGCAGTCCTTGTTTTGTACAAGGCACCATGCTTGGAGTTTAGGTTCTTATGGACTGCATTCACATGTATTGAAAAGTCCAGATGGTGGTCAAATCAGACCCCAAGGTATCTAAAGGTAGTGACATTTTCAATAGGTGTGCCATTCAGGTTGTAGAAAGTAGGGGGGATTGGAGTTTAGAAAGCCTCTGTCTAGTGCTGAAGAACATGGAGACTGTCTTTTTGGCATTCAGAAACAGCCGGATGGACTGCAACCATAGCTGGACCTTGTCAAAATCATGTACCAGTCTAGCCTCTGCATCAGCATGAGAAGTACTAGATGTGTAAAAGGATGGTGTCGTCTGCGTACATGTGGATTTGGGATGAAGAGCAGACTGTCAGAAGATCATTAAAAAAGACTGAAAATATTACAAGGCTGAGTACTGAGCCCTGTGGGACACCAGAGTTTATGGGGAGGAGAGAGGGAGAGGGCAATCTTAACTGATTGAGATCTGGATGATAAGTAGGACTGAAACCAAGCCGTGGCCAAGGAAATTAGCCCAGCAGTTGTGAGTTTTTGGAGAAGGGAATGGGATACTGTGTCAAAGGCTTTTGACAGTTTGACAAATATGGCAGAGGTAACATGTCCCTGATCCATATTTATTTAGTTAGTTAGTTTTTGCTGACCAGGTAAGTGCACTAGACAAATTCTGCCTATTTTCAGGCATGACCCGGGGGAGGGGGATACAGATGAATGCCAACTGACCTTGAACCAGATGAAGCTGTTGGTGGTATTTTTAGTGAATGGGGGGAAATTTGGCCAGGGCACCTGGGAAATTCCCCCTTCTCAGCTGTAGTGGGACCTGCTGTCCATCTGCAGGATGGCCACTCAGGCTGGAGCACCGGAAGGTGCAGACATCTTAGAGAAGGGAGACCTGGCCTCCTCTCCTCTCCTCTTCTGGGCTTGCCAGAGGCTGAGAATGTTGATTATATCCCTATTGCAAATGCTTCTGATGAAGACATCGCTGATGTTTATGTTTCAACAGGGGATTTAAGCTCAAGTGTACTTACTGAGAAAGAGAAAGATTTAGCCTGTAATCTGGATGTGAAACAGCAGGAAATTCTGACTCTAGTTTGTTTTGAAGTGGAACACCATAAAATTGAGGGTGAATGCCTAGCAGCACAACTCGCTCTGCTTAATTCTGCAAATGATCCTGTCATCCCAGACACCCGGCCTGTCAAACACACAGATAACACTGAAACTACTGACAATGCCCCGCTGGGGCCGGGTGAGTCCGATACGAGTTGCTTTCTTACTGATTCCTCACAGGGTGGCAGCTCTCACACCACTCATGATGTGTGCCTAAAGTATGACATTATTGACTCTGTTTCCCCTGCACAGATTGGTGTGGTAACTGCAAATTCAGGCAAGTGGAGCTCACGTCTAGACCCGCTAGATAATGCGGCTACAGTCAAAGCTCCCACAGTCTTTACCCTCTCAAAATCTGCTGAGTTTGTCTTCAAACAGCCCCAAGTGGTGGGTGATACACCAGAGGTGGGTTATCAGACCCGAGGAAATGACCAAAGAGGTCTCACTGACTTTATATTTCGTAGAGCAAGTTTAAAACAAGGGAAAATGCTTGATGTGAAAGAGAAAAGGGACGCTATCCTCCTGGCTCACAGGAACCTTGCTGACTGTCCAGACAAAACGTAGGTAACAGCACCATCTGCTGAACATTCAGCAAGTTCTTTTCCCAATGATCCATGGGTCCCCTCAGAAAGCCCTATCAGGAGTGGGTTGGAAGCAGTCTCCGGGGGGGATTCTGGGTTCCTGACCCGTCCTGGGACTTGCCCTTTCCAACTACACAGGCTTCTCCAGAGTGGAAACCTCAAGAGACTAAGCATCCTGTCCAGGGTTGCTCTCTGCTTCCTGCTAAGGCAGCGTCTGTTGTGCCTCCTCTTGTGGTTCCTATCACAGGCCCATCTATGGTAACTGATGCTGCGGATTCTTTACAATCTTTTCCACCATTGGTGTCTTCTAATACTCCTGATCATAGACCTCCTCAGCTACAGGACAATACCAAGCATTCTGACTCTAAACCTTTATTATCAGAATTTTTTTCAAAATCTATACAGGAAGCAGCACCATGGAGGAATGCTGTTCGTATTCACTACAAAGGAGGTTACAGGACAGGCCTGATAGGTATCATGTGGGGAAAGTTATTTTAAAGGATTCTTTAAATTTTTTTCTGAGGAAGGGTTATGCATTCATAAACATCTCCGGAGAGGATGATTTTGATGTTAGCTTCCTCACGGAGTATGCATTGGATTTGTTTTGGGAAAGATATGGGCAAGTCAAATTCTATCCAACATGGACTCCCTTTGTTGTGATACCTTTGACTAACCCTCTTGTGAAATATGTCACGGTAATGTTTTGCAATGAGGGAGTCCATGTTGAGGATATTACTTATTGGATCTCTCAGAAGTGTGAGGTTCTGGGAGAACCAGAAGCTATACTTGATAGTGAAATTTTCTGGACTGGAGGTTGGAAGTATAAAGTTAAACTTTGACAGAATAACACTAGTATTGAACATATCCCCAACTCCCTTTTGCTGGGTAGAGACCATAGGGGGTGCTTTTACGCAGGTCAGCCATGGTCCTGCTATAAATGTGGCTCTCGGGCACATCTCTCCAGTACTTGTGACAAGCCTAGATGCAATAATTGTGGGGAGGTTGGTCATGTAACAATGCAGTGTGCAAATCACACTCGGTGTGATTTGTGTGAAGAATTTGGCCACGTCTTCAGGGAATGCCCCTGGGCTGCACAAAATAAGGCATCCTGCATTAGTTCTGACCTACTCATTCAGAAGGCACAAGATTCTGCCACTGCTGCTTCTGTGGCTCCGCGGACCCCCCCTTAGGACCCTCCCTCCCCTCAGGACCCCCCCTTCTCCTTCCCTGGAGCCTCACGCCAATGATCCCATAGTTGTTTCTGATGAATCTTCAGTGCAACCTGGTCTGCCACACGACACCTCAGATCAGTCCCTTGCTTCCGAGACCTTGACCCCAGTCTGTTATAATGACCCCATGGTACGACTGCTGGGGTCCCTGGCCTATCTGTGCAGGATCCTTTACCTCACAGGAGATCCTCCAGGTTCGTAAAATCTGTGTCTTCTGAACCCTCCCCAGAAGAACCCAAGAACTCCTACTCTGCTTTGTTTACCTCTTGGGGGATTCTGAAATGGAAGTGGGTGACTTGGACTCTCAGAAGTCTTTTGTAGAGCAGGGCTCACATGCTATGGTTCAAGGAGAGTATAAAGGGAAGAAGAAGAAAAAAAGAAAAAAAATAGCTACATTTTTGGTTCAACCTCCCTTTTTCATTGATGGCTCATTGCACTATAGGTTCTCTTAATGTGCATAGTTTATTAAATCCTGTCAAGTGGCGAACTGTTTTTCAGTATCTGCATGATATTACCTGAGATGTTTGCTTACTTCAGGAAACCTGGATGCATGCTGAGGATCATATTTGGATGTTTAAAAGGGACTGGGTTTGGGGCCCCTCTTATTGGTCCTTTGGCTTGGACACAGCTGATGGGGTGGGGATACTTTTTCATTCCTATTCCTTTACATTGCGTAAGCTAATTGACTTAATTCCAGGTAAGGTGTCAATTTTGGCTGGCCTCTGGAAAAATATAGATTGCCGATTTATATCTGTTTATAATTCACAAGTGGAAGCGGAAAAAGCTAGCCATATGAAGTATATCCAGCCCTTTTAGGTTACTAACTATAAGGTTTTTTTATGTGGGGATTTCAGTTGTAGTCTTGTGAAAGATAAAAAACAGAAACGGGATGAGGCTAAGAAGATATATTGTGATTCCAACACATTAGCACAACTAGTGACTACTGCAGGCCTAATTGATTGCCGCATCTATCACACAAAACTTCGTTAAATTTACTTATATGCGGAATACTTATACACTGACCATTAACTATGTTTTCATTTCCCCGAATTTGCCTCAAGGGTTGCTGTCTACCATCCCTGTTGAATTTTCAGAACATCTTCTGCTAGTCTTGTCCTTGGATCACGTGGTGGGAAAGTCCACTTCGAGTGGTAGGTGGAAATTTAACACCTCGGTTTTAACAAATCCTATTGTTATTCGGAACATGGGGGCTTTGCTCATGGCCAGATTATCTGTAGAGTTTTTATACCCGGATAAAGGGGAATAGTGGATCGATACTAAACATGATATTACGGCTCGGTTCATGAAACATGGCAAAACATTTGGAAAGAATAATTTTTTGAAATACTTATCTCTTAGGAGGCAGTTGCAAAAATTGTACTCTGGCTAATCTTTCTACATTTGATTACTCCTCTCAGATTGCCATATTAGGGATGTTATGAAATTGTTTCAATATGACAGAGCATAGATAATCCAGACAATATTGTATAATGGTACTAAAAATACTCCTGGGGGGACCCCTTTGAGGCCTGTAAAACTATTAAGGAAAATATGATTATGGATTTTTTGATTTCCTTGGATGGTCAGAGGGTGAGTTCACCTGAGGGTTTGGAAGAGTTAATCCAGCAACATTATGAGACACATAGGCGGCATGCAATAATTCAGGAACATGGCATTATGGATTTTTTGCGGCCAGTTTTGGTCCCTGATTTTTCCATCTGAACTGATTAAACTACAGGCCCCCATTACTAAAACTCAAATAATACAGGCCATTGTGGCTCTAAAAAATAATACTTTGCCAGGTTTAGATGGTATTCCACATTTATTTTATAAAACCTTTTATCAGCAAATTGAGGATGGATTGGTGACTTTATATATGCATTTGTTTACTACTGATACCATACACCCTTCCTTTTCTGAGGGATTATTGGTCTATCTTTTTAAACTGAGGATAGATCTCAGATCAGTAATTGGAGTCCGATTGTTCTACTGAACACCTATTATAAAATCCTAGCACATATTCTGAATACTCATTTAAAAACTTATGCCTCCTTAGTGATTTCCCCGTGTCAGTATTGCGGGCGCCCAGACAGGAAAAATAAGCATGTTTTAATGACCCTCAGAGATGTAATTGACCATTGCAGTGTATCAGGTCTATCAGGCTCTGTGGTAGTGGCTGATCAGGAAAAAGCATTTGGTAGAGTTTATCATCCATACCTTTTTTAGTTTTGGAGTATTACAAGATACCTTCGATTTGTATCAAACAGTTTAAATTATTGAACTCTTTTTTTACTATCCGACCTTTTCTGAAAGGTCTTGTTGGACAAGGCTTTGATATCCATATCGGGGTTTAAGCCCCCCTTTTGTATATTTTTTCATTGGATCCCTTTCTTCGCTCCATTGTGATACAACCAAAATGGGAAAGGTTGATGGGGCTTGGGATTCCACAGGCTTTATGCATTCAGGCTTATGCAGATGACATTTGTGCATTTTTTTTCACATCCGAAGCAGATTGTATTGTTTATACAGGAAACTGTAAATTATCAGTCCGTGTCCAATGCCAAACTAAATATGACCAAAAGTAAGTAGGGTTACCACCTGTCCTGATTTTCGCGGGACAGTCCTGATTTGGGCGGCTGTGTCCTGCAAAAAAACATGAAAAATACCAAATGTCCTGATTTTATAGTAGAAAAAATATTTTCTTATTTTCCACTAAAGGTTCTAGAAAACTACAATAAGTTAACTACAATACATTAAAATGATAAGAAACAATAGAAGCAACTAAGAAACTACAATACTTAGCCTCAATTCTGATTATATAGAGAAAACGAGACTGTTGTATTGATCGAGGTTAAGTACTGTACTGCGAAAAATCATGTTTCAGTAAGAAATGTCCCACTTTGGGCTTCTTAAAAGGTGGTAACCCTAAAGGTAAGGGACTTTTCATAGGGACGGGACAAGCCATTCCCGACCTTGTGGATGGAATAGCCATCTCTCATACCCCTTTGGAAATTTTAGGGATCATGTTCAGGCCTCAAAACCTTTCTGATGATAACTGGGAGCTTGCATTGCATAAAGCAGAGCTGAAGGTACACAGATGGAAGCAGCGGAGGCTTTCTAAACTTAAACGGATTGCGATTCTCAAATAATGTATTTTACCATTGTTACAATATATAGCTTTATTTTACCCCTTACCAGCTCACTTGGAGACTAGACTACATAGTCTGTGTTTCCAGATGCTTTGGGGTAATAAATTGAATCTGATTAAATGGTGCTACACTTATTTAGGGATTAAGGACAGGGCCTCGGTATGGTAGAACCCGTGGTCTTCTTACATTTTTAATTTTTTAAACACACAGTTAACAGTGCTCTTTTCATATCTGAGTCTGCCCACAATGCCTGGATTCGGAAATCCTTAGCTAAATATCTTAAAGTGTGGATTAATGTGGCCCCTAAATTGAATCCTCATATTCATGTTCCCCCTTATTTTAAATCGGCAGCTCAGAACATGTACAAACGAGGGGTTATGAAAGCTGCTATTCAACTGGATACCGCAAAGAAATTATATCATGATATTATGACCAGGGTTTATCCATTGGAACCTAGTTTTAAGAACTGTCCCTTAGTTGACAATCACCTCATTCTCAGTCAACTCACCCTTCATAGGAGCCCTCATAAAATGTGGGAGAATCTTTGGCTAACTGTCTATGGTAGACTGAATTTAAAAGGGAATGCTAAACATAAAGTTGTGGAAGAAAGAAATTGCCCTTATATGGAGTGTGTGGCATTGACTGAGACTATGGAACATTTTCTGTTACGTTGCTCATATGTTACAGCATTGTGGGATTTCCTAGCTCTTAAATGGAAAATGGGTTGGCTTCGCTATTTGACCTATGACATTTTGGTTTTGGGGAAATGTGGAGCAGGTCTGGTACATTATCATCCTAATACGTTGATGGTTTTCTTCTGCTATATTAGGTTTTATGTGTGGTAAGCACGGTGTCAATGGGTGTTACATCAAAAGAGGATGTCATATGAATGTGTTAGTAGTTTAGTTTCGAATGAACTAGGGAAGGTATATGCCACTGATTGTTCACTCTATTCATCACAACAGGTGTTGAAATTGTGGAGGGGGTTCACTTATTTCATTAAATATTAATGAGGGGAGTTCGGGTTACCCTTAGGACAAGTTTAGTTCCTGTGCTTTGTTAGTATTGTTTGTTTTCTTTTTGATTTCCTGGATGTATACTTTTATGATTATCTCTTTTGTTGATCCTGTATTTACTCTGTATGTTATTTTTCAATAAACTCTCCCCTACTCTTTTTGAGAAGTGCCATGGGATCTTTAACATCCACCTGAACTACCACCAGAACAGGCGGATGGGACCTCGGTTTAATGTCTCATCCAAAAGATGATATTGGTGAGTATTTAGTCAGCGAGGCATATGAGGGAGGTGGTATTGGAGTAGGACTTGCAGAAGCCAAACTGGAAAAGGGTGAAAAAAGATGCAGAGTCAGGTAGGGGGTGAGCTGAGCAAGGACTATACATTCTTGGAGCTCAGCTAGAATAGGAAGTAGAGAGATAGGTCAATAGTTCCTTGGGACTGTAGGATTACCACCTTTGAGGAGCAGAATAACTGTAGAGTGTTTCCAGATTGTGAAAACTGAAGGAATAGAAAAAGATAGGTTTAGCAGTGAAGCCAGGGCAGGAGCTATAGCATACATAGCTACATAGATACATAGACAGTGTCGGCAGATAAGGGCCTATGGCCCACCCAGTCTGCCCATTTGAGCTTGTAAGTTCAGTTTGTTTTCCTAGAAGTCTGTTGCCCCTTACCCCTGACCTTCAGAATTCCTTTATGTCTATCCCATGCATTCTTAAATCCTGTGATTGTTTCAGCCCCCACCACTTCCTCTGGCAGGGTGTTCCACTTGTCCGCCACCCTCTGGAAGAAATTCTTTCTCATGTTTCCTCTGAATCGTCCCTCCCTCCAACTTCATCCCATGCCCTCTAGTCCTGGAACATCTTTTTCGCTTAAAATAGTGTTTTTCTGCACCCTGTTCCTCCCTGTAAGATACTTGTATGTCTCTATCATATCCCTCTCCTCCCTCTCCTCCAGGGAGTACATGTTCAGTTTCTTCAATGTGTCTTCATAGGACTTGTGATGCAATCCATGCACCATCTTTGTTGCTCCTCTGAACCTTCTCTACCCTGTCTATGTCCTTCGTAGGTATGGTCTCCCAGAACTGTACACTGTACTCCAGGTGGGGCTTCACCTAGTGTCTTGTATAGCGGGAATTATGACCTCCTTTTCCTCCTGCTGGTGATGCCCTGCCTATACATCCCAGCATCTTATTTGCTTTACCTGCTGCCTTGTCACACTGTTTCCTACCTTGAGGTCATCAGAGATGACAACCCCAAGATCCCTTTCCTGCTTGGTGCATGCTATATCCTCACCCCCCAACTGATATATTGTGCCAGGGTTTTTGTGCCCCATATGCATTATCTTGCACTTCTTTGCATTGAATTTCAACTGCCAAATCCTGACCATCCTTCAAGTTTCTGCAGGTTGCTTCTCATTCTGACTACACCTCTGGTTGTCTACTCTGTTACAGAGCTTTGTGTCATCAGCGAACAGTGAAATTCTGCCTTCTAGGTCCTGCTAATGTCACTGATGAAGATGTTGAATAGGACCAGTCCAGCACTGATCCCTGTGGTACCCCACTGGTCACTCTTTCCTCTGTGGGTGACAGCCATTTACCACCACCCTCTGTGTCCTGCCACCCAGCCAGTTACCCACCCACCACACTACTGTCCTGCCCACACCCATATTCCCCAGTTTGTATAATAGTCTCTATGTGGCATATAGTGTCAAAGGCCTTGCTGAAGTCCAGATAGGCCATGTCCACTGCCCTCCCTGATCCACCTCCCTAGTCACCCAGTCAAAAAATTCAACAAGATTGGTCTGACATGACCTTCCCCTGGTGAAACCATGCTGCCTTGGGTCCTGTAGTCCATTGACAACCAGATGTTCCACCAATCTCTCCTTCAGTAGTGCTTCCATGATCTTCCCCACTACTGAGGTGAGGCTGACTGGTCTGCAGTTCCCTGCTTCCTCTTTGTTCCAGTGGTGCAGAGATAGAGTAGTTTGGGGTTCAGGCCATCTGGGCTCTTACCCTTGCTAGAGTTCAGGGCTTGGAGGGCCTTAACAGCCTCATTTGGCAAGATGAGGGAGAAAGAGAAGGAGGGAGTGGTGGAATGGTTTGGTGTAGGAAGGGGGTTCAGAAAGGCAGTATGTATACAAGGGGGGAGAGTGGTTAGGAGTGAGGAAGTTCAGGCTGTGAAGAAAGTGTTGAAAGTGGATGCAACTGAAAGAGGATCAGATGGTATAGTGTTTCAATAGATGAGGGACAGGACAGTGGGTTGGGAGGGGTGAGAGAAGAGGGATTTGACAACTTTCCAGAACTTGGAGGGATGACTTAAATCTGTGCTGAAGGAGGTCGAGAAATATTCAGATTTTGCATATCTAATGGCCTTAGTGTAAGCATTCCTAAGATGACAGTATTTGAAAAGGAGTGTGTAGGACCTGGATGCCTTATAGGTCCATCAGGTGGAATGTTCTAAGAGTATTATCTGCAGTTTGCCTCTGTCATAAGAAGCCTGCCTGGTCCATATGAATTACTTCTGGTAAAATATGATCCAGACACTGGGCCCATTTGGACATATATATCTTATAATCACAATTAAGTACTGATATAGGTATGCATGATTCTGGGGATTGGGGATCCCCTCCTGGTTTTGGCATGGCTGAGAGCACACAGCATAATGCCAGGATTCTGGGGTGGTTCGCCATTTTGAACATCTTGGAAAACCTGTTACAGCAAATGGCTTAAACCTTGTACCACTCAGCAGAATAACCATCAGGTCCTGGTGATTTCATGGTTTTAGTTTTTTTAATAGCCAGCTGGATTTCCTGTCTAGTGATTGGACTCAATAATGAGGCTTGTTGTAACTCAGAAAGCTTAGGAATGCATAGCTTACTTAGAAAGGTTCTAATCTCTGGGGAGGGGCGATATTGTTCAGAATATAATTCTGTAGAACATTTTTGAAAAGCTTGTTCTATCTCTGGGCCATGATGAAGAAGATTACCAGATCTAGGATCCTAAATTGCAGTGATTGTAGCTTTCTGCTTAAACATTCTGGTTCGTCTGGCTAAGTGCCAAGTACCCCTGGGTCCTCCCTCATAAAAAGTGCTTATAGTATATAAAAGTGCAGCCTGTACCTTCAAGTCTAGGATTTTTTGGAGGTCAGCCTGCACTTTCCGCAATTCTGTAGGTTGAATTATATGCCCTTCCCCTCTAGCTTTTTGAAGTTCTGCTAGCCTATCTTGCAAATGTCTGTATCTGGCTTCCCTAATTCTGCTCTGTCAGGTTGTATACAAAATTATGTCACCCCTAAGGACAACCTTAACTGTACCCCACAACACTGCTGGGGAAATCTCTGGGGATTGATTTTCTCGAATTATCTGAGGGAGCCAATCCTTCATCATTGTCTTAAACTCTGGGTCTTTCAGGATTGAGGTGTTCAGCCTCCAAAGGGTGGTCTTCCTAGGTGCTGCAATGTCTAATTTTCATATAATTGGGGTCTAATCAGATAGGAGATGAGCTCCTAGCCTAATGTCTCTGATTCTTGTAATATGCTCTGTAGAGAGAAAAAAGTAGCCTAGGCGAGAGGAGGTATGATGCCTGGGAGAAAAGTATGTAAAACCTCCTTTTCCAGGAAAAAATTGACGCCATACATTTGTCAAACCCAGTATTGGCAACTGGACTTTGAGATATTTCTGGGAAGGGCTAGTCCTATGCTTAAGGGGGTGAGAGACATCCAAATGAGGAGACAGAGTGATATTGAAGTCTCCCCCTATTATAATTATACCCTGCTGTATATCCAAAAGCTGGTTAAAAAACCTTTTCATGTGAACCAGGAGGCCCCTGGGGGAAAATATACACTTGTCAATGTAACAGCTGATTCATAAAGACATCCTTGAGCAATAGTGAAATAGCCATTAGAGTCAATCCTTTCAGCTTCCTTCAGAAAGGGGGTTCCAGCAGGAAACAATATGGCAGTGCCCCTGCGCTTGCCAGTGTTACTGGAGAAGCTATTACAGTGTACCTGTGGCCAGCAGAAAGTTTCTGATGTTCTGAAGGAGACAAATGTGTCTCTTGTAGAAAAATAAGATCCACCCTCTGCTGGTGTAAGTACTGCTCCAATCTAGAGCGCTTAATGGGGTTATTAATACCATTAATATTCAATGATAAAAATTCTATAGAAGGATCCATCATGACTGATTACATGAAAAAAAGGCTCTCTGTGATGAGCAGGACACCATCCAACATCTTCTGTCCTGGCTGTGCATAATGGCCTTCTTCTGTAATGGCTTGTAAGGGAGAGGTCTCTCAGTAAAATCTGGGATTTAATGGGCATCTTCCACAATAAGGTCAGATTACCCTGCCCAGCCAAAGCTGCATTTCTAACCATATCCTGTATTTCATGATTATTACTCCAACGTTTGCATTGCATGATATAATCATGCATTTCCCTGATATCCCATTTATCTTGTAATCTTAGTCTTACATATAACCATGAGTCAGTAAACAGTCTGACTTTCACTATAACAAAACTATTTACACTGTAAATGACATTGATTAATAAAACCTATTCATTGCTTAAATAAGTGACTTCCATAAGTGGGGAGGTATAGAAGTTCCTCCCTGATCTCTCATGAAGAGCCCCATGTTTTTGTTGAGCTCTTCCTGAAGATGGAGGTAGTTCCAGGTTGCAACTGGCTGGGGCCTCCAGGATACCCAGTAAGTGTATCCCAAAAAGTAGGGACATACCAAAAAAGAGAAAAACAATATTTAGGGAAGGATAACACTCCTCAGAGTATGCTCCACATCCTATCTCATTTCTCACTGCTCCCCCAATACCATTACTTCAAGATTGCCATGTGGGCTAAAAAGAAAAAGAAAAGAAAAAGCCTTATTAGAATGGGGAACGGATGGCAAGGAGGCCTCTAAAGAAATAGTCTTACTCAATTACCAGTGTAGTCCCAGATTATAAAACGTAAAATTCAGCAAGAGTCCGTAATAAGTATCTAAAATTATTAGTGTCTTTTAAAAAAGCAAGGACAAATAAAATGTCTGTTGTTCTCCTACTTCTGAAATAATAATGCAGTACGCTTAATAGGCCTTATTTAATAGGTAAGTGGGGGGCATGGCCCTAGTCTCCTCCCTGAATGACCGACAAGTGGCTTAATGCAGGCCCAAAATTAGAGGGAACGCTCTTAGCCAAGAGTCGAGCCACCATGGAAGGGACCCAGAGAAAAAGAGGAAAACTCTCTGTCAAGAGTACCCCCACCCCCCTAAGCACCCACCTGGTTTATGACATGTAATGTCCATAAAGTTGCAAACATCTCTTCCCTTCAGATCGTTGCATCAGAGTCATTTCTGGGATACGTAACCAGAGCTTTCTGCACTTCTCCAAAGTTGTTCTGTTGCTTCTTCTGTTTGTTTTGAATAGACTGCCAATGTGAAGGCCTTGTGGAGGGATCTCACTGCTCCAGCGGTTTGTCTGGAAATTTCAGCCTCACTTTAGAAAGTTCTGCTATGGTTTCCAATGCTGTGGCAAACTCCCTCTTTCCCTCAGGCAGATGTACTACCAGTCAGGCAGGGTACGGGGTAGAAAATTTATGCCCAGCTGCTTTTAACACAGGCAATAATGGAAGGTATGCTTTTCTGAGGTGCATTGTTTTGGGAGCATAATTATGATCGATGTAAAGACGTGTCTGTCCATAGAATATTTTTTGCTTACACCATGCTGTAAGGAGAACATTTTCTTTGGTGGCATAGTTGTTGAATCTTTCAATGATAGACCTCGGGGGGGGGGGCATTTGGATTAGCTGATTTAGGCACTAATACTCTGTGGACCCTCTCTAGCTGTAGGTCTAGGTCCTTAGGTAACTCCAATGATGTATGTAGCAATGCGTCTACGAATTCCTTAATATTGCCTCCCTCTGATTCTTCCAGAATGCTGTAAATCTACATATTTGTTTCTCCTCGCACAGTTCTCTGACTCCTCCTGCCGTGCTTCCATTTGCTCGCATTGTTCTCTTAACATTTGTACTTCTGTCTCTAGATCATCTACCCAACTTTCTGTAGCTGCACCCTGCCTTTCTAGGTCATCAACTCGTTGTTCAGTTGCATCACATCTTTATGTAGTTCGCCATATAAGTCTTTAATTTCGGCCCGAAAGGAGATCAGTTCTTCATATATAGTATCTAGTTTAATTTTTTTAGCCTTTGTCTTGCTGCTCTTTGATATGGATTTGGTTACAGCTCAGAATGGTGTTTCAGCTGTTAGGCCTTTGCTGACGCTGCAGTCTGAGGCATCTGAGTCACAGCTGTCCCTCATCTCCGTCATCTGCTTTGCTCACTGCCAAATGCTGCCCTTCTATGCCATAAGTACCTCCTTGCTACCTATAAATGTGCCAATTTCAGCCCCAAAAGTTTTCTTTTCAAACCTGATGGAGGCATTCTTTGCTTAGGGTACATGAGAGTGAGTGTGCTATGCAGCCATCACTGAAGGAGATGGAACCAGAAGTCTGTTTTGTGACTTTTGACCTGCTCACCTGATGTATGCATTGTCTGATATATTTGCTCCAATAAAATTCCCATACTGTTTCTGAGAAGTGCCATTGGATCTTTAACATCCACCTGAGCAATCACCAGAACACCAGACAGGATCTCAGTTTAATGTCTCATCTGAAAGACAGCACCTCAGGAGTGCAGTATCCCCCTCATGATGCACTACAGTGTCAGTACTGGGATGTTATCCCAAGTTCCTGGTGTGAGGCTAGAATTCCAAACCTTCCAATCTTCCATCCTCAAAGATGAGTGTGCAACCATCGAACAGTATGGTTCACAATAAACACAGCAATAGAGTCAAGCCATACAAAGGCAAAAGTACTGGACTTTAGGAGGGCTGACTTTGCCAAAATGGGTGAGTGCCTAAGGAATGCCCTAGCAAATTGGCAGGAAGGAGGGGTGGAAGAACAATGGGGAATAATAAAAACTGCCATCACAGAGGTAACAAGCCTTTGTGTGAAGCAAATAAACGAAACAAAACGATGTAAGAAACCACTATGGTTCTCAAAGGAAGTGGCAGTGAAGGTTCAAGAAAAAGAAAGCATTCAGGAAGTACAAGGAATCACAGAAGGAGCAGGACAGAGAACTGTATCAGTTAAAGCAAAAGAAGCTGGGAAGGCAGTCAGAACAGCAAAGGCCCAAACCGAGGAAAGATAGCCAACTCAGTTAAGAAGGGGATAAAACCTTTTATAGGTACATCAGGGCGAAGGAAGACCAAGGGAGGTTAGTGAGGCTTAATAAAGAGGAGGGAGGGTGGGCAGAGGGTGTCTGTGAAAAGGCAGAGATACTAAACAAATATTTTTGCTCAGTATTTACAAAGGAAGTGGGGGAGGTACCTAAAACAAACAGTAGAAACACTCTGGGTACAGAAGTTGATACCAGCCCATTTACAGAAGAAAGGGTTCTGAAAGAACTCTTAAAACTGAATGTGGACAAAGCAATGGGGCCTGATGGGATTCATCCCAGAATTCTAAAAGAACTAAGGGTAGAACTAGTGACACCACTGACTACCCTCTTTAACAAATCATGGGAGGATGGGGTGGTACCCGGGGACTGCAGAAGGGCAGATGAGATTCCCCTTCACAAAAGTGGGAGCAAGACAGAAGCAGAAAACTACAGACCTGTTAGTTTAACCTCAGTGGTAGGGAAAATGATGGAATCACTTCTGAAGGAAAGAATTGTTGAGTATCTAGAGGCCAGAGGGGCTCAGGACCTTAGGCAGCATGGAGTCACAGTGGAAAGGTCATGCCAGACAAATCTGATAGATTTCTTTGACTGGGTGACAAAGTAGTAGATCAGAGGAGGGCTATGGACATGGCCTACCTAGACTTTAGCAAGGCATTTGACACAGTCCCACACAAAAGATTAATATACAAGTTAGCCAGCCTGGGAGTGGGTCCCAAGATGACAGCCTGGGTAAAGAATTGGCTGGAGAATAGGACACAGAGAGTAATAGTAAATGGAGCCCACTCTGAAGAAAGGGGGGTTACTAGTGGGGTACCGCAGGGTTCAGTATTAGGACCGGTCCTCTTCAATGTCTTTATAAGCGACATTGCAGAGGGACTGGAAGGAAAAGTATGTCTCTTTGCAGATGACACAAGATCTGCAACAGAGTTGATGCTCAGTGGCGTGGAAAGGATGAGAAGGGACTTGGCAAGGTTAGAGGAATGGTCAAATGTATGGCAGCTTAGATTCAATGCTAAAGTGCAAGGTAATGCACCTGGGAAGCAAAACCCAGGAAGAGTACACAATGGGGGTGAGATACTAACAATAACAAAAGTGGAAAGGGACCTGGGGGTAGTCATATCAGATGACCTAAAGGTGGGCAAGCAATGTGAGAGGGCTGCAAGGAGGGCTGGGGGGATACTGGGATGCATAGGGAGAGGCATCACCAGTAGAAAACAGGAAGTTATTATCCCTCTGTACAGACAGTTGGTGAGACCCCATCTGGAGTACTGCATGCAGTTCTGGAGACCCAGTCTCTGCAAAGACATAGATAGGATGGAGGTTGTTCAGAGGAGGGCAACTAAAATGGTGCAGAGTCTGCACCGGAAGACATATGAAGAGAGACTTAAGGAGCTGAATATGTATAGCCTCGAGGAAAGGAGGGGGGGGACATGATAGAAACGTTCAAGTACCTCAAGGGAATCAACAAAGTCAAGAAGGTAGCATCTTTCAAAAAGAGGTGTGCAAGAACAGAGGCACAATTTGAAGATAGAAGGGGCGGCTCAGAGGTAATTTAAGGAAGTATTTTTCACAGAGAGGGTTGTGGATGCATGGAGCGGCCTTCGGAGAAGGTTGTGAGTCAGAAACAGTGGTGGAATTCAAGCATGCATGGGACAGTCATAAGGCAATTCTAGGGGGTGAGGGTAGGAAGAAGTAGGCTGCTGGTTAACTAGGATCTGCAGCTTATCCATTAGGTAGGGAAATGGGCAGACTGGGTTGGGCAAGCGGTCCTTATCTGCCGTCAAAATTTATGTTTCTATGTTTAACCTCCTGAGCCACTGACACTGCTATGACATGTCTACATTATGTCCCTAGGGTTAGCTTAACCAACCCCTGGAGTGCCTTAATACTATTATTGAACTAAAATGTTTTTTTTTTTAACTCAGTGTTTTAGTAGTCACAGTTCTAACTGCTCCATTGTCCCTGAGGGTTTCCAACCATAAACATAACCATGTTAGAATGCTTTCAGCCAATCAGAATGCTCCATTTCCCCCCATTGTTTATAACTACTATTAGGATTTATCTAGGAAATATTATTTTCTTACAGTGTTTACAGATTACCAATTGGAGTATACATTGTTAAATTCTGAAAATCTTATAGAGGAAGTTAAAGTGATAAGGGTAGCATACATTGATACATTGGATTTAGAATGACATGTAATGTAGAAATGGGGAGAAAGTTAATATTCAGAATAGACATGTTAGTTGCATTATACATGTTCCTGATCTTTTACAAATACACCAGTATTCCTTTGGTGCTTACACAAGATACAAAATGAAGAACTGATTGTGCCTTAGCATTCCAGATTTATTAATGATATCCTGTAAGTTATCTACAGATTAATAAAAGACTAATAGAATTCTTATAGGAATTTATCAGGCTTTATTTCTCATGCCCTTTATATAATGTACAGGATATGAAATTCTGATACAAAACTATACAATTTACACTTTTTTTAACTAAATAATTTTTAGACGATATCATCTCAGAAAAGCCCTTTTTGCATTAATGAATGCCATCACCCTTACTATAAGTTTATTTCATACAGTCATAGTTGTACTCCAGCTGTAATTAACAAATCAGTCCTTTAATATTTCTACTTTAGACCGTCAGAGGATTAACTCTTTATTTTCCATGTGATGTGGGCAAATTAAATTGTGCAAAACAGTAGTAAGTTACACGATTTAATTGTCTTGATTATATTACAAAATTTAGATAGTGCCTCTGTACTGCAGTACAGCATGACTACCTCCACTGCAAAAGTACTGTATACAGTTCATAGAGATTATGTCAGTCGAACACATTGAATGAATCTACAAAAATTGTTATGTTATCTTTAAGGCATGTTTTGGTTTGACAAGGATATTCCACTAATTCTTACCAGTAATAAACACGATCATTTTCATCAGGATTTGGAAGCCATCTGATTTTGTTTTCAAAGTGTAAAAAAAAAAGCAAGAACTTCACTGCTAATTATTTTTCATTGTTTTGGTTCCTACCATACCTGAAAGCATCATCACTCGTTGACCCATCAATTAAATGAAATACTATCATTTAATATGTTGTGCAAAGGTAACAGTATATATCCAACTGTTAAAAATTACAGTTCTAATCTTTAGCCTAAAGCCATGCTTTGTACCTGTTTTCCAAAACTAGATATAAATTTATCACAGCATTAAGAAAGAGAGCCATACTGAGAGTATAAGCACCTTTGCTTTACTGTCCAAGTGATGTACAAATATGAACTGAGTTCATGAATAAAAACACCATATTTGACTATATACTGTTCCTGCATAGGATATTAGTATGGCTACAACTGCACACTCAAGTGTGGTTCAGAAACCTAAATGACAGCATTAGCTGCATCAGTTTACCACTGTGAAAGAACATCCTTCTGCATCTTCTGTAGAATGAGTCATCAGTTACTTCTGATCATGTTGATTCTCTGCATAACAGCCATGATGTCCACAGTAGCCAACTGTGTAATGAAGAAGCCGAAGATGGAGACATTCTTCATAGGAGGTGACATTATCATCGGTGGTATATTCATATTGCACTCCCTATATGTTTATCCTGAACCCAGCTTTAAAGAGCTGCCCCAGCCAATAGCATGTTCAGAGTAAGAATTCTGCATTTTATACCTGTGGTTTCAAGGCATAGTGTGTGAAATTGCCATTTGTTTTGCATAGTGGCAATGGTTCTATTAGATATTGCTGTGTGGAATTTTCAAATGTCAGCAGAATGGAATTCTGTAGAATTTCAGAAAATTCTGATTAATTCCATGGAATTTCTTGGAAGCAGAATTCCAAAATTCTGAAAGCAGAATTTTAAACTCTGGATTAGGTAGTCCAGTCAAAACCATGACAGCAAGTATGCAGAGTAAATAAACACATGGTCATAACAGCACCATGCAGTTTCAGAGTTTGTAAATCTAATCTAGTGTGGTTTTGTACTGTACAGTTTTGTATTGACATGTGGTGCGGTTATTGACCATGCTGTTTTTCACCACGTGGTCTTGACATAATGCTGTGGATTAGTACTTTATACTTTACATAAAATGCAGATTAAATTCCCCAAATCCCAGAAAGCAAATCCACATCTTACATAATCTGCAAAAAACTAATCTGTGGTTTAAATGAAAAGATTTTTGGAATTCTGCAGAATTTATTGGAAAGTTATTAAAAGCATTTCAGAAGCAAAACTGCCATTCCGCCTCAATTCCACAATCAGAATTCCACTGTTTGCAAAGCTGTACTATAAGACCTAAATCATTGCAGCCAGATTTTTGAGCAGTTCAGTCTCAGATTAATTTGTACCAATTTTCAAATGTGACATCTGTCTGATCTGGTCTATGAGTATCCAAATTTATGATACAGTAAAATTAAAAAATGCAACTGCAGCAGAAAACTGCATAAAACCCAATTTTTGTAATTTGTTCATGCAAGGTGCTGTGATTATGGACTCTCTTGCACAGCAATGGATCTGTTTGAAAATAAAGCATGGAACTGGATGGGTTCATGAAGAAGAAAAGGTGGATGTAGAATCCTTAGATCTGCTTTTATTTCACTGAAATTCCGTCTACATATTTAGGATTCTAAGGGGTGCCTATGGATTTATTTATTTATCTTTTTAACTGACTGTGATTGTGTTTTAGCTACATTGTGCAGTGCTCTGAGTTTGAGAAGAGTGCTTAGCATACAGAAATTCCTATCCTATCCTATCCTGTCTTATCATATCTTATCCTATACTACACTGCCCTACCCTACTATATCCTACCCTACCTACCCAACCTACCCTGTCCTGTCCCATGCCATCCCATCCATACCATCAAATCCTATTCTATTCTGTCCTGTTCTATCCTATCCAATCATATATTATCCTATCCTATCCTATTATATCCTAACCTATCCTAGCCTAGCCTATCCTATCCTATCCTTTCCTGTCAGGTCATGTCCTATTCTATCTTACCCTATCCTATCCAGCACTTGTGTGTGCTTTAGAGTCATTTGCAGATCCTTCCCTTTTGTGCCAGATTTGGAAAAGATGCTGTCTCATTTCTGATACAGAGAGAGTTAAAAGCAAGGATAAGTTCTGTCCTCTTCTATTTCTGCCACTTCTCTGACTTTGCATGTCTGATTGCACCATCAACTTTTCTTGAGGATCTGGGGTCTGGCCACCCCAACAGTTGCACAATTTTCCCCTCCTAGCTCCCTTCCTGCACTTGTTATTTCTATTCTTTCTTTCCCTTGCTTCTCAATAGTTAAACATGTGAAACTGTTTATGTGAAATTGGGATCCATTGGTTTGCAAATGTATGCAGTAATATTGTTGAAATAATGCAGACAGCTATTTGAGTTTATTAGAAAAGATAGCAAGCTGTAACACAGAAAGATGACCTTGAGAACATTTTGACCTCCACAAGCTTTTTAAAAGAACTGTCAACAGGAGACATCTCCAGACAGAATATTCTAGTCTGGTACACATGTGGAGCCTAGATGTGCTTGTCACAAGAAAGAACGTTACAAAGCTGTGTTACATTTTGTGAAAAACAGGATGCAAAATTAAACTTCCAGATTAAAATGGATCTTACAAAGAGAACAATGTTTACATTTTCCAGATTTTAGACTTAGAGATTCACTCAGATGAATGACTTTTCTTTGTGCTGCCTGTAATAAGAGCCATCCTGTGCAATATATATTTTTATTGTTATTGTTAGTAATAAAACAATACTTGTGAATTTGGTAAGTGTTCCTTGTATGCCTGTGCTTCCTGACATTTGCCTCCATGACAGTTGGTGGTAGAAGTGGAATTTGTGCTGCATAAACTCTAAGTTAGGAGTTTTGTATGTGGGCACTAGAACTGGTCCGATCAAAGCACAGGCGATAGTAGGGAGCCTGCAACAGCAAGCCCAGGAATGATTACTAGGAGAATGGCAGCCAAACTGGAAAGAGAAACAAAAGTCCAAATTGAGACTGAACAGCCAGCAACAGAACCTGAAAGTATGTCTGACTTCTTCGAATGTTAGGCTATTTAACAAAGAGAGATTGAGAAATAGAGAGAAATAGATTCAACATCTAGAAGCACAGGGTAGAGATGCAGTGTTTAGAGGCCCAGATGAAAGAAGAGATGCAGCAACAGGAGCAGTGATTGCTGGATGCCTTGCAAGCTATCAAAGCTGGAAGATCTGGTACAGGTCCAGCAGATCAACAAAGCACTAACAACTTAAAAGACATTACATTTACAAAAAAATACAAAATCACACATGCCCACACAGTGCAAAGCATCATGGGTTGCATACTCAAATCACCACAGAATGTTATGCTAGTCCAACTTTAAGCAGAATTGCATAGTGCCAAAAGGCCTCTCACACAGTTTGAAAAGGGTGATAACAGAAGACATAGACACATGTTTCGTCCTACTAGGACTCATCAGTATGCCTCATCTGTTTGACACCCCAGTGGAATGGACCAGCTACCCTAAGACAGTGTCTTGGATATGTTGTGGTGAACCCATTAAAATAAAAAACTATTTAAAAGACAAAGAACCTCTGTGCGCAAACACTGAGGCAAGGGTTACCCCAAAGGGCATTTGGCTGGGAAGCCAAGTTTCAGGAAAATACAAAATCACACATGCCCACACAATGCAAAGCATCATGGGTTGCATATGCAAATCACCACAGAATGCATTTTGTGGGCATGCGTGATTTTGTATTTTCTTGAAACTTGGCTTCCCAGCCAAATGCCCTTTGGGATAACCCTTGCCTTAGTGTTTGCGCACAGAGGTTCTTTGTCTTTTAAATAGTTTTTTATCTTTGTCTATTAAATTTACAAAGTTGCATTCCTCGGATGATAATGAAGCATACCTGACAACTTTTAAAAGGGTTGCCAGAGCCTGCCAATGGCCAAATCAGCAATGGGCCATCAAGCTGGTACCTTATCTGACAGGTAAAGCTCAACTTGCCTACAGCAATATGGACAATGCACAGTCAGACAACTATCACCTTGTAAAAAGAGAAATCCTAAAAAGACATGACATCTCTGGAGAAATGTTCAAGCAGAGATTTTGGTACCTGAAGTACCACTCCATTGACAATCCTTGAGAAGCCACCACCTGACTCAGAGAACTCCTCAGTAAATGGCCCCAGCCAAAGGGCAAAACAGTTAAACATTATCATAGACATAATTGCAATGGAGCAATTCATCAACATCCTGCCTACAGACATATAGCTTTGGGTAAAAGAACACTGACCAGAAAGTGGGGAAAGGCCATTTCTTTGGCTAAGTACTATCAGATGACCAGACTGACTCTGCAGCAGTGAAATAACTGCCAAGGATTGGTAAGGCCCTCCTTTTCTTGATTTAACTCCAGATTTGTTGAGAACTCTGGCAGAGGTAACAAATCTGCACCCAAATACTTTATTTGCTATAATACAACACTCAAGAAATTGCCATGAAGAAAAGAAGGCTAACACTGAAGCAAATTTGGCCTTAGCAAGTTGGGGGCAAGTATTTAACAGATGTCAAGGTGTGAAGGGACTTACAGATTCAGGAAGCAGACAGACTCTGGTACATGCTGAAGTTCTGGGAATGAACTGAACAAAAGGACCAGATACTGGGGTCATCTGCATCCACAGGGATACTCAATAGTATCGCAACGTTCAAGTGATTCTGAGCATTCATGTTGTGTCACACCAAATAAAAGTTACCTGTATCTGTGATTATTGGAAATGACTTTCCGTGATTTGCTAAATTAATCACAGAGGAGCAAAACCTGAAGTTTCTGCAGCTGTGATGACAAAAGCACAGGCCAGTGGTGACTCTTCTGGGGATTTTGATGCAGACTTCTCTGAGCCCAGCTCCAAGATCTGGAAGTCCAGGAAAGAAGGAAGACACTTGAAAAAACAGTGATAACAAAAGACAGATGGACATAAGGGTTTGATATATAAAAATGCACTAAGCTAATAACTGTTTGTGTTTTTGTTTCTCAGCAAGCTAACTATGTTTCTCTCCAGGGTGACTTTAAGTAGCTGGGGGTGAAACAAAAACAGAGTGAACCAATGTTTAGAAAATATGTGAATTATTACAGTATGCAGTGTGGACCAACGAGCTTGCAGCAACTACTGTAAGCTGTCATTCAGTGAGCAGCCGCAGTGGTATGCATGTGGGTATGCTGCCCGCTGATGACCGGAGAGGAAGGAGATGAGTGGGCTGATGGTCCTGTATGGGTGGGTGAGGGGAACCACTGGACTATTAGGGAACTTTTTATTAACAATATAACAGTGATTGGGGATTCTGACGGGGAGGGGGGTATCACTGGATCACCAGGGTTGATTAAGTTTTTTATTTTTGGTGATCAGAGGGTTGGGATGGGGAGGGGGGTATCACTGGACTACCAGGAATATTAAAGAATTTTATTTACTGTGATCAGATGGTTGGGATGGGGAGGGGGAACCACTGGACCACCATGGACTATTGTGTGTGCTTGTGCACAGTGTTGGGGGGAGTTGCCACCCATGACCTGCAGCTACTGTGTTGTGCATTGCAATGCAGCAGCCTGCTGTTGGGTGGCTAGCATTTGAGCCAGTTCTTTACAAGGCTCAGCTTTGAGCCCAGGTAAACGGCACATCTCTGGGTTGTGCCAGCAGATGTGCCACACCTCCTGGGCTGAATATCAAGATGTGCCACTTATGCATAGGCATGCCCCCTGGAAATGTGCTGCATACATTGTCTTTTCACCCCAGTGCATCAGGAATTGTGCTGTGCAATTTCCAGTTTTAAATATTGCCCTGGTGTACAGTTCTGGGGTTGCACTGGAACAACTCAGTTGTGTCAGGTGCAATCCCTTTGAATATCTTGGCTCTAATGTGCAGTTGTCACCAGAATGTGATGAGGCTTTTGGGCCATCAAGGCTACATTATGTTCAGCCCCTATTTTAAAGAAGTCCAGACTTTGAGAAACAATTCCTGTTACAGACAGATGCATCAGAGGTAGGCCTGGGCACAGTCCTGTGTCAAAATGTAGAAGTGAAATAACATCCCATTCTATGTATAATTAAGAGGTTGCAGGACAGAGAGAATAGGTACTTCACCACTGAAAAAGAGTGACTGGCTGCAAAATGGGCCACGGAGTCTCTTAAGTTCTGTTTGCTAGGAGTTGACCTTGTACTCATAACAGATCATACTCCTCTTTGTTGGCTTAATCAAATGAAGGATACAAATCTCAGAATCACAAGGTGGTACCTGGCACTACAGCGATTTAAATTCAAAGTGATGCACAAAACTAGTAACAGTAAAAATTAAAAAATGTAATTAGTAACAGTACTCTACTTGACATCATGCTAGTGAGTAAACCACATCTATTCACACATGCTGGAGTGCTCCTATGTGACATAAGTGACCACTGCCCCATCGCAGGGGTAAGATCCAACAGCATTAAAACAGATCCTGCAAAATTCCTCATGAGGAGATCCAAGAAAAACATCAATATTGAAGGATATCTGCATGATCTAGCCTACTCTCCACACTGGCAAGAGTTTTATCTTGCACATTCTATAGAAAAAGCTCAGCCGGTGCTAAATAACATTATAATAAATGCCCTTAACACCCATGCCCCAATCTCTAGTATCCGAATAAAAAACAAATCCTGTCGTTGGTTTTCAGATGACCTCAAAGCTGCACTTCTGGAGAGAGAGATAAACTTTGGAAAGTAGCAAGAAAAACTAAGAATATTATGGACTGGATGATCTTTAGGAAAGCCAGGAATAAATGCACTAGGAAAGTTAGGGATGCAAAGGCTGCCTACTACTTGGCCCAGCTCGACTCCTCCTACCACAATACTGCTAGATTTTGGGGCACCATCAAGGATATGATGGGCCAGGATGTTAACAACCCCCTTCCAACCCATTTACACAATAACTATGGCCCCATTACTGGCACATTGGAAATCCTGGATGCATTCAACAGCCACTTCACAACAGCTGGCCTTGCCTTTGACTCCTCCCCAGCTAACCTATTAAGGGATCATTTAAGCTCCCACTATACTGCTGAACAAAGAGTTGACTCCTCCTTTAGCTTCAAACCTATACTGTTGAAATAAGTTGAGGATCTATTATGGCATCTAGATACCAAAAAAAGTGCAGGAGCAGATCTTCTGGACCCATTCTTTCTAAAGATTGTGGGTCATGTGCTAGCAGTCCCTCTAACTCACCTCTTTAACCTTTTCCTAAACTCTGGCTCTATTCCCACGCTGTGAAAGACAGCCCAAGTGGTCCCCCTTCTAAAATCAGGGGACCCTATGGATCTTAATAACTTCAGGCCCATTTCCATCCTACCTGTGTTATCCAAGATGCTGGAGAAATTAGTGAGTATTCAGTTAAGAGAATATCTGGACAATGCTAATCTATTAAATCCAGCCCAATCTGGATTCGGGGCCAAAAATAGCACTATCACTGCATTAGCCAAGGTCACCAATGATTGGCAAACCGAACTGGATAAAAAGAACAATGTCTGTGCAGTATTCCTGGACCTGAGCAAAGCATTCGACACTGTGGACCATGAACTGCTACTCTCATCCCTACATTCCATTGGTCTAGATCCATCCTCCCTTAAGTGGTTCAGATGCTACCTCTCCGGTAGATCATAGCAGGTAAAAGATGAAGGTGACCTCTCCTCATTAAGACCACTGTCAAGAGGAGTCCCCCAAGGCTCTATTCTGGGTCCTATCCTTTTTGCCATTTATATAAATAAAATTGATTCAACCCTTACCAAGTCCTCAGTACAGCTCTTTGCTGATGACACTGTACTGTATGTCAGCAACCCTTCACCTAAAGTTGCTCATGAAATCCTACAAGCAGAATTCTCCCTGTTACAACATCAGCTTCTCGAGAAAAAGCTTCTGCTAAATGCAAAGAAAAGCAAAGCAATGATGTTCACAACCCAAAACTCCACCAACACATCCTCTTCAATCAGTCTCCCCAGATATGCACTATACTTGGAAAATCTGGAGTATGTTGAAAATTTCAAATACCTAGGTGTGTGGATTGACAACAGACTTGACTTTACTCAGCATCTAGAACAACTGCTGAAAAAGCTCAGCTAAGGCTTGGCTCCTCTACAGATTAAAACCCTTCCTTAATAGAGATTCAAGATGAAATTAGTCCAGGCCATCTTTCTATCAGTCATTGACTATGCAGACTTCCTCTATAGTCACTGCCCCTCCTGCCTTCAAAAGTTGGATACCTTATACCATAGAGCAATAAGGTTCATTACAGACCTGCCATATAATACTCACCATTGTTCTCTCTATGATGCAGTTGGATGGGTTTCCCTTCATGTCAGGAGGAGCAGAAATGCAGCTCTATGGATCTACAGAGCTTTATCAAAAAAACTCCCAAGATATATCCTGGACTGCTTCAACCTGACCAGTCCCAGCTCCTATGCCCTAAGAAGCAGCAATATCATCCTGCTCAAATTGTCCAAAGTCAACACCAAAATAGGGAGGGCAGCAATCAGCTATTCTCTAGCCATAGCATGGAACACCCTACAAAAATCCCTAAAACTGTTCATTATCATTCCATTTACATCCTTCAAGCAGCACTGTACAGCCTTCTTCACAGAGAAATGCAGTTGCTACCGCTAGAGATAGAATAGTCATCCCACAAAACCATATTCCAATCACATATGGCATATTCCTTCCAGCCAGACACTGCCAGTATATGGCACCCAATATTCCCTTCACCATCCTTGTACTCATTATGTGAGTGACTGTCATGGCCCTCATTGTGATATATATGTACTGTACATATTGTAGATAATAGTTTAACTTTCTCTTGCCAAGCTTTAACATGGGAATTCTCTGTATATTATTGTGTTATAAATAACATTTTCTTTTTTCTGTATGTATAACTGTCTCATAAGTATGTGATGTCATTGCTGTGCACCTACTCGAACCTTGACCTTATCAGGTCCATCTTGTAAATGAGCCTTGCTCAATGATGATCACCTGAATAAATAAAGATTTGATTGATTGATTGATTGATTGATTGATTGATTGAAAACTGGAAAAGAGAATGTCAATACTGATTTTTTGTCATGATATGTTCCAGGAACTGAGAATTTGGAAGGTGGAAAAAATGTGTGTGCTGAACTGTTTATTTTACTAAATGTTATGGAAAAAGGGATACTGCATATGCAAATAATGACAACTATTATAAGGTAATGTAAAAAGAGAAATAAAAAATGTTTTGGAAACATGTTTTTAAAGAAGAGAAAAAACAGGTTCCCACATAAAAGGAGGGTGTGTGACAGGTGTGGGAAAGACCCTGTCCCATTTGTGATGTAGAGATAGTTAAATGCAAGGTCTGTTTCTGCCACTTCCCAGTCTTTGCCCATCTGGCTGCACAGTCAACCTTTCTTATGGACCTAGGGAAAGGGCACCCCAATGGTTGCACAATTTTCCTCTCCTATCTCTCTTCCTTCACTTACTCTTTCTTTCTTTCTTTCTTTCTTTCTTTCTTTCTTTCTTTCTTTCTTTCTTTCTCTTCTCTGGGGTTGAGAAAAGGTGAAACTGTTTATCTGAAACTGGGATCCATTGGTTTGCAAGTGTATGTAATAATATTGTCAAAATAGTGCAGACATCTGTTTGAGTTTGTAAGAAAAAATACTGTAGCAAGCTATAAGACAGAGAGCTGACCTTGAGGAAACCTTTGACCTCCACAAGCTTGTTAACAGAACTGTCAACAGGAGACATCTCTAGATAGAATATTCTAGTCTGTTGCACCTGCGGAGCCTGGATGTACTGGGCACAGGAAAGACACTTGGAAAGCTTTGTTACATTTTGTGATAAACAAGACGCAAAGTTAAGCTTCCAGAAAAAGAGATCTTATAAAGAGAGCAATGCTTAAGTTTTCCAGTTTTTAGACTTAGAGATTCACTCAGATGAAGGACTTTTGTTTGACCTGCCTGTATTAAGAGCCATCCTGTGCAATATTTTTTTTATTACTGTTGCTAATAATAAAACAGTGCCTCTACAACACCTGTAAGGTTAATTGTGTTATTATAATAATGTCTGCACATTATAACACAAACTACCATCTGAGAAACTAGGTTTGGTAAGCATGGCATGGAATGTTATGCTGAGATGGGCTATGGTATGATGAAGGATGTGGATCGCATGATAGTATTCACCTATCTTAGCTGACCAGGTTGCAACATTGTTGTTGGCTATAAGGCAAGAAGATGCATGTTCTCCCAGCCACCTGAAGGGTGCACCCATAAAAAAACATGGTTTCATGGTCATGTATGGGGAACCCATGGGAACACTGGGAAAAAATAATATAAATTTTGGTACATTTTTTTAGCATGGGCTGCCCAATGGAAGTGCACTGTATTTCCATGCCAGTGATCTTTGTTTTTGGAGCAAATTTGAGACCTGATACTTGGGCATCCAGACATGGAGAAAGCACCCTGTTGATAGCAGCATGCCCCAACTGGGGGATGGGAGGCAGCACAATCTTGCAATCTTGCACTACAGCAGCTTCAGCTGGTGAGCAGGGAGCTTGTTTTCTTTAAAGGAGCAAACTGTGTTCATCTGAGGCACTTCTTCATAGACAAGTGTGCAACCTGGGGGAAGGTACAAAGAACATGGCCAAAAGAAACATGGCCAATGCTGGATGACAGTCTCCTCCATCCACAGTACTCACACCAGTGAAGAGGGTACCCACATCTGATGGATCCTGGTCCATGAAGGGGCTCCTAGAGAGGTTCCAGTGGAGCCTCAAATGTCCCACCATGGGGAGTAAGCTATGGAAGATAGAATAACTGATAAGAACCTGGAGAAAGTTAATGATGCCACTGGTTGAAGACCAGAGGAGGTCCAGCTGGAGAAGAAGCATAAACACTTGAATAACAAATATTATATGGGTGCAGCAGAACCCCCATAGTTACAATGACTGGTGAGTTCTATATTAAACTCAATTTTTTTGTTTTCTGCTAGCAGAAAGTTGGTTTTACCAATTTATAGAGAACTTTCAGGATCTGTTGTCCATAGCAGAATCTATAATCCTTGAAAGTTTCATGTAAATTGGTTAAGTACTGTTCGAGATAGTAAAGTGTGAAGACATATAATTTTTCCATTTATTTCTATTGGGGTTTTCTTTTCTGAATTTTTGCTGTTGTCTAGATAAAAAAAAACATAAATCTTTAAATTGTGAAATTTTGTATAGTTATGTAGGTTGGTGGGGAAGGATTTCCTAGGAGCGTTGATGCTTAGGAGTTTTCTATGTTTAAAGATATTTACATTTGAAAAATCAGGTTTCTAGCATTTAGGAGTCGGCTCCAGCAGTTGGGCTAGGAGTTAATGTACCACTTGTGCAGAACAGTTTCCATGCTGTTAAATTTGGTTCAGGAAAGTGAAAGAAGTTAGGCTCTAGTTTAAGCAGAAATTAATAATTTTCTAAGCAGTAAATCAAAAATAAACAATACATAAGTAAATACAGTACAATGGTTTCCACTGTATTTTGAGCTTGTATCTCCCCATTTGAAGAGTAAGTGTCCCTCATTACCCCTCATTTTGAGTGCCCATGTTCCTGATTTCAGGATGAAGGGTTGACAAGTATGTCACTGAGTGATTAACCCCACATAATAGCAGATAGGATATCAGGTACCATATCAGATACGATTTCAGACGTTGGGAACAGTTCTCAGAAACAGTTACAGAGAACTGTTTCCAAGAAGTGTTCCTGATAGCTTAAATCACATTCTATATTATATCTGATATTGTATGGGACATTGGCAGGCATGCACTTTTATTTTTTAACAGGGTAGCATTTCCCTCAGTAAAGATTGTTGGTTTATGTTACAGCATTTAAGCTGCCTGCATCTGTGTCTTGTGTTGTATAACTACACTGTACAGGATCTTGTTGTTCCAGCATAATATCCACCTTGCCTAGAGAGTGCCTTAATGTGTATTTTTCTGGTTGGCAGTCAAGCTGCAAGGCAGGGACATGACATGGTAAAGGGGCATCACAGTAGCAAACACAAGCATGATTAGCACTAGCTAGTTCATATTAAAGCAACAGAAATAGGGCAATGTTCTGTTGGGGTTTCCAGCTCGAACTCTACATCCCCCAAACAGCAAAAGGAAAAAACATTATGGTTTTGGCTGTCCTGAGTCTTGGTAAATCAGTGGTGGGGTCTTCCTTGGTGTTATCAACCCTAATGCTCAACCCATTCCCTGAGCAAACAAGGCCAGATGCGATCTGTTTCCTTCAGGCTGGAGCCGCAGGTTGTTAGCAACATGTGAGAAGACATGCTTCTATACATTTGAGGACTTTATCAGTATAAGGTACTGTCTTTGAGTTGTACATAGTGCTTCAGACAGGAGGCTATGGGCTGAGGTGCACAGGTGAGCATTAGGATTCAAGGAGAACCCCACCACCGATGTGCCAAGACTTAGGACAGTCAAAACTGTAATATTTTTTTTTCTTTTGTTGCTGGGGGTTGGGGGACAGTTCAGCTTGGAAACCCTAGCAGCACATTTTATGACTATCACTTTAATCTGAACCCTAACTGTTGAAATAATAAAGTTTTTTGCAAGTATACATATATATGGCTCAGATATTGCAAATTTCAAAGCTGGATTTGAGGAATAAAACTGAGACACTAGAATAGGAGGAAAGACATTTCAATTTGAAGGCACTTAGAAGAAACAATAGTCTCATGCCAAATGTGCCTATGTCCCAGTTAGAAGATGTCAGAATGGAAAGAAATTAATTTTTTATAGCTAACATACTGCAAATAGTTCCCTATTAATGTAGTATAGTGTATTTGATGTGGGCTTGGTCACTAGTAGAGGGCACCCCCCAAACACACACACTTTTCTGAGATTGTCTTTGTATGGGGTGATGGTGTCTGGTTTTACAGGGAATGAGTGTGTTCCTCTGCAGCCACCGTAGTGCAGAGCAGCTTTCCTTTTCAGCATGTCTTTCAAAGGGAAACCAGAAGTGATGAGATCCAACACATCTCATTGAGAGAGTGCATCTTTTAAATGTGAAGCCCAAAGTGAAGAGAGCAGTTCTGGTTTTGCACTCCCAGTCATGGTCCGTGCAGGGGGGGGCCAAGGCATGCAGTAAGGACTTGACACTGCACACCCATGGAATGGGAAGGACTGCAGTGGGCAGTGGGTATGGTGAGGAGCTGCAGTGACCACAATCAGCAGGAGAACCGTGGCTCTATGGCCTGCAACAAACTTTTTTCAACAGAAATAAATAAAGGTCAGAGTACAATATAAAATTGGGTCTGTTTTAGTTTACTGTGCAGTTTGGGAGTGTTTATCAAGTGGGAAAATGCTATTTTTATGTTCGTCATGTGCACAAGTGCAGACGGACATGTTGATATGAGAGCTGCTAGAGAGGGGTGTCAGGGGTGCCAGCCCAATGGCCAGCAGTACTGCAGGGGCTGGTCTGCAGCCAGCAAATCAGGAGGCAGTGTCCTGATGGCACTTGTTTGCTGAGAGGGCTTTGCTCGGCAAACATTTCAAAGGACAGAACTGACGCTGCATGTGGCTCTATCCTTTGAAATGCAAGCCCTTCAGCTGCGGCTTAGTGTGTCTTTCCTTGTTAAACAATGTCCCATTTCCCTGCTGTCACTTAATGTGTCATTTCTGGTTAAATAATTTCTCCTTTCTGACACCGGGATGCCCACTTGCGGTATAGGATACACCCCCCCCATCTATATCTCTAGCTGACATCGGGGTGCACAATCGGCATGTTGGCACCCCCCCAACACTATTGCTGCACATTGGGAGCTTACCCCAGTGTGCCTAAATTCATATTTATTTATTTTTTTTACCTGTAAATGAAGAAAACCTTCCCTCACTGTTTTTTATCACCTGTAAAAATGAAAACTGTCCCTCATTGTCTCCCTGTCCCCCTCCTCCATCCCAACCCTCCCTCTGCACACCCACCTCCCCTTACCCCCCCTTACTCCATACGGCAGATGTGGTCTTCTGCGGAGAGGGACATGTTTGCACTCTTCAAAGCTGTCCGGCAAACTGAAATAATGAAAGGTAAGCCATTTAATGAGAGTCAATGGGGATTTCAACTTAGGTTGATATCGCAGCCATTTTAAGGAATTTTGGCCCCAAATTTTCAACATGGGGTTCTTGGGACCCCACCTCATAAACTTGTCACTGTCATTTCATTCCTCTATCCAGAAAGGTAATTTCACAGTTGCTGCATGGAATTCCCTTTTGGGACAGAGTAGCAAAATGGCTGTGCCACTGTTCATGAGGTGGGGTACCAAAAAGCCCATGTTGCAAATATGGTGAAAAAATTCCAAAACTTGACTGTGTTGCAAGTGTGAATTGTTCAGTTTCTATGCACACCCATAACTTCACTAATTTTTAATATTTTCACTCCAGATTTTCAACACTGCCATTGTTTCACACCTCCTTAAGAACAGTACAACTGTCATTTTTCACATCCTGCCCAAAATGTGTTTTAGCACCTGTGGCACCAATTGGCGGAGTCGCTGCGTGAAATCACCTTTTGGGATCGAGTAATGAAATCTTAGTGCCACTGTTCATGAGGTGGTGTCCCAAAAAGCCCATGTTGAAAATTTGTAGCGAAAATACCAATAAACATCTGGGGCATTAGGGTTTCCAACCGTAATGCCCCCCCCACCATGTAGAGACTGACAAGTGTCAGGCGTGTGCCTTGGGGTCATCGGCCATAATGCTCACACCATTCCACCCCCACCTGCAGTCAGTGACGGGCATCAGGGTGTACCTTGGAGTCTTTTTTAATTTTTTTATTTAGTTGTTTAACCAGGAGTAGCACACTAAACTGAAAGCTTTTTTACAGGTGTGACCTGGGAGCACAGGGAAGTTAAGTGACTTGCTCAGGGTCATACAGTATGCAAGTGGAAGCTGTGTGATTCAAACCCAGGTCTGGTCTGCTGGATGTCACCAGATTTGCAGCTCAGAGCCTTAAACCACTGCGCTATACTGCCTCCCAAACATTTGTTTGTCCCAAACATTCACCCCATTCCCCTATACTGCACTCATCTCAGCTTATTTCATAATGGAATGAGGTGAGCATTAGGGCTGAAGATCTCAAGGCACACCGCAACACCTGTCAGTGTCTACAGGGTGGGGGTGGAATGGTGTGAGCATTATAGCCGATGACCAAAAGGGACACCCCCAATGCCTGTCAGTCTCTGCAGGGTGGGGGTGGGGAGTTAGTGTTTAAAACCGTAATGCCTCATTAAGAAAGTAAATCAGAGAGGGATGTTTGGATTCACCTACCTTGATTTCAGCAAAGCTTTTGACAACATCCAACATAGATGGCTGATTAACAAGATGAGTAGTCTGGCAATGGGGCACAAGCTGATAAACTGGGTTAGAAACTGACTGATGGACAGGAGGCAGAGGGTGGTGGTAATGGAATCCAATCCATGGAGAGGGGGTGACTAGTGGGGTATCTCAGGGATAAGTCCTGGGACCAGTCCTGTTCAATGTCTTCATTACAGACATTGCAGAAGGGCTAGACGGAAAGGTCTGTCTGCCTGTTTGCAGATGACACCAACATCTGTAACAGAGTGAATACTCCAGAAGGGGTGAAGAACATGAGCAGAGATATGGAGAGGTTTGGAAAATGGTCTGAGGAGTGGCAACTGAGGTTCAGTGCAAAGAAACCCAAATAATGCACCTGAGAAGAGGAAAACCTGGGGAGAGTTACAGGATGGGGTGGAGATGCTGATGATCACCAAGGAAGAAAGAGACCTGGGAGTTATCAGT
This sequence comes from Neoceratodus forsteri, assembly GCA_016271365.2. Classification (NCBI taxonomy): domain Eukaryota; kingdom Metazoa; phylum Chordata; order Ceratodontiformes; family Ceratodontidae; genus Neoceratodus; species Neoceratodus forsteri. The sequence continues at coordinate 78,565,508 of JADMNL010000035.1, forward strand.
TCTGATGACCTAAAGGTGTCAAAGCACATCACAAATGTTGCAAGGATGGCCAGTGGCATGTTGGGCTACATAGGCAGAGGTATCACTAGCAGAAGGCACGAGGTGGTGCTGCCATTGTATAATGCACTAGTGAAGCCTCACTTACTGTACTGTGTGCAGTTCTAGAGTCTGCAAATGCACAAGGACATTGACAGGGTAAAGGCAGTCCACAGAAAGGCAACCAAGATGGTACATGGTTTGCAACACAGAACTTATCAGAAGAGATTAAAAGCACCTCAATATGTACTTATTGGAGGAAAGGATGGATTGGGGGAACATGATAGATACATTCAAGTACCTCAAGGGCATAAAAAAGGTGCAGAGGTGGACATCTTTCAATACATCAAACATTCGGCATTGACAAATGTTGTTATTTATCCTAAAATAAGAAAACCATCCATCATTGTCTGCTGTGTAATCCCCCTCCGCTAAACAGTATATGGACTCCTTATCTGTCCTTCCATTGTTGTCCACTGTGTAACCCCCCCCAAACAGTATGCAGACACTGGGGGTGCCCAGTCTCCCAGTGTCATCTGTCTGCCCATTGTTGTCCGCTGTGTAACCCACCCCCAAACAGTATATAGACACTGAGGATGCCCAATCCTCCAGTGTCTTCATCTGCTCAGCAAACTCCCTGAAAAAAAAGAAAACAGTCCCTCATTGTTTTTTTCCCTGTAAAAAAGAAAACTGTCAATAGTTGTCCGTTCTGCCATTACCCAACCCCTTACCCTCCCACTCAGGACCCACCACCCCACACCCCCTATACCCCATACTTACCCATCGGAGGTACATCACCATAATCTACCTTGGAGTGCAGGCATGTCTTCACCTTCAAAGCCCAACCCGAACTAAGGTAAGTGCTTCAATGTATTTCAATGAGATTTTCGGCATTAATGTATTTCAATAGGGTTTTCAAATTAGTGGCATAACTTGTCTATTTTTAAATGTTTTTGCCACAAATTTTCAACATATGTTTTTTGGGATGCCGTCTCACAAACAACTTCACTGAAGTACTTTCAAACTTCCATGACACCAGTGAGTGCACACTATGAACATTCGGCATTGACAAATCCGTTTTTACTATTAGGGCAAATACTGTTTTTAAAGTACTAATATGGCTACCAGAAATTTTGTTTTAAAACTTACTGACAGGCATGGATCTCTGGCTGCATTGCATCCTTATTGAAATAAGAAGTACAAGTTGACACAATATGTGCTGACAAAGACATGACAACTGGTACTACATAGCCAATTACAATGCAGAAAACTCCCTTCCCATTTATCATGATGTTTATACTATCAGGCCATTTGTATTTTTTTTATGTGAGATATCCTGTAAATGCACAGTGACAAAATTAACTGATTTTCATACCAGTTGGCTCAACTTCCTGCTTCATATTCTTAGAGCAACATTTAGTTTGCCACAGAATGTGGCATTGACCTGGCACGTGACATCTTTACCAACTCATTTAATAAAGCCTGTGCCCTTTATGCACCCCTGTCCAAAACCCATACCAGGAAACAGAATGCAGCATGGGTCACTCCATCCCTTATTCAGCAATTAAGACATAGGGGTAACTTATGGCACAGAGCGGCTGGCTCTAGTAGGCCTGCAGATAGACAGGCTTACAACATTGAGCACAATAAATGTACCTGGGCCGTTCGCAAGGTCAAGGCTGACTTCTTTTGAACCACGCTTGCCTCCTCCTGAGGGTCCACCTGGAAATTCTGGGATAACATTAAGGAGCTGAATGGCAAATCTCGTTCACCCCCCCCCCAGCCCAACTCACAGTTAATGGGACCATCATCTTACTCAACTCCCTCTTCCAGCTTGGCCTCGCCCCTGGGCCCATCTCCTGGTTTTACAGTTACCTGTCCTCCAGGTCTCAGTGCATACAAATCCATACCACCTTGTCCGACACGCACCCTGTCCACTCCGAGGTGCCCCATGGCTCCATACTGGGCCCTCTTATCTTCTGTCTCTACCTCAATACCCTACCCAGCAACTCTGCTGGAAGACTCCAAAACCCAGTCTCCCTTCAGGCCTCCCTTCACTTGTCCTTCACTGAGGTTGAACAATGGTTCACAGACCACAGGATGGTCATCAACCTTAAAAAAAAGCAAAGGCTATGCTTTTCACTTATCACCAGAGCAAGGCTCAATACTCAGTCCTCCAAATACTCCCCAATACGCAGCACCCACTTGAACAAGTGTCCTCTTACAAATATCTGGGTATTACCTTCAACATAGCCCTTAACGTCCACACACACATTAGCACCCTCTCCTCTACCACAAATTCATGGATTGGCCTACTTTACCGCTACACAAGGACTGTTCTGCCCCTCTGAGGCACTTTTAACTAGCCATCACCTCTCAGTCCTCTCCCTTGTGGACTAAGGCCTCCCAATTTATGCAGCAGCAGACAAGACTGCACTTAAAATATCCAGTTAGCCATTAACAAGGCCTGCAGGCTACTGACTGGGGCTGGAAGGCTCACACACACATGCACGCTCTACTCCACCACCAATGTGCTTAACTTGGAGAAGAGACTCCACTACCAGACTTGTCTTCTGACTAAACAAATGCTTCTTGGCCTTCTGGCCTACTCCTTCCACCATGCTAACACCACCATAGCCACACATAGAGCTGGTAAGGACACCCTCCTGGTGCCAAAAGCCAGGACATCTCTTGCACAGAGGTCTTTCTGCTACAGGGCCCCATCCTGGTTCAAATCCCTCCCAACCACATTACCAAAATCCCCAAAATCAGACAATTCTAAATTGGCCTTAGAAACCAGCTCCTCGCCTCATGGTGCTGTAGGTGTGCATAATCTGCCCAACTTCCGTACAATATCTGCTCTTTCAGTGGGTAACCTTATCTGCTTGCTGTAGGTGTGAATAATCTGCCCAGCTCATTCTCAATATCTGCCCCATACTGAGTAACCCTATCTGCCTGTCTACAACCACTCGACAATGTCTTCTGGACTGCAATTTCCTGTCCCTCCAGTCACCACTCAGGTCGTGGTCAGACACAACTCCTGACAAGGTCCCAAGGACCACTAAGACCCTAATCACCACTGCTAATCTTCCTCTGGTCACACCACTGCTGTAGCTAATGAGTGTATAGGTTTAGTATAGCAGTTTGTATAATGTTACACTGTCATTACAAACTGTCTTGCAAATCACTCTGTACCCCACAAGCCAATAATTCAATCACTGGTTTATCTATCTGACTTTGTAACCTAGCTAGTTGTAACTATCTGACTGCATTTGCAAACTTGCTGCGATGTAACCATACAGCAATCTAGTCTGGGGATAGAACCCACTTGCAACTATATGTTTGTACATGTCTACTTGTAACTGTTTGCTGTCTGTGTATTACCTGACGAGGAGCCTTTGGATATGAGTCTGACTCAAAGGATTGTAATTCCAATATGAGCAAATAAATGTTGCAGTGCTGAAGGTGTAGGACAGACACAGCAACTGCAATAATACTACACAGTGGGCACAGCGTACATGCAACTTTTATGACAGATTTGTTGATATAACAAAACAACTCATGACGAGGGAGAACAGTACAAAATAAAATTAATGATCACTTGAAATAGTTTAAAGAGCAGAATCTATATTAGATAATACAGGACTGCAGTTTCTCACCACTGACAGTAGACTTCTTTTGGATTAGACTGGTGTTTTTATCCTGGCCTGGGACTCCTGAGTCACTACATTCCTGCACTACAAACCATGCTGTTGGATTTAAAAGGAGCAGTGTTCTACACATTTATTTTATCAGGGGGTTTTATCAGTGTCAGTGGATCAGCAGGTAGCACAGTCACCTCGGAGGCTGGGAGATCAGAAGGCAGTGAGTTCTATCCCCAAACCAGGCATTTGGGTTAAATCCTAGTACTGACACAGTGCTGCACTCCTCGAGTGCTGTTTTTCAGATGATACATTGAACTGAGGTCCTAGGTGGATGTTAAACATTACATGCTGCTTCTTGAAAAGAGGAGGGGAATTTTTTTATTGGTACAGAAAATATTCATTGGTACATAAGAGAACCAATCAAAACAACATGTATAACACAAAGACTCCATTTGTATTCCCCCCTTGATGCAGTCTACCCAGTATCTTTATTACATGTAAACCAGCTCCACATTTATGGCAAACTACTTGCACAGTGCATTGCATCCAATTCACCTGACATGCAAGGATTGCAACAATGACATAATTGATGAATCCTTGGACAGTACTTCATCCTTTCACATTAATACATGTAATATAACATAATGAAACAGATCATTATCTACTTTATAGAACCGTTAACCAGTTATTTCTTTGGGCCAATGCCTCCACCAGAATTCGTATGCTGGCAATGGGGTGTGGGTTTTTTCCTTTTTACAAATGCCCTGTAATTCAGCAGGAAGTTTTCCTATGAGACCTAATGTGGTCATGTTTATCTGTCTGAGAACAAACTGGCATCAAGCTTGCCAGATAACCCATTAATCAGAGCCATAACTACCCTGAGTGTACCCTTATGATATTTAGCCCATTCCCTCCCAAAGTGCCCATATACAAGGATTTCATATGTCATGTTTTCAAACTGCGACATTCTCCATTCTCTGGCAAGTGTGTCCCAAAAACAATTCATGTATGTGCAATCAAAAAATAGATGAATCATTGTTTCTGTCTGATTGTGACAATCTATTCTTACACACATTCACTTGTGCGCCTCCTTGTGGTGTTGATTGCCTCTCACATTAAGATGATAATGGCAATATAGCCACAGAGTGTCCCACCCCTTCGGGGGAACCCAGGCTTCAACCAATTGAGTTGTAACTTCATTGACACCAATATGACTAGGTAATGTAAAACAGGGAGTATGCTCCGCTTCTACAGCAAGAATTATATATCTCTTTCCGTGAGGAGTAGCTCATGTCTTGTGGAGTAATGTGCCATATTTTTAACTTTTTAAACAAATCAGCTAAATGCACTTGGTCCCCAAGAATAGTTGTCCTTTGTAGATTCCAATTCTGTGTTTCCTACTGCTGCAGTAGTGGAGCCATACTCCCTGCACCAAACTGTACCCAAGCTATCTGTTTACCTAAAATTATCGGCAGCAGATTGGCATACACAAAGACTGAAAAAATAGAAAATTACAGGGTTCAGCATATCTAACCCCCCCCCATTGGTCTATATGTTATTAGTCTTTTTACTGGGTTGAACCTACTACCCCAAAGTAATCTAAATATTGATGTTATACATATATCTTAGTTTCTACTTTGACTGGAAATGGAAAAATAGCACCTACTAGCAAAAATATTGGGATAATGAATGACTTTAGCATATAAATCCTTTTTTTTTTCATCATTGGCTATGATTTCCATTTCTCTATTTTTTCTTCAGCTTTAATAATGCACTCTTCCCAATTAGTATATGCTGGGTCTGATGTTCCAAATGCAATAGGGAATTTGTAATGTGACAATCTATTCTTACACACATTCACTTGGGCATCTCCTTGTGGTGTTGATTGACACCACAAGGAGATAAATAAATTAAAAAAAAATTGTTATTCCAGAAATGGAACCTGTCATCCCTGCTACTGGTCCATGTATTACTATGCCACCACATTTATTAATATTAAGTTTAGACCCTGAAAGATCAGAAAACCCTGTAACCACCTCTAAGCCCTTTTCCCCTGATACTTTATCTATCACCATGATGGTGACGTCATCGGCATATGCCATGGCAATAGGAAATGTCGATTCATCTAAACCCATAATGGGGCATATTTTCGGTGTAATTTCCAGTTTCCTTAGTAAAGGATCAATGGCAAAGACATACAGTAGGGGGTTCAAAGTGCATCATTGCTGAACTCCTCTCCTTATTGGGATGTGTCTACCCATTCTACCAGTCACCACTGGGCATGTGGATGCATATTGGTATATGATTCTGAAAGAAAGAATTGTTGAGTACCTAGAGGCCAGCAGGGCACAGGACCCAAAGCAGCATGGATTTACAGCAGAAAGGTCATGTCAGATGAATCTAATTGATTTCTTTGACTGGGTGACCAAAGTAATAGACCAGGGAGGGACTGTGGATATGGCCTACCTAGACTTTAGCAAGGCATTTGACACAGTCCCACACAAAAGACTAATAATCAAGTTAGCCAGCCTGGGAGTGGGTTCCAGGGTGGTAGCCTGGGTAGCAAACTGGCTGCACAACAGTACACAGAAGGTAATAGTGAATGGAACACGTTCCGAAGAAAGGGGTTACTAGTGGAGTACCTCAGGGCTCAGTACTGGGTTCAGTCCTCTTTAACATCTTTATAGGTGACATTGCAGAGGGTCTGGAGGGAAAGGTATGCCTCTTTGCAGATGACACAAAGATCTGTAACAGAGTTGATACACAAGGGGGTAGAAAGGATGAGAAGGGACTTGGCAAGGTTGGAGGAATGGTCAGACATATGGCAACTTAGATTCATAGAAACATAGAAACATAGAAGTTGAAGGCAGATAAGGACCACAAGACCCATCCAGTCTGCCCATTTCTTTTTCTACCTTATAAATGTGCCATCGGCCTTTGCTCTGTCAGTGGCCTATCTATTCATAGTCATTTGTATTGCTCCTTATGCCTATCCCATGCCTGTTTGAAGCCCTGCACTGTATTCATAGCCACCATTCTTGTGGTAAGCCATTCCATGCATCCACCACCCTTTCTGTGAAAAGAATTTCCTCACATTCCCCTTAATCGGCCTCCCTCTAATCTCATGCTGTGTCCTCTTGTCCTGCTATTTTTCTTATATTTAAACATGTTAGACTCTTTCACCTTGTTTATGCCCTTAAAGGTGTTTGAATGCCTGATCATATCACCTCTCTCCTCCTTTGCTCAAGGGTATACATATTGAGCTCGTTAATCTGTCCTCATATGTCTTCTGATGCAGTCCCTGCACCATTTTGTTGCCCTTCTCTGGACTGCCTCAATTTGGTTAATGTCCTTGTGAAGGTGTGGCCTCCAATACTGCACGCAGTACTCAGATGGGGCCTAACCAGTGTCTTGTACAGAGGGATTATTATCTCCACTTACGACTTGGATACCCCTACTAATACACCCTAACACCCCTAGCCTTACCTACTGCTTTAGAGGTCTGCTTGGATGATTTTAGGTCATCAGTGATGATGATGCCCAAGTCTCTTTCTTCCTTTGTGACTGCTAGCAACTCCTCCCAGCCTATAGGTGGCTTCAGGGTTTCTCTTCCCTATGTGCATGATTTTGCACTTCTTTGCATTAAATCCTGTTGCCACTCTTCTGACCATTCTGCTAGTTTATCCAGATCTCTTCTCATTCTGCCCACCCCATCTGGATCATCTACTCTGTTGCAGATCTTGGTGTCATCTGCAAACAGACAAAGCCTTCCTCTAGTCCATCTGCAAGGTCACTAATGAAGATGTTGAAGGACTGGCCCCAGGACTGATCCCTGAGGTACCCACTTGTGACTTGCATCTCTTCTGACTGTATACCATTTACCACCACTCTCTGTTTTCTGCCGTCAACCAGTTTGCCACCCAGTTGACCAACTTCTGACCCACCCCGAGCCTACCAGCTTATTTATCAATCTTCTATGTGGAACAGTGTCAAAAGCTTTGCTGAAGTCAAGGTGCGAGCATCAACTGCTCCCTTGGTCCACCACTCTGGTTACCCGGTCAAAGAAATCTATGAGATTGGTTTTGGGACCTTCCATTGTAAACCATGCTGTCTTGGATCCTGTGCCCCTATGGATTCCAGGGTGTTGCACTATCCTTTCCTTAAGGAGTGCCTCCATAATCTTGCCCACTACTGAGGTAAGACTGACTGGTCTGTAGTTACCTGCCTCCCTCCCTGCTACCACGCTTGTGGAGCGGGATCACATGAGCCCTTCTCCAGTCTTCTGGGACCTCTCCTGTGCTCAGAGACTCACTAAACAATTCTGCTAATGGCTCTGCTAGTTCCTCCTTTAGCTCCTTAAGTACCCTGGGATGTATGCCATCAGGTCCCATTGCCCTATCCACCTGAGCTTAGGCTCTTGTAGGACCCTTTCTTTTGTGAGAGGGAGTAGTGCTCACCTCCCTTCCCCTGTGTCCATGATGCTGAGCTGTGGGCCCTGCCCTACCTTCTCTTCAGTAAATACTGAGCAAAGTATCTATTTAGGATAGATGCCTTTACAGGGTCTTCCTCCTCACATGCTCCTTTTCTCCATTGCTTAGCAATACCCCCTCTGGACTTTCTCCTTTCACTAATGTATCTATAGAAAGTCTTGTCACCTTCTTTTACTGTTCATGCTAGTGTTTCTCAGTTTGGGACTTTGCTGCCTTACTGCCTTACCTGCTTCCCTTAGGGCAGTTTGGTATGCCTCCCTATCTTCATCCGCTGTGTTCCTTTATATTTCCTGAAGGCCAGCCTTTTGGCTCTGACCTTTTCTGCTACTGTATTTGAGAACCAAAGTGGTTTCCTTCTTCTTTTGCCTTCCTTTTCTGTCTAACACAATGGGATGTTGCTTCAAGTATTGCATCCTAATGCTTGCCCACTTTGCCTGTACCCCTCACCTGTGTTCTTTTTTGCCAGGGCTAGCTTAACTCTGTTGGCCATCTTACCAAAGTCAGCTCCTCTGAAGTCCCATATTTTGCCTTGGAATGGGATGATTTAGATGCAGTAGCCAAATTGAACCATACCATGTGATGGTCACTGGCCCCCAGGTGACCTTCTACCTGGAGATCTGTGATCCCTTCTTTGTTAGTCAGTACTAGATCTAGGATAGCCCTGTCTCTTGTGGGTTGCTGTACCAGTTGTTTGAGGCCCTCCCCCTGCAGGGAATCCACTATGAGTCTAGTTCTGGCAGATGTTCCTGCTGGTATTGACCAATCTGTATCTGGCATGTTGAAGTCTCCCATTATCAGAACCTCCCTTTAGCTGTCATGTTTTGTATATCTTCTAACAGTAATGTGTCTATGTCCTCCCTCTGGTCTGGGGGCCTGTAGACAACCCAGTTCTTATGATGTCCATTTCCTGTTTCCAGGGTGACCCACAGTTCTTCTGGCTCCTTATGTGTATTCTGAATTTCTGTAGCTTTGATATTTTCATTAACATACACGCCACTCCTCCCCCTTTTGCACCACGGTCTCTTCTGGACAATACATAGCTAGGTACTGAAGTCTCCAAGTGTGGTTGCTGGTAAACTACTGTCTCACTAATTGCTACTATGTCCAGTTTAGCTCTGACATTATTGCTTGCAGGTCTGGGATCTTATTTCCCAGGCTGTGAGCATTGTGTACATGATTTTCCATTGGCCAGATTTTGGTGTGTTAGTTGTTGGGTGAAGTTTGGCATTACCCCTGTAACGTCTATGGGGAGACAAACCTTTTTTCTTACCTGGTGATGCAAATGAACGGCAAACATGCTGAATTCCTGTTTGACCACTAGCTGAGGGGGGAGGGGTGTTCTTCCCATTCGACGTATGGGATGCTGCACCCCTCTCCCCATTTGCTAGTTTAAATATTCTGCAAAGACGGGGATTCAATGCAAAGAAGTGCAAAGTAATGCACCTGGGAAACAAAAACCCAGGAGAAGAGTACACAATAGCAGGGGAGGTACTAACAACAACAAAAATGGAAAGGGACTTGGGGGTAGTCATATCAGATGACCTAAAGGTGGGTAAGCAATGTGAGAAGTCAGTAAGGAGAGCCAGGGGGATACTGGGATGCATAGGACAGGGCATCACAAGTAGAAAAGGGAAGTGGTTATCCCTCTGTACAAACAGTTTGTGAGACCCCATCTGGAATACTGAGTGCAGTTTTGGAGACCCCATCTACGCAAGGACATAGACAGGATGGAAGCAGTCCAGAGGAGGGCAACTAAAATGGTGCATGGTCTGCATCAGAAACCATATGAAGAGAGACTGAGAGAGCTTAATATGTATACTCTTGATGAGAGGAGGGACGGGGGGGACAGGATAGAAACTTTTAAGTACCTCAAGTGAATCAACAAAGTCCAGGAGGGTAGCATCTTTCAGAAAAAGAGATGTGTAAGAACAAGGGGGCACAATTTAAAGATAGAGGGGGGACGGCTCAGGGGTAATGTGAGGACATTTTTTTTCACAGAGAGAGTGGTGGATGCATGGAACCACCTTCCTGGGGAGGTTGTTGGGTCTAAAACAGTGGGGGAATTCAAACATGCATGGGACAGACATAAGGCAATTGTAGTGGGGAGTTGCAGGAAGTAGGCTGTTTGTTAACTAGAATCTGCAGCTTATCCAATAGAAAGGGAAATGGGCAGACTGGGTAGGCCAAGTCGTCCTTATCTGCCATCAAAGTCTTTGTTTCTGTTTCTATGTTTGATTTTAAGCCAAGATAAAAATGTATCTGGGACCCCACAATAATGCAATGCCTTGAAAAGGTATTCATGTGGCACCACATAAAAAGCTTTTTCTTGGTCTATTGTAAGCAAGATTCCTGTTGTGGCCTGCTGTGAGAACACTTCTCTCATAATTTTTAAATTAAATTATCTAACATAGTCCTTTGCGGAATAGCACATGCCTGTACAGGAGAAATAACTTGTTTTGTGGCTTGTGTCAATCTTGCATACAAGATTTGACACAGCAGCTTCCAGTCTACATTTAGTAGACTTTTGGGTCTCCAGTTACTCAATATTGTCCTATCCCCTTTCTTATATAAGAAAATTAGTAAACTATCAATGAATAATGCTGGCAAAGGTAATTCTCCCATCAGAATTGCATTGAACACAGTCAGTAGATAGTCTGACAGAAGCTCCATCATTTTTTTATAAAATTCCCCAGGTAAACCATCTGGGCCCGGGGCCACTCCAGATTTTGCTGCTGAGATAACATTTTGTAGCTTAGCTTTTGTAATTGGGGTGGTCAGGGATTGCATTTCTGCTTCCACTATCTTAGGTATGTGCATGTAAGAATTCATCCAAGGTAGATGTAGCAGGTACTGCTTGCCAAACATGCTCTGCAAGTACTTATCTACAGTTTGTGCAATTTCCATACCCTTTCTTATATTGACCCCATTTGCCATATGTATTTCTTCATATGTTTGAATCCACCCTCTGACTACAACTATCATAGGGATTAACCTATTGTGCCTTCCCATATGTGCCAAATTTATGTTCTATAAACAAGGATTGTGCCCTGTCATAGTGATATTTACACATATCTATTCTGATATCCTGTATTTGATTTGAGTAATCTACAGACTGGGAAATTATCGACTGAAGTTTGTCCATCAGTTTCAAATAGTTTAAATATTGGTTGTTAGAGTTGTACTTAGCAAAACGACTGCAATATGATCGTATGTCAGCTTTTGTATCCTGACACCATAATAAAGGATTATCGTACAGGTCATACACAGTGCTTCTAGCTTGTAATTCTTCCTGCAGACCTTGAAAAAAGCCCGGGTCCTCCAGAGTGGAAAAATTAAGTCTCCATATAGTGTTGGACAAGTGTTTATTCGGGGAAGGGCCCCAATCTCACAAAAATCAACTTGTGATCCGATGCCTCTATCGGGAGTGCCCAAAAACTATTGACCACCATCCACTGAGAAGCAAAAATCAAATCTATTGGGCTGGATAACCGCCCCTTATAGAAGGTATGTTCTGGAATATAATCATTGGTTGCAGTGCAATCCTTCAATTTTGCCTGTTTATACAAAGTATTTAAAAAACTGGTATCTCTATACAATTTCTGAGAAAACCCAGTTTTGTCTTGTCAAGTTAATATACAATTAAAGTCTCCCCCAACACAACTGATTTAGAAGTATATAGATACCGTTGTATACATTTTAATACTTCTGTCCTTTTGCACTTTGTCTGAAGATTATACACATTAATAAGTCTGAAATATTGCCCTTTGTACCTGGCATCTAATAAGAGAACCCTGCTACGTATTAAGTCAATTAAACGTGAGACTGATATGCATTCTACATTAATTAGGATTGCTAAGCCTGTACAGTTTCCTCCACTAGCGACCAAAAGGAAGGGCCCATAAACCATTTCTTAGAGGCTGTAAACTGTTCCTTTAATGTATGTAGTCTGGTATCTTGCAGGAAATGTACATCTGCATTCAGGTTTCTCAGTATAGAAAATGTAGCACGCCTGCAATTCAAGTTCTTGATACTGTTAGTATTAAGTGACCCAAATGAGAGATTCCAAGCCATGATATATGGAGCCTTAAGTCTCTATTTCCTCCTCCATGTGAGACCTGTTATTTGATTTGTTTGATTTTTTTTTCTTCTTTTTTAAGGATCAAGAGTCTCCAGAAGTGAGTTCTGTATCAGTGTGTAGAACTGGTTGTGAGGAGGCCACATATGATGTATCAGAATCATCCTCTTCTTCAGTCCACTGTTTATAGCTGGACAGAGAAGAGAAACAGTTCCTAGTTGGGACTGTGAATTCACTAGGGGTTTTCAGTATAGTGCCACCCCCTTCTGGGTACTACTGTGAGTAGCTGTCTTAGGTTTTTGGCTCTCCCAGTTTTACATACTTGGGGGTGGCATAGCACCCAGTTCTTGTGATGTATGAGGTATAAGGGGGGGCTGGACACTAGTAGAAGCAGCAGCTTCTTCTCCTGTCACATCGATACTGAACCGTCCATCATCTTCCTCCATCAAAGTATCCCCCTCAGACACTTCACTTGATTCTAGTGTATGGTAGAATGATGCACTTGTGCAAGACAGATCCAGTCGCTCCACTGACACAGGCCCCTCTTTAGGTCTGCTTGCTGAAAATCCTGGGTGGGGCTAGAATCTGTAGGGTTTGATCTTTGTACTTCCTTTTCGTTATTGTCTGGGTTATTGTGAAAAGCCCAGGAGCAGTTCTTGAAAGAATGAGTTGTCTCATCGCATAGGTTGCAACAGATGGGAGTAGGGCAACCAATGGCAGAGTGCCCTATGCCACCACATAAGGAATATTTTAGTTGGTCACATGCATTGCTCAGGTGATTGTATGCCCCACACCGAAAGCACAGTTTTAGGCTGCCCTGCATAAAATATGAATTCATGGTCTCTGCCCAGGTAAAAACAGCTAGAGAGATGTTGTATGTTACCATTTATTTGTGCAAGATGAACTCTGATATGCCAACCCCCTGTCCAGATTTCTTCGGAATCTATTATCAGATCAGGTAATCCCAGAACAGAGCATTTTGTCCTCAGCCAATACAGGATATTTGCTATTGCTACGCCTTCATTTTTAAATGTTTTATTTTTTTTATTTTAGTCTTTGGTAACCGGGTAAGGCCCACTAGGCACAAGTGCCTGTTTTCAGGGGTGACCTGGGAGCACTGAGTGGTTAAGTGACTTGCTCAGAGTCACACCGTATGCAAGTGGAGGTTCTGAGAATCAGACTCAGGTCTGGTCTGCTGGATGTACCAAGCTCATTCACACCTCGTTCCTCTAACCTCTATGCTATATTGCCAGCAGTTATAGTACAGTATGCTGGTTCAGAAAGAGGGATAGCAGTAAATAGGTCCCATTCTGCTGTCTGTCTTACTGCTTGATAGCGCTGCCAGAAAAATTCCAAACCTGATGTTGTTTTAAAACTGGCATCAAAAATTGGGTCTCTAAGATGTATGAATCAGTGAGTATATTTACTGTGCCAAACAACCCATGCTTTCTTTCAATAAAGTTCTCCCCACATTAATTCTGTCCAGGTATGTATCAAGCCCTCCCCGGTATTTAATACGCACAGCATTTTGCCTTTTAGCAGGCTCTGGTGGGATGTGAAACAGACCAGTGAAGGTCCTTTGATGAGTCCCCCTTGACTGTGGGTCTGGTCTGCTAATACCTGGATGGTCATTGTTAGTTGAATGCTCAGTGTTGGTTGGAGCTCATGGGGGTGTGGAGTCTGAGGGGTAAGAGTGATCCGGAATGTTAGTAGAAGGGGGAGGATCCAGATTTCTGCCATTATTATTAACCTGCATTTGTGTGTTCATTAGTTCTTCCTCTTTGTCAGCCTGTGGAATCTGTAATTGTGGGGAATTAATTAGCTTGAGTGATGAAGGAATCTCTAAGGGTTCCCCTGTGTGTCAGGCTGTTGGTCTGGGGACACCCAGGGTTGGTCCTTTGATAGTCTAATCCAGCCTGCTTGTCTGAGGGCATCTCCCACTGTAATTTCTGATGCAGAGCCTTGCTCATCATAGTCCAGCAATTGCAGTGAAGGTATAATGCTTTCAACTAAGGCAGCAGAATCATTTAAATTATTATGAGCCCATCTCAACTTCCCATCAAATGTACCATCTGATATGTCTCCCTTATTAACCTTGATCCATTCAGTCATTTCCTCCCCCTCAGTTCCCCAGAGCTCAATCCCTTCTATGTCCATATAATTTCCATTAGATTTGCGTACCATTTCAGAAAAGCTGGTGGAATTACCTTTGGTCAACGCTTCAGCTGATGGGTTCGCACTACAATTAGGCTCTCCATGCAAAATTTGTCCAGTCACATCCGACTCCTGAAAACACTGGTCATCTGCTTTGAGAACAGCTAGGCAGTAAGCCCTTCATTCACTGTGCATTCCCGTTATACTTGGAACATCCATAATGGGCAATGAGATTACAGGCATGGCCAATACACCTACGGCAGCATTAGTCGGGTTCACCGAAACAACATGTTCAACAGTATTCGCAATAATGGCTCCACAGATTGCTTCTCAGAAATTCTGGGTGGGGATGGAAGCATCCTCTTCCACCACCTAATCCACCATCTGTACTCCAAACACCAGCTGGAAGAGCATGGTGCCCCCTACTACAGAGGAGGGGAGTTTTTATTGAAGAACACATGATACAAAATAAAAAAAAAATCAGATACAATAATATATACAAAAAACTCATCAAAAAATATTTTGTAATCTGTATTTAAAATAGTAATAGGTCTCCAGTTATTAATGTTGGATTTGTCTCCAGATTTATATAAAAAAACTAATAGACCTGCTGAAAAGGATGGTCTAATATCATTGTGAGCCAAGAAATATCGAAACACCTGTGCCAGGTTGTCTGCTAAAGAATCTGAAAAGGATTTATAAAATTCACCAGAAAGGCCATCTAAACCTGATGACATACCAGATTTCAAGGATTTAATAGCCAGTAATACCTCAGCCGAGCTGATGACTGTCTCCATTATGGATTTGTCGAATGGGACTAATGGGAGATCAATAGTCTGTAAAAAACTTTGTAATTCAGCCCCTGTTGGGGATATCCCAGGTTATGGGATTCCATATGATTTTTTATGGCCTCATGAAGTTTTTCTGGTGTATCTGCTAAAGCTCCCTTAGAGTCTATCAGTAAATTCATATTCGTTGACTTATGCAACTCTTTACATGCCAAGAATGGATCTCCTACAGGGCTTCTCTGTGTGCCAGACTGCAATAGCACATTGATTGTTTTGGCCCTGTCATATTGGTATAATAACATCTCTTCTTTAAGTATTTTTATTTGTGATGAAAGGTCAGCTCTAGAGGTGGAAACCAGAGAGTACAGCTGTTGCAATTGGGATCGTAATGATAAATATTTCAAGAATTTCTCATTCTCTGTATGTTTTCCATATTTTATAAACCAGGTTTTAAAATCTTCTTTAGAATCTTCCCACCATTCCACTTTATTATCATATAAACTTATGACAGAGTCTCAAGTTTTAAGTAAGGACTGTATACCTGACCGAACACTAGGTTCTTGCAAAGCAGAAATGTTTAATCTCCACCTAGTAGTTGTCTTGGCACTCTGTTGTACATCAGAACATTTTAGAATAAGTACTGAATGATATGAAAATTCAATGGGTTCAATAAAAAACTGAAAAAGAGAAATGTTGTGTGAAATAAAGATGTGGTCAATGGTGGTCATGTATTTCCCTCTTTTGTAAGTGAATTTAGGACCTCTTATTAGATGTGAACCACAAATGATAAGCTCAGCAGTTTCAACAACTGAGGCCAAAGTAGATGAATCACAATATATATTTTTTTGAGACCCAGAGTTTTTACCTTTCTTAATCACATCACAATTGAAATCCCCACTAAAAAGTATCCTATGTGAGGATACTAAGAAAGGATGTATTAGTGTGAACAGTTTCTGCTTTGGTTTGAGAACCATAAACATTAATAAACTGATAGATGGAATTGTCCCATATCCCATCAAGGATCAACACACTGCCTGGTATTAAATCAATTAATTTGATCAAAGTAAACTTGTAGCTGAAAAGAGTATCCCTATGCCATCCACACAGTCTGTCCCAAAGGACCAATAAGAAGGCCCCCACCACCAATTGACTTTAAAGGATCTACTGTGCTCTGTGGTGTACATCCATGACTTCTGAATAAAACAGATGTCAAAGTCTTGAGAAAACAGAAAATTAAAAATCATCTGACGTCTCACAGCATTCAATATGCTGTGCACATTCAAGGAGCATAGTGTTAGGGAAGTCAGAATTTACAATTATATGAGACACAAAGTTTTTTTCCTTTTTTTTTCTTTTTCCCCTTATAACCAGCTATTCTTGGTCAGGAATAACATGATCAGAAATAGTTGATTGCGAAGTCACATCATCTTGTTCCATATCAGAGTCATTTTCATGGGGGGAAAAAAGGGGCTGCATAGGAGTTTCCACACTTAACTACATGTGCTGGAGGTAGGAGGGGGGGTTCAGATTCCTTGTTGATCTTCTAACAGAGAGAGGGGTTCAGTTTGTTTAATGACAGGATCAGTATAACAGACTGGCCCCAGGGCTACAGCCACCAACTCTGTGACTGTCTCGGAGGTTTTTACTCTTTAGCAGGCTCTATACTGTCAGTAGGTAAATTTTCCTCATCAATAACAATAGAGGGGAAAGGAACAGGATCCAGCTGAGGAGGGGGAGGGGGTGGGGGGTTTTGAATTAGCCAGTGTCGGAGCAGAAACATGGTCCTGGGCGTGCTGAATAAGGAGATCAGGGCTGCTACATGTAGCTTTATTTTTGGCTGCTGATGAACATTCAGCAAAGACGTGGCCATACTCTTCGCAAAGGTCACACCTAGTGTGATTGGCACGTTGCAAAGTAATGTGACCTATCTCCCCACAGTTATCGCAGCGAGGTTTATCACAGGTGCTGGAGAGATGGGATTGAGCCCCACAGCGACAGGAGGCCCTAGGCTGTCCTGAATAAAAACAGGCCCCTCTGTCTCTACCAAAAACATAAAGGAATTAGGTACATGACAAATTCCTGCATCAGTTTATTTGAGTTTCACTTTGTACTTCCACCCTCCCATCCAAAATAATTGTGGATCTAAAACAGCCTCAGGTTCACTTAAAACATCACACCGTTGGAACAACCAAAAGGTGATATCGTCCACATGGACTCCTTCATTCCGAAATGTTATAATAATGTATTTAATCAAAGGTTTAGTAAGGGGAATGACAATGAAGGGAGTCCATGTGGGCGAAAATTTCACCTGACCATATCTCTCCTAAAATAAATCCAGTACATAAGAGGAGCAAAAGCTCACATCGTAATTGTCCTCTCCTGAAATATTGATAAAGGCACACACCTCTCTCAGGGAAAAGTTTAAAGATTCTTTTAATAAAAGTCTGCCCACATATAGTCTGTCAGGTCGTTCTTCCAAACCTCCTTTATATCGAATTCAGACTGCATTCCTGCGTGGAGCAGCTTCTTTTCTTATTTTTGTGAGTAAATCAGATAATAGTGGTTTTTGTAGAGGATCTTTAAGGTTAACTGCAGGTAAATCAAACTCTGAATCGGAAGGCCTACTATCAGTAATTTGTGCTAACCCCGCTTCCTGTGGTGGATCCAGGCCTGTAAGGGGCATCAAGGGCCTAGTAATAGGTTTGGAAAAAAAGGTCATCTTTATCTGTCCCCAGACCCAGAAGATCTGGTAGAATTTTAGTGTCTTTATTTCCTGTGGTCACAGGCTTCCATTCCAGAGTAACTTGGGAGAAATTTAAAGACGGCCCCAGTTAGGATCTGGCATCCAGGCTCCTGTCTGTGTCTGTTTCCACCAAGCCTCTAGTAGAGCTTCTGTGGTTTCCAGGATTCATCAGGCAAGCAACTAGAATTTGTAGGAAGGATTGTAGAATGCCCATTGCTCAATCCTGTAGGCTTTTCATGTGAACTAATGATCATTTTAGAAACTAGTGGGCTGTTATTGATATTTCTGTTAGCAAAGGTCCAAGCCATTCATTTTTCCTTTCCATCTCCCCTAGTATTTGTAGATATCAGTTTCTCTTTAGGAAGAGAAAAAGTGGAGATCTCGTCCTGACAACCGTCATTTTTTTGATATAGAACAGTCCGGGGGTTTTGTTGAGAAGACTTATCATGCCCAACCTTGTAGTTTGCCAAAAAAACAAACCCCAAATGTCTAGATAGAATCTGAGAGCGTTTTGGCTGTGGGGCTGATTTCTCCAAATTGTTGGGAGTTGCAGCCATGCGGTTTGGCATTGTAGTTAGCAAGCGCTCACTTTTCCCTTCTGCAAGCCACTGACTTTCAACAATTGTCTCCCCTGCTTCATGTAACACAGTGTGTATGACAACAGGCTTGTCTATATTCTCTTGTTCAGTTGGGGGACCAGTGCTAATGTCAGATGTTACTGTCAAAATGTCAAAGGAAATAGAAGACTCACCCAGCTGATCTTGGCCCTTTTATGCTGCTGCGTCAGAGGACAAACTGACAGGTAGGCCTGCAGGTGGAACTGCCGCTGTGTCAGTGTGAAACTGAACAATTTCCTCCCATAAACGGAGTTGGATCATACAACGACGCTCATTTTTCTCATTCAACTGTGCCTGCAAAACTTGCTCTCGATGCAAAATCATTTTTTCAGGTGCACCCAGTAAATTAACAGCTCCAGTTTCTATTTGACTCAGGTCTTCAGTGGAAATGAAAATATCCTGCATTTCAGGCTCCAGATCCAATGGATTTGAAATAGAATCGGTAACAGTTGTAGCCTCTGGTACATTCAAGATGGGAGAGGAGGCCTTCTCCCCCACCTGTACCTCCATCCACACCAAAGGACTCTCTGAACTGGCCATGCTCACAGCCAGCAAGGCCCCCTACAGCAGATTAGGGGAAAGTTTTATTCAGAATTCAAAAGCATAACATAAGGAATCACAATAAAGAAATAATGCACAAATATCATAGAAAATTAAAGAACCCACCTCCTACGTGAAGCCTCATAACTTCCCATACATATTACTCATATTCACCAGAAGCACTCCCCAAGACTAACCAGTGCCTAAAAAACAAATCCCTTCCCCAAGACGTGTGCCTCTCTTTGTTACAGATCTACCTGAAATCCAATATGCTCAAAAAAGAAAGAGAAAAAACATAAAAGATAAACAAACTTCAACCCACCTACACCACATTTTTCCATAATCTAGAACTCACTTCTTGTCCTAAAGTTCAACATTCACAATCATATATTTTATCAAGATCTCCTTGTATTCTAAACAAAACTTCCTGCTGTGTAACTTCTTTATTTTGCAGTGACCGCAAACATCTTGCTTGCCATAAAGACCATTTTATGCATGCTAAAACAACATAAACAGTACTTTTTGTCCATTTCATCCAAGTAGTAGGAATTTGTCCTAACACCAAAATATCATAATTCATGTATTGAAAAAGACCTTCTCCCCACCAACCAGCAAGCTGTTTCCAGAAACCTTGAACGTTCACACATTCCAAAGATAAGTGCTGCATGGTTTCCATTTGTCCTTGACAAAGAATATCTCCACAACCTGTTTCAGTAATCTGTTTATGTTTTTGGTTGCCCCTCACATTTAGTCCCTGATGTCCACATAGCCATATCAAATCTTGCATCTTGAGTGGGATTCTAGTGTCCAGAATACTTTCTAGTAATAATTCTACATTAATAGCAGCTGAAACCTGAAAGAAGGGTTCTTCTTTATACCATTTGTCTAACAGAAATTTGTAAAAAAAAAAAAACAACTTTTTTCATGACTCAAAAACCAACCCAACTCAATTTTCCATGTTCTTATGTATTTCAAAGTGGTTTGCAAATACCCTGGGAGAGCTTTCTCAGATGGATGCCATTTACCCCTACCCCATGCTGTCAAAAAACTAGGTCCCCATAATTTCATATTTAACACTCCTGAACCCTCCTATTCTAGTACTACTGGATGGATAGAAGTTAAAAAGAAATTCCCAAAAAAGTATAAGTCTGAATCATATTTAAACTCCCCGTTTTCCAAGTCATGTATGTGTGTACTCTCTTTACCGGATTCCGCCTACTACCCCATAAAAATAGAAAGAAAAGACCCATCATTTTACTATGCATAGTAAATGGAAGTGGAAAAATATGGGAAACATACAAAAAATGGGAGCTATATATGCTCTAAGCAGATAAACCCTCTTCTTCCGAGACATTTTCCAAGATAGCCATGATTTCACTTTAAAGTTTGCCTGGTCATATACCACAGTCCAGTTTTTCCCTTCAAATTCTCAGGAACCAAAAAACAGACATAATATCTTAATTTCCTCAGTCGTCATGGTGATGGGAAATCCCTCCACAATTTGTGCTGTACCCAAGACTAAGACCTTACTTTTTACAACATTAATCTTAATACCAGTAGTAGTATAAACTGACTCCATCATTTGTAAGATCCGGTCTCCAGATTCCAAATCAGCAACTGTAAAAACACAGTCAACAGCATAAGCTGTGACTTTCTGAAATACAACCCCATTCTTATTTACAATAGCTTTAATGTTTGCAGCCCTTTCAATATTCTGAAGTATGGGATCTGGGCCAAATACGTACAATAAAGGACTCATCAGACAGCCCTGTCTAACACCATTTTTTAAGTATATTGGTATACCTAGATGCCCATTAACCAAAGGGGTAACCTGTACTTCACTGTACAGAGTCTGTATTAATGTCAAAAATGTTTCTGGAGTTCCATAGTGCTGCAATACTGCCCAGATATGCTCCTGCCGTACAGAATCAAATGCAGTTTGCTGGTCAATAGTCAGCAAATAACCATCTAAATTCATGTTTAGGCTTTGTTCCACTACAATAGTAGCCACAGACATTGCCAGCTATTTCCAGATATTTTGCAAAATTTCTGAAGAGTTTCTCTCTGCTGCCCCACTGTGGAAGTGCAGAAAGCAAGAGATATTTCTGGAAATATCCCAGAAATTTCAGGAAATAGCTGGCAGAGTCAGTGGCTGCTACTGTACCTCTCTAATAAAACTTAAATTCTGTAAAACATTCCTACCAGGGATTGCACAAGTCTGTGTAGAACTTATAACACATTTTGCAATTTTCACTAAACGATTAGTCAGAATTTTGCTCAAAATTTTATAATCAGAGTTTAACAAACTTAGAGGCCTCCAAATTTTAATTTCCTGTGGATCCCCCTTTTTATAAAGAAAATACATGGCACCTTCTTTCATGCTAGGTACTAGCCTATTCTTTTTCCATATAGCCGTAAACAAGATCTGTAACCAATGGGCCAGCACATCACTACAGCATTTACAGAAATCATTAGATATTCCATCTGTCCCTGGAGTGGTTGGGGGTGTCAGCTTAGTAATGGCATTCCTAATTTCTGAAATCAAAAAAGGAGATAATAAACCTTGCACTTCTTCTGTACCCAATTGTGGAATGTCCAATTCTTTAACAAATAAATCCAGGTAACCTACCCTGTCCTTTTGAAAAGTAGCTGTAATATGTTCTTGAATTAACACTAAAAGCCCGCTATTAACTGTTAGTATGGCCCCTGAATTATCTTTCAATCCTGTCATTACCAGACATTGTACCCCATGCAAGCCTAAATCATATGGATTCACCTGTTCTTTCTTAACCCTAGTTTGATATTTTTGTTGTTGGGCTGCCTTATTTTCAGACACTTTCAAATGCACATACATTTTGTCCTTGATAGCTTGTAACTGTAATATAACATCATTATTAGAATCAACTGCCTTGGATAATAGTTGCATGTATTTCACCCTAAGCCCCAAATATTGGATATAATTACTTTTGGCCCTTTTACTAGAAATACTTGTGTAGAGGTGTTTTAGATCTCTCTTTGTATCTTCCCACCAATCAGTGGGGCTATCATATAGAAAAGAAATATCGGCTCTCAACAAATAAAATTACTTTATAGAATCCTGCATAACTGTCTTCTGTAACACTGCTACATTCATCTTCCAGTAACCCCTTCCTATAGGGACCTGCTGCCAAAAACCCAAATCCCACTTAACAGCCACAGATCTGAGGTTTCTAACGGAACAATCCTTACGCCCTGACAAGTAGCCCATTTATTTATTTATTTATTTATTTATTTTAACATCAGTTTAACAACCTTTGAGCCAGAGGCTCATTTACAAAGGTACCTCATCACAAGGAGGACAAAGACATACATACAGGAGACAATTATCAAAAACAGTTCAACAATAAGGCACAGTCAAGTTTCAAGTAAAGTGGGACATAATACTGCTACCCGCAATTTTAGGATCAGTGATCAGGAGGGGGGTAGCAGAGTTGAAAAGAGGCCCTGTGGGGGGGGAGTGCAGCTCAGGGAGCTTTGTCACTGGGGAGGAGGTGGGGGGAGGTCAGGGGCAGTGGCAGGAGTGTGAGTTGAGCAAGTGAGTTTTCAGACTGTATTTGAAGCAAGCAAGTGAGGGAGCATCAGCAATGCCAGTGGGGAGGGAGTTGTACCAGGAGGGGGCTCTATAAGGGAATGCCCTCAGACCCTGGGAGGTCCGAGCCCTTGGAACGACCAGAGCAGCTTTGCAGGAGGAGCGAGTGTGCACCGTGGAGTTAGTTCGGTGAATAGAGTTAGCAAGGCCAGGGGGGATAGACCATGGAGAGCTTTATAGGTAACTTGGCAGGTTAGAAACATGAGGCGCTCATCAAGATTGAGTATGGAGGATGAGGAGTACAGAAGGCAGGTATGGGTGAGTCTATGGGCACCGGTAATAAGTCGACATGCTTTGTTGAGTGTTAGGCGTACCTTGCGGAGGGCCGTCTGGTCTGCCGTGCCATATACAGGAAGACCGTAGTCAATTAGGGAAATAACCGAGGAGGTGACAGCCAAGCGGAGTGAGTTTGGGGGGAGGCTTTTTTTGTGCCGGTAGAGGATGCTCAGCCGTGCATTGGAGACAGAGGTCAGGGCAGAGATATGGTCATGAAAAGAGAGAGCAGAATCGAAGATTATGCCAAGGTATTTATAGGAGTGAACAAGTTCTATAGGGTGATTATGGGCAGAGTGGACAGAGAAAGGAAAGTTGCTGGACTTATTTTGGGAGTGTGTAAAGAGCATAGTTTTAGTTTTCTTAAGGTTGATGACGAGACGGTGTTCAGAGAACCAGGTTTCAGCAGTGTTGTAGGCAAGCTGAAGGGAGTTCTGGAGAGAGACGGGGTTACTGTCGGAGGCAAAGAGTACTGCATCATCAGCATAGAGCAGGACATTTCCTGCACATGCGTTGGGCAGGGAGTTGAGAAAGAGGAAGAAGAGTAAGGGCCCGAGTATGGAGCCCTGGGGAACTCCTGAGCGAATTGGGCAGGTACTGGATAGAGTGCCACCAATCCTCACACGTTGAGAGCGGTTGGTCAAGTAGCTGGCGCACCAGGAGATTGGACCAGTGGCAAAGCCCACGCTAGCAAGGGTAGCTAACAGAAGAGGGTGCGAGACGGTATCAAAGGCTTTTGATAGGTCTATAAATACCGCACCAGCGAGGGAGCCAGCATCGAGTGAGCTATGAAGGAAGTTAGCAAACTCCAGGAGTGCAGTATTGGTGCTATGACCGACTCTGAAACCATGCTGTTCAGGGCAAAGGACATCATATTTCGTGAGGTAGTCTGAAATTTGGCTAGCAACAATTTTCTCTAAGGCTTTAGAGAGGGGAGAGAGGATAGAGATAGGCCGGTAGTTGCCTGAGAGCGTCCTGTTACCACCCTTGTGGATAGGTGTAACAGTGGCGACCCTCCAGACAGAGGGGAATTGCCCAAGGCAGAGGGACTTATTAAAGAGGCAAGTGATGGGAGAGATGACCTGATCCAGGACCTGCCGTAGGAGACATGGATCAAGGGAGTCATTGCCAATAGAGTTGAACCTTAGGGCTTTTAGCAAGTAGGGCCTGACTTCATGAGTGGTGACAGAGTGAAGGTGGAAAGGGGGCGGAGATGGGAGGCAGACACGGGGAGGAGGATTGAAGAAATTGCATGGGAGCACTGCACTAAAGTCAGTGAAGGAGTTATTGAGGTGTGATGCAATGAGGGCAGGGTCAGTGGAGGTGGTCCCATCAATGTCAAGAAGTGACGGGGGTGTGCTCCACCAGTTAGCTACTTGACATTGTCCCAGAAGGACCTGGGGTTCCCCCAGGAGGAGGTAAGAGAAGCTTGGTAATAATTGGCCTTAGCTTTGCGGACAGCCCAAGTACACTTATTCCGGGCAGCTGCGTAGGCCTGCCTGTCAGCCGGGCGGCCAGTTTCAACTCGCGATATGCCATAAGTTATCCCGTTGCTTAAGAAGTGTGCGTAAGGCCGGGGTAATCCAGGGGGTGTGTTTTACTTTAGATCTACGTGGGGTTAAGGGAGCGAAGATGTCACAGGCAGAGTTAAAGGTGTAAACAAAGAAGGCAAGAGCCTTGTCAATGTCAGGGTGTTTAGTAGAGGGACCAATCAGTGCTGGCTAGGTAGAGTTTTAAGTCTTTTAGCCCACCAGGTCTAAGGCACGATGAAGGGTGTTATGAACAGTGGGCTTGACCGGAGGTCACCCAGTTGAAGAGAACCGGGGAGTGGTCACTAAGGCAGTCTGGGAGGATTTGAATATTGTGGATGCGGCATGGCCTGTTGGTAAGGACCACATCAAGAAGAGTGCTAGTGCCCCTACTAGGATTCAACCTGGTAGGCTGGGAGACTAGTTGTGTTAGATCAACAGCAGCGAAAGCCTCACGGGAGGCAGACGACTTGGGAGAAAGCCAATTGATATTCAAATCACCCACCAGAACACAAACCAGAAGTTGATCCTAGTGGATAAATGACCTTTAAAAAAGTATGAGTTGGAACCTGTTGTAGTAAGTCATAAACATCACATAAATTATTGATTTTTAATGTAAGTAAATAATTAATGTCACTATATAATTTGGTAGTAACCCTCCCCCAGTCTCTTTTTGATAGGCCGCAATTAAAGTCACCTCCCCATACTACTAATTTAGAGGTGTGTAAGTAAGGGTCCACTCTCCTAAAAAGATAAGACCTGTCTGCCTTTAATTGAGGAGCATATATATTAATAATTCTGCATGTCTCATTACCCAAGACTACATCCATTACCATGGCCCTTCCAGGCTGAACATCAAAGAGATGTAAAACTTGTACCTGCACATCCGAAAATAAAAACCCTAATCCAGAACAAGATTCTTCACCTAATGACCAAAACAGACACCCCAGCACAAGTCCCTTTGCACATCTCTCACCTCTACTAATTAATGTAATGTCATATCTTGCAGCAAAAACACATTACCTTTCCCTTCCTTAAGACTACCGAAGGTGACCCGCCTTTTTTCCAAGGACTTAATGCTATTCACATTAATTGTGAGAAGAGATATTATGTCAGACATGAGAAATTAGAGGGAGAGAGAGATAAAAAAAATTGTAACAACAGAATATGTTAAATAATTAACCATAATCGTCTTCACTTTTTTTTTACGCTTTCTGGGTTTGGGCTTTTCCACAGATCCACCTTCAATGTTAACATCCGCCTGTGAAGAGGCAATGGATGATAAATCTGAATCATGACTTTCTTCTTCTCCACCTTGCTCAAATAATAATGCATAAGAGTTCTGTACTGGTAAACCATCCAAGATCTTCGCCTCATTTGGGGAGTCCATAGGGAACTTTCCTGCCTTCGATCTAGTGACTCTCTGAAATGTTTCCTCATGTTGAACTGTAGGGGGAGGCATACAATTGTCCCCTATTTCTACCTCCATATGCTGTATAGAATGTACAACTGAGGTATCCTGCTCACAGGGTTCAATCACAACTTGGACAGGGGGATCACCTAACACAGTGGGATCCTCTGTGTCCAATGAGTTTTCAGCTTCTTCAATGACAATTGAAGAATCTCAGTAAACCGAGGCTTCAGTAACTCTTTATCCTGAGTGATGCTCACTGTGGGTGCAGCTTTATGGGGTCGAGGTGCTCTAGGGGGCATAGAATCTCTATGTGGACTTGTATGTAATAATTCCAACATGCGTAACTTCTCCTTTTGTGCTGTGGTTACATATGTATCTCATTCAGCATGAATAGCTAGATCTCTGCTATTATGAGAAGCCCAAGAACAATTCCGAAATGTGTGTCCCTGCTCATCACATAGCTTACATCTCAGAGGCTGTTGACACTGAGCCCCGAAGTGCCCCACTTCACCACAAAGGTCACATTTCTGTTTATCACAGGCATTGCTTAGATGTCCAACATCCCCACATTTGAAGCATGCTCTGGGCTTCCCTAGGTAAAAAATTACCCCCCCAATCTCACCCCAGAAAGAAACAATTGGGCAAGTGTTTGGTCAGACCTTGCTCCAGGTTTAGTATTACCTGGTATTTTCATCCTCCAGTCCATAATTGTTCGTCATCCAGGATAGGTTCTGGATATTCTTTTACTGTGCAATGTTGTTGCAACTAGTAAGTGATATCAGCCACATTTACCCCTTCATTTTGAAAGAAAACAGTTATCTTCTTTGTTAGGGGTTTGGTCAAGGGGATAGCTAAAAAGTGTTTCCACAAAGGAGAAAGCTTTAATAACTGGTATTGTTTCCAGAAGTGTTCTAGTCCAGCAGATTGTTTAAAACTTGTATCAAATACCGAATCCCCTGGTATGTGTATGAGGGCATATACCTCGTAAGCGTAGTATTTCATACTATCCTTTAGCAAGGTTCTTCCCACAAAGTGCCTATCAGGGACTTCAGTGGCATTGCCCCTATACTTTGAATGTACAGCATTCCGTCTCATGGCAGGCTCTGATAATAGCCTGGCATTAGGGGGAAAGAGCTGATCTCTAACTCTATCATGCCAAACATTGGGGGTCAATACAGGAGCTTCAGAGCTTAGCTCTATGTCAGAGGTGATAGTATCCTGACAAATAGGCAAAGAATCTGCCAAGGCTCCCTTGGAAACAATCACAGGAAAATCCGGTATCTTTGGTACAGAAACATCACCCTCCATATTTTTTATAGCAACTAATATATCATTCAAGGTATTTGACTGAGGGACTGAACTTTGTATCAAGGGGTTAGGCTGTCCTGGAGTCAGAAAAGAGCCATTGCTCAATTCAGGAGTAGGAGCATTTCAAGGGAGATCAAGATGAGAGTCTGAATCACCCTTTCTGGGGAAATTAGCACTCCATCCAGTCCCCGAAACATTTTTCACCCACCCAGCTGCTGTTAGTGCAGTGGAGACCCATTCTGCAGGACAAGAGGAAGACTCTGTTGAGAGCTTGTCAGAAGTAGGTTGAGCACTACCCGGGGATTTCACATCAGAATGCGAGGACTGCGAGCATAATTTTTGACTCTTTCCTGCTCTCTCCTTGCTACTTGACTTTGGCCCCCCTCCCATGAAAACCCCTATGGAAAAGGTTATTGGGGGCAAAGGGGTAGATTCCTCATCATTAGTTACTTTTCCCAAAGATACTTTACATTGCTGTAGGCATTTATCAGCTGTCTGCGAAGACTGGCCAGTGTTAGGTGGCTGTGCATTACTCCGATCATCGTCTTCCAGAGAAAAAACTGTAACAATCTCTGGTGTTCATGCGTTAATCAAGCCAGGAGAAACATCAGTTAAATATGATATTGGCAGCTCTTCTGCCTCTTTTAAAGTGTCTATGCATACATCAGCTTTTGTTTAACTCTCGACCATTTCGGGTTCCAAGCTACGCATGGCTCCTCCTGCTTTCCCAACTCTTCTTGCAACTGTAACCTGGTCTCCGCATAGTGCTGTCCTGCCAATTCCATTCACAGCCGTATATCTGCTGCCTTATCATTTAAGACTGCCTTTTGATTTGGTGTCTGTGCTCCGATTCCTGTCTCAGGAATATCCAATGAGTCTGAAGTTGAGCTCTCCATATTATCCATGGCTAGCACATACGAATCCTCCATGACCGGATCAACAGCCATTGTAGTGTCCAGAATAGAGAAGGCCAAGGAGTAGACTCACTCCTCAGCCGCCCACACGTCCTGCTCCAACGAAAGCTCACACACTCTGTCCACTGTCTCACAGCAAAGCAGCACCCTATAGCAATCAGAGTAGGGGAATTTCCCCAGTGTCCTGGCCAAATTTCCCCCATTCACTAATAATACCACCAACAGCTTAATCTGGTTCAAGGTCAATTGGCATTCATCTGTAACCCCCTTCCCCAGGTCATGCCTGAAAATAGGCAGAATTTGTCTTGTGCACTTACCCAGTCAACAAAATCTAAAATAAAATTTTACAGGACTGCAGCTTCTCATGAGAGAGATTGGACTTTTTTTTGATTGGACTGGAGTTCTTATGCTGGGCTGGGGCTCCTGAGTCACTACATTCCTGCTGTGTAAACTGTGCTGTTGGATTTAAAAGGAGCCGTGTTCTACACATTTATTCTATAGGACAGCAGCTTCTCACCACTGAGAGTGGATCCTGGCCTGGGGCTCCTGAGTCACTATATTCCTGCACTGCAAACTGTATGATTAACCCTCCCACATTCTGTCCTTTTATTTAAATGGTCTCCAAAGTTGATTGACCTCAGGTGCTGGCATTAGTATTGTGAGCTGGTGGTGTAGGCTACTGTGTTATGTCTGCAATGTTACAGTCAATTTACTCTGCTCAGGGCCATTGTTGCCTTGCAGTGCCATAATTCAGTCTGCTTTTGCAAATCTTGACAGTTATTACTGATACAGCTTTGCATGTTTGTCTTGCTTGCCTGTTCCACAATTTGTATTGTTATAACAATGTTCCCTACTAGTACATAATTGTTTTAGAGTTATAAGACTGTTTGCATTTTTCTCTTTTAACTACTTCTGCACTTATTGCTTTTATTGTATATTTACTTGCCTGTTTCATTGTATATAATTTTTGTTATCTACTGCTAGTGTTTTATTACTGCTACCTCAACAGAATCTAATAGAAATAGGAAGAGGTTCCCAAAGTTTAAATGTTTAAAGTAGGATTCCTCCTACTGACCTCTTTTCTCCTAACTACTGCCTATCTGTCACTGTTTGCTCCCACTATACTGTTAACTTCTCTTGTTTTTCCTTTAAACTTTCTTCCTCTCTTCACTTTTCTATAAAACAAATTTAAAAGGAGGCGGATGTGGGGATATAGCAGCTGATAAAGACAGAGAGAACTAAGGGAGGAGTGGAGGAGGAGGGAAACAGGAGGATACTGGAGGCAGGAGAGGAGAGAGAGAGAGGGTAGTTCAATGAAATGGATGCAGAGCAGCAGTCTTCCTAGAAATAATGTGGAAAGTGAGGGGATACATGGTGTGCAGACAACTGGAGCAGCTAAAGGCAGAGCTAAACTGGTTAATATGGTAATTGGAGAGTGTGGGGGGTGCAATGGAGTAAAGAATAGATTATGACTGCTACAGCTAGGATGATGACAAAATAAGGGGGCAGTGGGGGGTTGCCAGGGTATCTGGGGACACCGTCTACAAATAGACCAGGTAGTACTGGAATAGGGGAGTGGCAGGAGGTAAGGAGAAATGGAAAGTGGAGATGGAAAGCTGCACAAGGATGCAGACAAAGGGTGAGGGAAGGAGATGCTAAGGCAGGTACAGAAGAAGGGGGACCAGTATCAAACAGGTTTATGGTACTATCAGATCTGGAGAACCAGAGGGCACTTGGGGGAATTGGGGCTCAAAAAACCATAGCAGAAAAGATCAGAAATATGGGGATGGGGAGTAGACTGAGGGTAAAGGAGCTATACAGAGTCAAGGAAGAGCTAACAGTAGAGGGGAGAGTGGAATAGTGGGAGGACAAGGAAGTAGTTGGCATGCAGAGGATAGCAGTGGACACCAGGGAGGATAAAGAAGAAGGGGGCAGGGGAAGAAATAGGAGAGAGCAGTAGGTGTACAGAAGGGAGGACCAGCAGGTTGAACAGGAAACAAGTGAGGGTGGGAGACGCTGGCCAACCAGGGGTGGACAGGGGGACAATGGGAAAGACTGGGGGAAGGAAAAGGTGTTGATCTAAGGGGAGTCCATTATCAAGGGTATACAATGGGTAAGGAAATGAGACCCAAATAGGAGAAGCAATGCTGAATGTGTGCCAGGAATGGAAGTGGGATGGGCAGGGTCTAGGATCAAGAAATTGATCAGGAATGTGAGGGGAAAACCTCACTTGATCATTCACCTAGGGACAAATGACTTGGCAGAAAATTAGGGAGGAGTGGTGCAATAAAGGTTTAAAGAGCTAGCAGGCTGCTACAGGGAGTCAGTGAGTTCAACGGCATTCTCTGAGGTAATCCAGGTCCCCAGTGCCAGTACAGGCAGAAAAAGGAGAATAGAGAAGTTCAATGAGTGGCTAAAGGACTGGTGCACCTTGGAGGGGTTCATTTGCATTGGGGGGACAAGTGGAAGGATGAAGGACTACATTTGAGGGACAGGCTGCAGCTCAGTGAGGAGGGGTCTAGAGAGCTTAGAGAAAAACTGGTAGAATACATGAATGGGGCCCTGCATTTAAACTGACTAAGGGAGAGTATGAGGCCAGGGAAGACATGGAGGTCAGCAAGGGGGTGTGAAACTAGCTGGCACTCCCCAAAAATTGTAGAAGGGACTAGAAAAGGGGTAGTGGAAATGGAAGATGGGAGATTTGGAGTGTCATGTGTGCAAACGCTCAAAGTCTGGACAACAAGATTGAAGACCTAGAGGCCACCATGGCAGGGAAGGACCTGGATCTTGTCACCATCACTGAGATTGAGTGCAATGAAAACTAGGACTGGGATATGGCAGTACTAGGATTAACTCTGTTCAGAAGGGACAGGAATGATAGAGAGGGGAAAGGAGTCACTCTTCATGTAAGGGACTGCATAAAGGCTACAGGAATACAAGAGGAACAGGGGGAGTGGAGATACTGTGGGTCACTCTGGAGAAAATGAATGGGGCCTTATCTGTACAGGAGTATTATACAGATCATCAGCACAGATGGAAGAAGTGGATGGGGAAATGCAGGAAGCAATCCAAAGGCTGGTTCATAAGGAGAGTTGTTGCTGATGGGAGACTTCAACCTACCTGATCTGGAGTGGAGATTCCCAGTAGCAGCAATTTCCTGGAGTAGGAACATCCTGTACTCCTTGCAAGAGCCATTCCTCAGGCAACTGGTAATGAAACCCACTCATGGGGAAGCATTACTGGACTTAGTTCTGACAAAAAGGGGACAGTGTTGCTGACATCACAATGGTGGGCCACCTGGGGACCAGTGATCATCAGACAGTGCTGTTCAGTGTAAAAACTGGGTTTGCACTGAGTCACACAAGGACGAGGGTCATGGACTTCAGGAGGGCTGATTTCAAGACAATGGGAGAATGCCTCAGGGATGCCCTGGCAGGGATAGGGATAGGGATACTAGGAGGAGTCAAGGACCAGTGGACAAAAATAAAGGAGAGTCACAAGGGCAAGAGGAAAATGAGACCACTATGGTTCACTGGAGAGTAAGCAGAAACAGTAACAGTGAACAAAATAACATTTAGAAGGTACAAAAAGACACCAAAGGAGGAGGATAGGATAAATTACCAAGAGAAATAAAGGAAGGCAGGAAAGGCAGTGCAGAGATCAAAGTCACAAATGGAGTAGAATATTTCCCAGTCAAAACTAAAGGAGATAAAACATTCTTTAAACATATTAATGAGACGAGCAAGACCATCAGGGGGATAACAAGGATAAAAGGTGAAGGGGGTCTGTGAGGAAGGTGACCAAGGGAAGATGGACATACTGAACAGATCCTTTTGTTCAGCATTTACAATAGAAGGGGTAGGCGATGAGACAAATATAAAGAATAGGAGCAGAATTGGTATGGAGGTGGACACTAGTCCTTTTACAGAGGAGCAAGTCCTCAGGGTACTAGTGAAATCAAAAGCTGACAAAGCAATGGGACCAGATGGGGTTCACCCTTGGATACTGAAGGAGCTCAAGGAGATGCTGGCTGCACCCCTGACAACTTTGTTCAACTTATCACTGGAAATAGGGGTGGTTCTGAGCGATTGGAGAAGGGCAGATTTGTTCCCACTTCACAAAAGTGGGAATAGGGAGGAGGCAGGAAATTACAGACCTGTGTGACTGACATCAGTACTGGGCAAGGTTATGGAATCATTATTGAAGGAAAGGATACTGGAATACCTTGAAACAAATGGATTGCAGCATCAAAGGCAACATGGTTTCATAGGGGGAGATCTTGCCAGACAATTCTAATCAAGTTCTTCAACTGGATAACCAGGGAAGTAGATCCAGGTAGAGTGGTAGATGTGACATACCTTGATTTCAGGAAGGCCTTTGACACTGTTCCACATAGAAGAGTGGTGAACAAGCTGGCCTGTCTACAAGCAAGACAGAAAGTAGAAAACTGGGTAAGAAGTTGATTGATCAACAGGAGTCAAAGGGTAGTGATAAATGGAGTCCACTCAGGAGAAGGCAGGTTGACCAACAGGGTGCCTCAGTGGTCAGTACTAGGACTGGTCCTCTTCAATGTCTTTATCAGTGATATTGCAGAAGGACTAGAAGGGATGACACAAAAATCTGCATGGGGGGATGAGGAATGATTTGGAGAAGTTAGAAGTATGGTCAAGTGTTTGGCAGGTGGGTTTCACTGCTAAAAAGTGCAAAATCATGCACTTGGGGGACAGAAACCAGTAGGCTACATACCATTTTGGTGGGAAGATTTTGGCAAGTGAAAAGGCAATGGAAAAGGCTAGTAGAATGCTGGAGTGGAGTGGAGAGGGATCACCAGTAGGAAGAAGGAGGTAATATTACCCCTGTATAGGTCACTTTTAAGACCACACCTTCGGAAGGACATAGATAGGGTGGAGCAGTACAGAAGTAGGCAACCAGGATGGTGCAGGGACTGCATCTAAAGCCCTATGAGAACAGACTAAGAGATATGAACACATACTCACTGGAGGAAAGAAGGGAAAGGGGGCATATAATAGAAACATTCAAGTACATAACAGGTATAAGGTACAGGAAGGTAGCATTTTCTGCAGAAAGACGGACTTGAGGACAAGGGATTACACTATGAAGCTGGGGGGGGCTCAGAAGGGATTTGAGGAAGTATTTCTTCACAGAGGCTGTGTAGTCCTGAAATGTCCTCCAAGAGGAGGTGGTGGGTGCACAACAGTCACAGGATTCAAGCAGGTGTGGGATAGATGCAAGGGGACATTGGAAGTAACACAAGGAGTGGGGACAACCACAGATCATATACGGGCAGTGGTGGCATAGTAGGTAGGGAAAATGGGCAGACTGGATGGACCAAGGGGTCTTTATCTACCCACAATGTCATTGTTTCTGTGTTTAATAGTACAATTTTTACTGACACAGTAGTGTTTCTTGTTTTACTTTATAGTATGTAGTTTAATCCAATCATGGTATCAGACATAAATGTCTTAAATTATTTTTCAGTTTGTTGCATTCAATAATTTTGATGCTGTCTTATTACATGACTTATTAACAAGTACCATAATTTATCTATTTATACAATGAGCTAATAATAAGAAAGCAAAAATGCTCATAGAAATATATTGTTATATAAAGTATACGTCATATAATATTTATTTTCTGTGGTACCATATGTTATTATAGATTCCATGTTGGATACTACAGAGGAGTGCTGGGCATGGTTTATGCCATTAATGAAATTAACCAAAATCCACAACTACTACCCAACTTCACTCTGGGCTTCAGAAATTTTGATTCCTGCTACTCGGAGAACCGAGCAATTGAGGTAGCCCTAGCTCTTTTATCAGGAGTTCAGAAGCCTATCCCAAATTACAACTGCCATTCTCCCACTTTGCTTGCTGGAGTAATTGGAGAGCTCAGCTCATCATTAACAATCCCATTGGCCAGAACATTGGGGGTCTACCATGTTACTCAGGTATTGTATGAATGGTAGGTTAAATCTTTTGACAGGGTGCAAAGAAGTTAACGATTATTTTGTAAGTGTGGCATAGTCTGATAATAAGGCATAGAAGAGTAAGTACATTTCTCATTGAGAACCTACTGTTGGCTCACTGAAGTTACTGATACTGGTAGGGAGACTATCTGCAGTAACAGCACCAGATAAAATTCTGTGGAACTCAGTCAGAAATCCAGGTTTCCTCGCTACTCATCCTTTGCTTTATGTTCTTAACCATAATCCTAATACAATGGGTATTAAAATAGGGTCAAAAATACTTACACTTTAGGCTTTTGCTGATAATATTCTATGACTTGTCACATCCCCGGATGTTTCTCTTCCTGCCATTATTTCTACTATAGAAACAATTTAGCCACTTTTCAAATTATAGAATCAATACACCAAAAAATCCACCTTACCCTTAAATAATGGCACTACAAAGGAACAAATAATTAAATATGGCTTTTCTTGGTCTCCAGATTATATAAAATATTTAGGGTTATACTTGTCACATGACCCAAAATGGTTAATAGATCTTAACCTTACAAGTTTACTAACAACT
This sequence comes from Neoceratodus forsteri, assembly GCA_016271365.2. NCBI lineage: Eukaryota > Metazoa > Chordata > Ceratodontiformes > Ceratodontidae > Neoceratodus > Neoceratodus forsteri. The sequence goes on from JADMNL010000035.1 coordinate 78,600,215, forward strand.
ATTACATTAGATCTAGAATGATGGGGAAAATTACCCCTTTCCCTTTCCCTTTTAGGTAGAATTAATATTATTAAATTGAATATTTTCCCTGGAATAGTTTATCCATTAAACACTTTGAACAGTTGCTTGTCTATTTCTTGGTTTAGGAAACTTCAATCCATTGTAACCAATTTTATTTGGCTTAACAACCCCCCTAGGATAGCTTATTATAAAATGTCCCTTTCTAAAGATCAAGGAGGTTTTAAGTTACCACAATTTTTCTCTACTACCTGACCAGCCACTTCAGTAAATTTTCTAAATGCTTTCTTTTAAACAGTAACACAAATGTGGATCTATATTATCCCACCTGGGCAATTACTGAAAAAGAAATGTTAAGAAAAAATTGTATTTCTTTTAATGCCATGTATTATTTAACTTTTAAATCACTTCCTAACAAATTGAAAAATTATACTATTGGTACTTCAATTAGATGCTTAAACCAGTTAAGTAATTTCCTCCAAATTTCCTTGCTGAATGATATTGGTCAGCAACTCTGAAATAACCCTCATTTCTGCTTAAAGAATAAATTACTGGATAGTAAGTGGTTTCCCCAGCTAAAAAACTGTTTGGTGAATGACCTCTTGCTTAATGGAATTTTGACATCTTTTGAAGATATAAATTCAAGATTTTTGATTGGTAAAGGCCATTACCAAAAAACTATTAATTTTAAAATTTGCTCCCACAGTTCGTTTTGGGAAGCCACCATGGCTAGAGGATCACAGCCAATTAATGAATGGTATTACAAAAATCGCTAAAATATCTCATACTATTTCTAAAATGTGTCAATATTTTTTGTCTAGAATCTCTACTTCAATAACTCCTACAGTATTTTTAAATACTGGATTGACAAACAGCTCTATGTTAATCATGACTGGTCCTTGATTTGGAGAGATCTTCATAAATACATTCTTAACGATAGATTGAAATTGATACAAATCAAAATACTTCACAATGGTTATTATTCACCGTTAAAACTATTTACATTTGGCCTCTTATCTACAAAGAATTGTTCTAGATGTGGGTCTGGAGTGGGTTCTCTTTTTCGTATTTTTGGGGATTGCCCATTAGTAGTTACATTTTGGACTGACATTAAAAACAAGATAGGAAGTAAACTAGGTATTATCCAATGTTTTACCCCTTAGGCATGTCTGATTGGAGATTTAACAAATATTCATTGTTCCACTAAAAAGCATCACCTAGCCATGATAGCATTAACAGCAAAAAAAGTTATTTTAATCCACTGGAAAGACCAACAAATTCCCTCCTTAATTGAATGGAGAAACAAGATTCTTTTAAGTCTAATGTCTGAAAAGCTTTTAGCTAGTCTGAAACATAAGTTAGTAGGTTTTAAACTTAAATGAGGTAAACTTTATGATTTATTACTAAATGTCAATTTAACCTACCTCCTTGATTTTGATTATAATTTCATAATTTTTTATGATTTTTTTTTAACAGATTTCTTCCTTGTTTTACCTAGAATTTATTTAGGTCTCAGAACTGATTGCAAATATATTTTACTTTTTATTATAGTAGGTATAGGAGCAAGGATAGTGGAAGTGGGATTATGTTTGTATCATGTTTGCTTTGTTATATTGTCAATTATTATTCCCACCTAGTGAAGTTCTGCTTCATTGTATTCTGATTGAAATTTTAATAAAGAATATACATTTTAAAATAAAAAAGGTTTCCTCTCTACTCTCAGGGGTGTGCGTGACTGCGCCTCTACAGAGTGATTTACCCACATTATTATTCTTTTGTGCTAGATTTAAAAAAATACAACTTGAAAGCTTTTTCTCTATGTCACCTTTGTGAACCTTACTGGACCACTGTATTGGATCTTTCTTCAGTGCTGTCATGGCAGATGGGGTCTCAGTGCCAGTATCAGTTACTGGGCCCTGCATGAATTGCTGCTTTTTTCTGCCCACAAAGAAATCTGCAGCAGTCCCAACAGAGCCCCGTTGAGCTCGCTGACTCCTCCTCCCTCACTCGATCGTTCTGTGTCTCCTGGTGCTGCAGGCTGCCCTTTTGTACTGGGCTCCTGCCTGCATTGGCGGCTTTTTCTGGCCAGAAAAAAATCTGAAGCAGTCATGACACAGCTCCACTAAGCTTGCTCACTCCCACTCTGTCACTCTTGCATTCCATTATGCATTGTTATAGTTCAGTTCCTTGCACATGAAGTAAATTATCCGTTTTGTGGTGAATGACTGGAAATTTGTATAATAATGTATTATGTTTTAACTATAGCTGCTAGACACAGCATTTTTTTCAGTACTGCACCTATCTGGTAATGTGACAACTGATGAAAACAAGTATTTTGGTTAACCATTCAGTTATTAATGTCAGTCAACATGTATTTCTATAAGGGCAAGTATATGCTCATTTACTTTCTATATCATAGTTTTTCACAGCTTCACAAGCACAACATGCAGTTAGTAACACAATAATGCCTCTATAAATACATTCCTCACTGAGGACCAACTGATGGCTCACTGAAGTAACTGATACTGGCATTGAGACCCCATCTGTGATTTGTTCAGAGTCACACAGTATTGACATGGAAGTTGTGAGAATCAAACACTGGTCTGAGCTGCTGGATGTAGGGAGTTTGTTCATTGCGTGTTACTCTAAACTCTAGGCTATAGTGACAGCATTGTTTGTGTGTGGTCTGAGTGTGTGTAAGTGTTTCTGAATGGGCTGAAACTGTTAGACACTATGAGAAACAGGTGCATGTGATTTGCAATGATAATTGTGTTACCTGCAGCTAGGAGTGAGAAACAGACTGTTTATTCAGTAGTAATAATAATAAATGTATTTATAAAGCACCTTTCTGATTATCAAGGCACTATACAAAATAGAACAACACAGATAATAAAATTCAATTTAAAACACAATAAAATCACAATATAATCAGCAATTTCAAATAAAATCAGTTTTCCAAATAGGTTATTTGATAAAAATGGGTTTTTAAGCTCCTCTCAAATTCCTCCACAGAGGTGCACTCCCATAACTGGTGTGGTAGAGAATTCCAAAGAGTGGGTGTGGTGTAAGAAAAAGATCTACAACCTGATGATTTAAGACTCACTCTTGGAGTCTCTAGCAACCCCTCATCAGCCGACCAATGTGATCGGCCGTGACAGTAAGAAACCCAAAGTTCTTTCAGATAGGTTGTACTCTGATCATGTAGGGCTTTGAAAGTCAGCAAACTGACTTTAAAGGTGATCCGCCACTGCATCGGTAGCCAGTGCAGTTCGCGCAGCACCGGGGTAAAATGACAGGACCTACTTGTCCCAGTCAAAACCTAGGATGCTGTATTCTGCACTAGCTGTAGGCAGTAGATTTCAACCCCAGAAAGCCCAAAGTACAGGGAGTTACAGTAGTCCAAACATGAGGACACAAAGGCGTGGACCAACGTTGGTAGTGAGTCAGACGGAACAAGGTGCCTAACTCTGGCAATATTCCTGAGATGGAAAAAGGAAGTCTTGATGACTGCTGACACTCGTGATTGCAGTGTCAGCTTGTCATCCAAGATAACCCCTAGGTTACGCATCCATTCAGAGGGCGGGAATGAAACACTGCCAAGGAAAATTCCTGAGGGCGTGCCAACAGACGATCCCTCTATCTGATGACCAGGGTCCACAACCAAAACCTCTGTCTTTTCTGAGTTCAACTTCAGCCAACTAGAGGCCATCCAGTCCTGGATTTCTTTCAGACAGTTGTTAAACACCGAGAGAGCGCCATCCTGGTCAGGGCCAAAAGACAGGTGTAGCTGGGTATCATCTGCATAACAGTGAAACCTAAGCTCATACCATCTTATAATGTCTCTGAGGGGCAGCATATACACCACAAATACACCACAAATAACATGGGAGACAGCACTGAACCCTGAGGCACCCCACACAACAAAGTTGCAGGATTCACTGAGACAGAGAAACTGTTACAGTCAGGACGCAGAAAGAGAAACTGGTTTATGAAGGAGGCTGGTTTGAAGATTAGAGCAGCACAGCAGTGTGCTAGGATTGTCAGAATAACTATGGGACACAGGTGATTGTTTTTTACAATGCTAATTGAGTTAGTTGCAGGATTCAGTGGGAAAGAGAAACTGTGAAGCTATTAAACGCAGGCTGCTGTGTAGATAGTCTCACTCTGGTGACATCACCATTGTGAGTATATTTGCTGGTGATGTAGAAACTGTGGGCCAGATATTCAAAAGGGTTGTGCCATGTGCAATAGGGTTGCGCCTGCGCAAGTCCAAACTTGCTCCATTCTGCGATATTCAGCAGGAGGCAGTTGCGCCACTGAAAACAGGCTGAGCAACAGCACAATGCAAATGAATGCATGCTGAACTGGTGGGGGAGGAACCATGCATAAACTGCACAGCCCGATATTCAGCCGGGCTGTGCAGAGTTGTGCAGGCGCAACCCCCAACCTGCGCCTGCACAACTTTGAGCCAAAAGTAGCTTGTTGAGGGCCAACCACAGGTGAGCTGCTGCATTGCAGGGTGCAACACAGCAGCTGCCACCTCTGGCTGGCCCCAACCCACCCCTGTGCCCCCTCATACCTCTTCAACTGTCCCTGATTTTCAGGGACATCCTGATTATGCTCTCAGAATTTGTTTCTGTCCCTCATAATAATTGTATTTTTGTGACAGAACACTGGGGATTGTAAGCATAAAATAATGTTAAATATTAAGTTACAGATTCCTTCCTATTCATAAAATGCATCTTACATAAATCCCTCCTAATTCTATCAGCTTTCTGAGTGTATACTACCAAATCTTAAGATGTGTCCCTGATATGGGGTCTGTGTCCCTGATATTTTAATGTCTTGTCCCTGATTTATGAGATGAGAGGTTGAGAGGTATGCCCCTCCCACAGCCCGATCAAGGGCATAGTTTAACCCCCCCCACCAGCCCGATCGCGGGCAGCAATATACCCCCAACACATCCCTGGTGGTCCAGTGGACCGTAGATCGATCGACGGGATGTAATCATTAACCCCCAAACATAGCCCTGGTGGTCCAGTGGACCGAAACTCCCGATCACGGGATGTAATTATTAAACCACCCCCAACACATCCCTGGTGCCTAGTGTCCCCCACCCACCCACCCATGAAGCCCCACCACCCCGCTCCCCCGGCAGCGGCGGCAGCATCCCCTGCCTGCCACCCGCCCGCCTACTGACTGCATGGTAGGGCTGCACGCCCATTGGTGCAGAGCAAGAGCCAATGGGCGTAGCAACCCTATACCGAACATAAGATGTATTCATTCACAAAACTGGACTGTCTTGTAATGGGTATGGGCTTATGCCCATTGGCTCTACTCTGCACCAATGGGCGGCAGCCTCACCATGCAGTAAGTCGGGGGGCGTGGGCGGCAGGTGGTGGATGCTGCCGCCGCCGCGGCTGCCGGGGAGCGGGGTGGTGGGGCTTCATGGGTGGGGGACACTAGGCACCAGGGATGTGTTGGGGTGTTTAATAATTACATCCCGTGATCGGAGTTTCGGTCCACTAGACCACCAGGGCTATGTTTGGGGAGGGTTAATGATTACATCCCACGATCAGGATCTACAGTCTACTGGACCACCAGGGCTATATTTGGGGGGGGGAGTTTAATGATTACATCCCATGATCAGGATCTACAGTCCACTGGACCACCAGGGATGTGTTCGGGAAGGGGCGGGGACGCATTGCTGCCCATGATCGAGCTGGTGGGGGGGTTACACTATGCCCGCGATCGGGCTGCAGGGGGGGTTGTTTTTAAACTAATGCAGCCTGTGGTCGGGCTGGTGGGGGGTGGTGGTGGGGATTTTCACTCTTTCACCCGTGATCCGGCTGCAGGGGGCGTCTGTCCCCAACTGCTGCTGCCTGGCAGGGCGCCAGGTGCAAGTCCTCAGGGATCGGTGCACCTGCATGCTAATGGCATGCAAATGGGGCCATAATCAGATGCAAATGGCCCCCCTGCACCTTGCATGAATTATGGCCCCATTTGCATGTCACCTTTTGAACATCGGGATTTTGCGCATGGCGCAATGGTACTTGTGCCACCGCAAGTTGAATGCTCCACTCTGACAACTTGCGGTAGTGCAAGTTCCACTGCGCCATGCACAGTGGCTGTGGCCAGGGGGTGATATTCAAAGGAGTTGCTCAATAGTGCAACTCCTTTGAATATCGCCCCGGCCACACCCCTGCGCAACTATTTTGCGCAGCGCAAGGGCTTGCACCTAAGAAGAGCACAGTTTGAATATCTGGCCCAGTGGGTTTATCAGGAAATAAACCCACAGTGTCTATGTCATCACAGAGTTATTCCACTGCAGTGAGAATACGTGTTTTTATTGTCAATGTTGCATGCTCACTCCTATTGTATAATATATATATATATATATATATATATATATATATGTATATATACCACTCTGATCCTTGTCTTTGGCTCATTACCAATACAGACTCAGATGTTTTAGTCCAAGAACTATCAAGTAAAGCATGATGTTATTGTATATTTTTGAGTGTTGCTGTGTATGGAAATTCAGACAAGTTGTGCCACAGATCAAAGGTCACAAAAGTTGTACTACAGTTCAAAGGTCTCAAAAGTAATTGTACCATAGTTATGATGTCACTACTATGGTACAACAACATTTTAACCTTGTCCCATTTAAAATTCAGCACATGCTGCACAGTGCTGCATGACTTCTGCTACCAACACACAAATTATCCTGTTTTTCTGTAATATATTAAAAAAACAACACTCATGCATCCAGCTTCTCAATAACCACCCAACCAGTGTCCAAAACCATTACTGGTAAAATAATGCCATTTTTAATGTTGTTTATTTGGTTAAATATAGACTGCCAAGAGTTAACTCCTCACTGTACCTGGTTCAATCTCCAATTTGACACAGTCAGACCAAAGCAGAAACATTACAGAAAAAAATAAAGAAACTTATGTTAGGGTGGTGACATTTTTGTGTTTTGGAACCATATACTATAAATAATAATGGAAGGAAACCATGCACAGGCAAGATGTATGTTTCCACTGCACTGATGACATCAGAGACTTCTCAATCATCGCGCTTGAGGATTATGATGTCATTAGAGAACTGTGATGGAATCATAGCCCTGCTGTGCATGGTTTCTCATCCATTATTTTATATATGTTGACCTATTTGAAACATGTTTAGTCCTCTGATGAGCATCAGACACATGATAATGCATAATGCCTTCTTATACTGTTTTTAATTTTAGATCAGCCCAGGAGCAACACAATCAACACTGAGTAATAAGCATCAGTACCCATCTTTCCTACGAACTGTACCTAGTGACAAATTCCAAAATTACGATTTGGCTCAACTAATTGGGTATTTTGGCTGGACATGGGTGGGGGTGCTAGCAACAGATAATGATGCAGGTGAAACTGGCAGCCAGAACCTAAAAACTGAGATACTGAAGACTGGCAGATGCATTGCTTTCATTGAAAAGATTCATGTTCGGTACTCAAATGAAAAGTTCAGTAAACTTGTCGAGGTGATCAGGAAGTTCTCTGTGAACGTTATTATCATCCACAGCAGTGAGGTTCACATAAAACCATTACTGAAGGCTTTCTATTCAAGGAATCTAACAAGGAAAGTGCTACTGTTTACAATGAATTTCCCTGTTACATCTGGGTTGTTTACAGCTGAGACACTGAATTTATTAAACGGTACCTTGTGGTTAACATCCTACTTAGGTGACATGCCTGGCTTCAGAGATTACTTGCGTGGTCTGCATCCTTTGACATCACCAGATGATATCTTCATCAAACCATATTGGGAAAAAGTATTCAATTGTTACTGGCCAGTGAATGGAAAATCTCAAACAGAAATGAATATGACAACTGCATTATGCACAGGGATGGAAACGTTTGTTCAACTTCATACATCTTTATTTGAATTGAAGGATATTATATATAGCTACCATCCATATCTAGCAACATATGCTTTTACGCATGCATTGCATAACATGATCTCATGCAAATCTGAGGTTGGACCCTTTGTAAATGGATCTTGTCCTAAAATGCATGACATTCAACCATGGCAGGTACTGTGCTTCTTCATTTATGAAGGAGCTGCTAATAGGACCTGTTAATCCATGTTTGTATAGAGTACATTGTGTGCTTCTGTTTCCGCGTCATTTAGAAAAAAATTAGAGGAATGACCTTTTAGCTGATCATGTTTTATTTAAGCAGATATATTCCACAGTTATTGCTATTATATATTGTTTGCACTGCACAATTATAACTGGTACAGTCTGATATCAGTAAGAACGCAATCAGTATAGTCTCCGTATCAACTTGCTATGATATCACCCAAGGTTGATATGGAGAAAGTTGCAGCTACTCAATCACCCATGTGGGAAACCATTTCTCTTTCACACAAGGAAGCTGTAACAGCATCTGTCAGCCTACATGTGCCATGTCACTTTTTTTATACATACTCACTTTGTCACTTTTTTTTGTTTGTTTTTTTCCTTTTATACAGAATTGTCAGAGTTCTAGTTTAGTTCTGGCCGATACCAGATCCTAACAGAAATTATAAAAAAATAAAATATGGAGGACTGTGTGATTGCTCATTTCTTTTACACACTCTTTGTTGGTGTTTCCTTTATAAACCACTCAAACTTTGCGTTCATGGCTTTTGTGGCAAAGCACACCTTAGATGTGTAAAGAAATTCATATCACACAGTTATTCATATGTTATTCATTTTATAGTGTAATGTAAATTTAGGTGACTTTGTTGGTTTTGTCTTTAAATGCATAGGTACTTCATTATGTGAAAAATGTCCGTTATAAAACCGAAATCAGTGAAGAGATATTTTTTGATGTAAATGGAGATGCCATGACTGTGTATGATGTCACTAACATGCAAATATTGCCTAATGGCATGCTTAGATTTATACAAGTTGGAAGAATTGACCACAGAGCCCCTCAAGGAGAGGAACTCAGCATCAATGTAAAGGCAATTTTGTGGAATGGGAACTACACTCAGGTCTGTACAATATATTTGTTTAGGAACTGGTAAATATGATTTTGTTAAACCAAAGTAAGGATGCTAAGCTTTCTAGTTAATTTCTCCTTAGCATCTGATGTTAAAAATGCACCCTCTACCACCAGTGAATCAAATAATTATACATAATGCATCAACACATAATTTAACTAACATGGCATTCTTCTTAAACCTCTAAATTCATGATTTTAATGTCAGTCACTTCATAATTCTTAAGGATGAGGGAAAACACCTATGAATTATGAGAACTATCTATCAATCATCTACACATGCTCGGTGCACTGTTCAAGTGTCTCTAATGGATATAACAGTGCATTCTCAGGTTCTTTGGGCAACAGAAATCATAAGCAAAGATGAGCAGTTCTGGCAAATTAAAAGCTTAAAAAGAAACTTTTAAAAATGGAACTTCACTAAAATCAAAATGGTGTTTTTGGGAAAAAAAATTAAAGAATCCCCTGTTTGAGAAATGGACTATACCAACTGAATTTAGAACTTTAGAATTGTTTGCATGGGATACCCTCCCATGGTTATAAGAGTACCTGGAATATTTAAAAATAAACCATCCCAACTGGCTAAGACTAGCATCACCACCATTTATAATTGAAACCACCATGCTCTCACTAACAATAACATGAACAAGTTAACATGGCTACAAGGTTTTTGTTTGATGCAAATGAAGCCCAATAACGTTTTGTCAATGAATAAAACAATAGCAATATAATCAGTTAGGTGGTCACTGAGGAGGAGAAGGACTTGGGGGTCATAGTATCAGGGAGCATGAACAACTCTGCTCAATGCAAGAGGGCCACAGCTAGGGCCAATAGGATGCTGGGATGCATTGTGCAGGGAATCCCATCCAGGCACAAGGATGTGATCCTGCACCTGTACTGGTCCTTGGTTAGGACACAGTTGGAGTACTGTGTGCAACATTGGCGTCCTTACCTGGGGAAGGATATCAAGCTGCTTGAGGTGGTACTGTGCAGGGTGATGAAAATGATACAGGGGATGATATGTAGCACCTACGGGCAAAGGCTGAGTCACTTGACTTTGCTCACCCTGGAAGAGAGAAGTGAAAGAGGGGCATGATTGAAACTTTCAAATACTTGAGGGGGATCAACAAATTGGGAGCAGAGGAGCTGATTCATTTGAGGAAGGGAAGGGAAGGGACATGAGGGGGCATGGGCTAAGACTGGAGAGGCAGGTTCAGGAGGGAGGTGAGGAGGCATTATTTCACTGAAAGGGTAGTGTCAGAATGGAATGCTATACCAGAGGAATTGGTGGCTTGCAGGATGGTGGGGAGTTTCAAACAGGCATGGAACAGGGCAAGGAGGGTGGGCTGAGTAAAGGACACTGAGCAGTTCCAGGAGGTGAAAGGTGGGATGGGGAGAGGCAGCTGCAATATAGGGTGCTAGCTGTGCATACAAGCAGACTTGATAGACTCTGAGGCCTGTTTCTGATGGCAAGTTTTGTATGTTCATATGTTTATAACCAAGAAAACAATTTATTTTTTATTTTTTGCCATTTAGGTTTTATCCTCCATTGGCAGGTTGGGCACCTGTATCAGCCTGTCCCCATTACACTTACATGACAGTATTGACTCTCTCTCACCTACCTCACTCCCCAACACCAGGCAGTCTGCTGGCACACTGAGTGGGCTTCATGGAGCCCATCTTCCATACTTTCCACCAATGTTTTTCCCCTTTACAGCCCTGGAACCTCAGTGCAAGGATGTGTTTGTGCGTAGCGCCATGCATGTATGTCTTGGCCTGAACAACCCCACTTCCCAGCCAATGACCAAACGCCTAGCCCCATCAGATGCCCACACTACCATCACACTTCTACATGGTGTCAGTTAATGGCTGGGAAGGCTTATCTCCTCAATCCAAGAGAGGAGAGCTGCCTAGTGGCTGCCCAGTCCTCACCCAGCCCTCCCCCCCGGCCAACCTCTAGCAACTTGGGCCCATCACTGAACATGGGTCGCCGGTGTGGCAGGAGGTAGGACACCAGTGCCTCAGCCCTTCATGCCACTGGGCCAGCCTCAAGAAAACAAACTTTGATATATGTCTAGTGACAAGTCACTCAGAATAAGTAAGGGAAATCCACAAACATCACAAGCTTCCTCTCAGTGAATTCCACCACCTTCTTGCTAACGTTAGTTTCATAGGGTATTACTGAAAGTGTGGACTGCTACTTGACCACAAACAGACACTTTCATTTTGCATTTAATGGCACAGATACTGACTTCCTGAAATAAAAGTAAAATGCCTGTAGCAAAACAAAAAGCATTAATAGAATCTCAGTAAAAGAAACAGGCTTTTCAAAGCACATTCCTTCATAGACCATGGCATGGCTTCTATAAACCTAAAAGATATTCTTAGGGTTAAATAATTCCAATTTTTTTTGTCTTCCATGTAGAGTAATATTTTGCACTTTGTATGAAAGAACAGTGTGACATACAGTAGTCGTGGGCCTTATCATTCTTTCTATAAGCAGTCATGGTTCAAAAATACAAAGAGTATAATAAAGCCCAAAGTAAAATGGAACTGGCAGAAAACCACACAACAGAGAAATTAAACCACAAACATATCAACATTTTTGCTGCCCTGAAAGAGGCACTTGTACAGCCTAGTAAAATTAAGCTCCAGGCAAGCCACTGCAAATGAAAACCAATCATTTTAACATTTTTCAAAATTTCAGCTAAAGTCTTCATGATATTCAAGTTTGTGAAGGGGGGTCAAGATTAAGTCTAGTGTCCAACTTGTCAGGGCAGGGAAGAAGCTCTGTGCTGTCAACCTGCAGAAAAAAATGTAATGTTCAGCAGTTCCTCCACAAGGGTGCCTTTTTTCTTTCTGCACACATGTTACACCTAGTCATGCACATACCAGGCAGAGCATAATCTCTAAAAATGGATCCAAGATGCCAGAAAATGAAAAAGGGTTTCAAAAAGGCACCCTTTTCAACAAATGATCTGGGTATGACAAGAATGGTGGGAGTGCAGTGGGACCCAATATTCAGTAAATTTATCTGCCCCATATTTGCACTTTTCAACTCACTTAAATTTGGCCTGTAATGATTCTCTCTGGTATGGAATAATTAATCACAGCATCAGCAGACTGTGCAAAATAATCAGAAATATCATGTTTAGTACTTGTCAGTCTGATTAAGGAATAAAGATGTGGCGCAGTTCAGGCAAAGTGCCAAAAATTCACACTTTGTGGAGCTTCGTGAAGCTTCCCCACACCTGGGAAACTTTGACTTTGTCCAAATCATAAAGCTTTTGCTGGAAAATGTGGAATTTCACAAGCAAAGTGTGGAATTCACAGGTGAAATTCCACACTTTGTGGTGACTGTCCGCACTTTGTATTTCATGAATTTCGTGAATTCATACTTTGAGAATTCTCAGAAATTTGTGAATTAATTTGCAGAGTGACTTTTGCGGACTTCACCCATCTCTATTGAGGAATAATCACTAATCATTGTACAAGCAAACCCAGCATACAAAGAGTGACTGAGGACTAGATCCTTCCTTCTGATGCACAAAATATTTTTGGACATTGCAATGCTCAAAATATAACAAAATACTTACTCAGTTGTTTGCAATAAAAAAGACAAATTTCTGCATATTTGTCTGTTTTGGGGGTAATTTGTGACCAGTAAAGGCACACTAAGCTATGACAGCTTGTTTCCAGGTGTATCTTGGGGGGGTGGACTGTGTGAACCTGTTTTCACATTATATCAACTTGAACAGTTCATTGCATAGTTTTGAAACTGCTTTGTACCATAGGTTTTAAAATGAATCAACCTGCACATGATTTAATGTGCCCTAGTGTGTACTCTGCTAATTTATAATGTTGTTGTATGTATGTATTCCTAAATGCTGTTGTGCCTTTTTGTCAGGTAGGGCTTGTCCCAATGCACTTACTGGTAAAAATGAAAAAGGAAATTAAAAATGAAATATTAACAGGAAGAATGTTGGCCATGATGCCATGGAAACTCTCCTACTCTTCTTTGATAAGTGCCATAGGATTTTTTAATTCCACCTACTGTAGACAGTGACCAGATGTAGGCAGATGGTACACTGATTTAACATCTCAACTGAAGGACAGCAGATCAACAGTGCCATACCCACCACATCCTACATTAGTCACTCCAGAGTCAGTTATGGGTACTACCGTATCTTCCCAGTGTAGGGTACATCTTGGCATACCTCTGTTGACGGTGCTTCTCTCACTTCTGTACTCCACACACTCAGCATAGGAAATAATTATCAATAAATCTGCAGCCCCAGTCATACAAAACAGAAAGTCTCAAGTCACTCAAACTGAACAAAATTACACAACCTTCTTAAACAGTGAACACATTTTCTGCCACTTATTTGTTCAAACTGCTGTTTTTAACTTAAATGCCATATTTACTGCATATACATATCAACAGCCACAACCATTACCACCACCCAAAAACTAAGTTGTAAGTGCTATGACACTTCCATTGACAATAATCAATGATGAAAAATTGCTGTTATCCAAAGCATCAACAAATCCCTTTTCAGTGAGTAGCCATGCTGAGCACCATTCAGGTCCTTCCAACTCTCTTAAGAAAAATAAATTCTTGCTTAATTGAAAATGTTTTCAAAAACTACTTATTTAAAATTATGATAAATTACCCCATCAAGTAACATTCATCTCTTTTGAACTGAGATTGGTCTTGAGTAAACTCCTCTTTCCTGAACTGCTTAATTAAAAATTCATTTATGGCATATACACATCTAAATTTCTAGCAATATTATCAAACACTGTTAAATTTATAACATGTTTAATAAACTCTTCCAAATCCTTGTCAACCAAGACAAATGTGAATGCTACTGACCTGCCTGATTATATGTATTGATAGGATATGATGTGATACGTGCCTTGCTTTTAACTCCTGGCTAAACAATCAGAAAATAAAACTTGTTTGCCTCCTTTCTATATCATTGCACTTAATTCTTTGCATTATGTTTATTACATGTATTTGTATATGCATTCGCTATTGTATTTGTGACACATTTCCTTTGCTGTAGTTCTGCTGATTCCAAACTCTTATTATTGTCAGTCCTATGAAGGGCCTTCTTGTAAATTAGCTTTGCTCAATAGAAGCTTTTTTCCCGGTAAAATAAATAAATTCAGATAAATTTCAACATTTCTCTAACATTTATATCTTCTCAGTTCTTCGCTAATATTTCAAGTTATCCATATTAAAATCCTCAATAATGCATGTGATAATGCTGACTGAATAATGCTAGTACCTTCCAATGCATAACAACAAAAAGGTTCTGGCACACGCAAACTCATATGAGGGACACATACATTTTAAAATATTCTTTTATTGCGCCATAGTAGATAAAAACGTATATACCCTGACATGTTTCGGACTGACTACAATCCTTTCTCAAAGGCTAAAGAATCCAAAGAAACACTCCTCTTAAATACATACATACACAGGTGATCCACATATTACACCCATTAAAACTCATTATTAATCACTACAAAATAAGAGAGACTAACAACATCAAATAAAAATTAACCAATAGTATCTTCAGCATCATTAAAAATGGGACTTCATATTTGTATAGTTAATTAACCATTCATTAAAATAAACACTGATTTAATAATGTAGTAAACCTCTTCAGTATTTTAATCTTAACAGTAGCAATCAAGGCCTAACCAAGTGCAAACATAGTTCAGCGTTTTTTAAGAAAGGGATACATTTCCGGTGGTCCATTTAGTCCCAGGCTATTATTAGCCTTCACGGTTAAGATACAAAAATTCTCCCTACATAAAACTAAATTATCAAAGTTTCCCCCTTTTAGGATTCCGGCATATTTTATCTATTGCCATAAATTAAAAAAAACTTTAGACATCGAATCGCTATATACCAACGTTCCTCATGAAGGGGCTGTGGATACTATGGCATATTTTCTGAATTTGGCACATGCTGTTTCTGCATCTCTTCCATCAACTGAATTCATAATTAAGTTGTTAGAATGTGTTTTAAAATGTAATTGTTTAATGTTTAACCAAGAAAGATTGCTTCAAATTAAGGGAACGGTGATGGGGCCACTTGTGCTCCCTCTCTGGCTAACTTGTATGTTGGGAAATGGGAAGAGAATTTTGTATTTAATAATAAGATAAATATTTTTAACAAAAATTTGATATAATAGAAGTGTTATATTGATGATATTTTGACTTTGTGGCAGGGATGCTGTCATGTATATCTACAGAAGGAAGTATATAAGAACACAGTGGGATGATAAGGTATGAGACAAACATCACTCTTATTAATGTCCCCAAATCAAAAGACAATGTCTAAATATGTAAAAGCATTCACAACTGCTAGAACAAAACTAAAAGGCAAACAGAATCTTTAAAGGTTACAAAAAGGCCTAGTATTTAATAGAACAGAAGCCATCAAAAGTACTGTCAGTGTTAGACCCAAGAGTTAATAAGGTGTATATAAGGGTTCCCAAATCCTTGCATATCTATCAAGACAGTCTGATAAATTAGCAATAGTCCACTCGGCTAGTAACACAAATAGGTTTTCTTTATACCATTCTATATACTGAGGGATATTCTGATCACACCATTGTCGTAAAATAACTTTTTTTGGCACAGGCTGATATCAGGGCCATATGAGGCCATTGATTTCCAAGTAAATTAGTGCCATAATCCCTAATAGACATATAGCCAGAGAGAAAGCCAACTCTAAACTGAAAAGTGGATCCAGACATTGTTTTATGGACTTCCAAAAGGTGTTGCTTTCTCACATTCCCAGAGAATATGCAGCAATGTACCACAATCTTTATTACATCTGGAACATATCATTGATGGTAATTTACCCATTCTATGCAGTTTAAGGGGAGTGTAATAAAGATTGTGCAAGATCTGGAACTGCATAAGACAATATCCATCCCAGTTTAAAAACCTGTAGGTGCTCCATCAAAGTTGAGACCAGTCACGAGAATCATTGGAAGGAGGGACAGCTTGATCCTAATAACAAAGGGATTCAGGTCCTTTCTTGGAGGTGATATCATGAAACTTGTTATAGTAATAAGATACAGTATGGGATGATGGTACCACAGAGACCAAGTTAAGAAGTTGAGACCCATAAGAGCTATGCCATCTCCTCATTCCAAAGTATTGGATAAACATATGGGATAACTGAAAGTACTTAAAATAGGGGGAGGTGGGCCATCCATACTTCCATTGTGCCTCCAGGAATGTGAGAAGTTTACCACCATGTAAAAAACAATCTGTCCTATTTAAATATAGATATGGTCAGAAGGTTGAAGTCAGTAATTGGCCTGCAATTTTAAAATTCAGATTGCCAATTAAGGGTTGAGTAGTATCTTTTTGCAGTCCAACCAGAGAAGAGAGGAGAGGATAGTTGTTAATGGTCTCTCAAAGACACATCTATAGGAGAATCCCATATGAAATGAGAGAGTTTTTTATAAGAAATCTATAAGAGAGCCTGGATATCTAGGCTGAGTTGAACACACTGATAATTCTCCAAGTCCAAACAAAGTGGTCCATAGAATGCAGATAGGTTAGTGAAAATCAGCCTGTGCCATTGGAAAAAGTGAGAACTATGTATAGCTAGGTAGTATAAAAAGAAATTGGGGACCCTCAAACCTCCCAACTCTTTGGATTGCATCAGCATAGTGATTGCTTTCCGAGGTGGTTTGCCTCACCATAAAAATTTGGATAGTACCCTGTTTAGTTGCTGAAACCAGGACTGCAGCAAAGCCAAAATGAACATTGTGAGGGATAAAGAATACAAGGGAGGACATTCATTTTTATAACATGTAAACATCCCCAGAGGGACAAAGGCAAGAGAGACCATCGGTCCAGATCCACTCTAATTTGATTTATTACTAAATCACGATTATATTGTTTCAGTCTGGACAATGATTTACTCAAATAAATGCTGAGATATTTTAACTTATCTTTAGTACAGACTAACTCAAGGTGCGCTACACTCGCCTTTGTCATTACTGAATTTAAGGGCATAATTTCTGTTTTTGATAAGCTTCATTTATTATTGTAGATTGTATGGAATTGTGAAATTATATCTAGGGCAGCCGGTAAACAGGACTCAGGGCAGTAATATGCAATAAAATATCATCTGCATATGCAGAAAGTTTATATTGGTACAGGCCTAAGGGGATACCTACTATTTGAGGAGTGGCACTGATTTTCCTGATGAGGAGCTTCAGAAACAAATTGAATAAAAGTGGTGACAGTGGACATCCCTGTCTGGTACCTTGCTGTAAATCAAAATGATTGGAAAGACACCATTGCACACTATGTGCACTGAAGGGTAGGTATAAAGTGTCTTAATCCATTGAACAAATACAGAGGAGATGTGGTATCATGGTAAAACAGAGAACAAATGCTCTGGCAAGAGACCGTCAAAAACCTTCTCCGCATCCATGGAAACCAACACTACCAGAGTGGAAGCATCCCTGCATGTGGAGAAAAGATGCAGAAGTTTTTGCAGATGGTCAGCTGACAACCGTCCTGTTACAAATCCCACTTGTTCCCTACTAATTAGGTGTTCCCATACTTGATTTAATCTGTTAGCGAAGATTTTGGCAAATTTTTTAAGATCGACATTAATAAGCAAATGGGTCTATAATTAGTAACCAATAAAGGACCCCTTCCAGGTTTTGGCAATACCACAATCATGGCCTCTGCAAGAGAGGGTCTGAAATTCCCTGAACTGAAATGTAATGAAACAGGTCAAGTAAAACGGGCACTAAGAGGGTTTTAAATTTTTTATAAGAATGAGAATAGCCGTCCAGCCCTGGGGATTTATTTGGTGTTAAAGAAGCAATAGCACTACATATGTCTAATGCCAAAGGGGCTTGCAAGAATTCAATTTGTACTTCCATTAAGTGGGGCAGGTCAAGCCCTTGGAGAAACGTCTCAAATTGGACATTATCAAAAGCCTGCAATACTGGAGAATATAATTCTTGATAATAAGACTGAAAAGAATTTACAATACTACGGGGTGAAGTAAGTATTTGACCAGATTCCGTGCACAGAGAGAACGCACAATACAATGCACAGGGAAAACGCCAGACCTCGCCCAATAACTAAAGCACTGAAATCTGGCCAATGGAAAATCATGTACACAAATGCTCACAGTCTGGGAAACAAAATCCCAGACCTGCAGACAATTATTGACAGAGGCTAAAATGAAAATAGTAGCCATTAGAGAGACATAGCTCACCAGTAACCACACTTGGGAGAGTTCAGTACCCAGCTATGTACTGTTTAGTAGAGACCGAGGTGCAAAAAGGGAGGGGGTGGAGAGGCCCTTTATGTCAATGAAAATATCAAAATGACAGAAATTCAGAAAACACATAAGGAGCCAGAAGAACTATGGGTCACCCTGGAAAAAGGAAATGAGACAGCCATATGAACTGGGGTTGTCTACAGGCCTCCAGACCAGGGGGAGGACATAAACACATTACTGTTAGAAGATATACAAAACATGACAGCTAAAGGGGAGGTTCTGATATTGGGAGACTTCAACATGCCAGATACAGATTGGTCAATACCAGCAGGAACATCTGCAAGAACTAGACACATAGAGGATTCTCTGCAGGGGGAAGGCCTCAAACAACTGGTAGAAAAACCCATAAGAGACAGGGCTATTCTAGCTCTAGTACTGACTAATGGAGAAAGGATAACAGATCTCCAGGTAGAAGGTCACCTGGGGGCCAGTCACCATCACATGGTATGGTTAAATTTGGCTACTAGAACTAAATCATCCCATTCCAAGGCAAAAATATGAGACTTCAGAGGAGCTGACTTTGATAAGATGGCCAATAGAGTTAAGCTAGCCCTGGCAAAAAGAAATACAGGTGAGGGGGTACAGGCAAAGTGGGCAAGCATTAAGGATGCAATATTTGAAGCAACATCCCATTGTGCTTGAGAGAAAAGGAAGTGTGAAAGAAGAAGGAAACCACTTTGGTTCACAAAAACAGTAGTAGAAAAGGTCAGAGCCAAAAGGCTGGCCTTCAGGAAATATAAGGAAACACAATGGGATGAAGATAGGGAGGCATACCAAATTTCCCTAAGGGAAGCAGGGAAGGCAGTAAAGCAGGCAAAGGCCCAAACTGAGGAAACACTTGCACGTACAGTAAAAGAAGGTGACAAGACTTTCTACAGATATATTAGTGAAAGGAGAAAGTCCAGAGGGGGGGTATTGCTAAGATCAAAGGGGATAAGGGGGCGTATGAGGAGGAGGACCATGTATACATCTCAGGACACTAAAGGAGCTAAGGGTGGAACTAGCAGAGCCATTATCAGGACTGTTTAGTGAGTCTCTGAGCATAGATGATGTCCCAGAAGACTGGGGAAGGGCTCATGTGATCCCGCTCCACAAGAGTGGTAGCAGGGAGGAGGCAGGGAACTAGACCAGTCAGTCTTACCTCAGTAGTGGGCAAGATTATGAAGGCACTCCTTAAGGAAAGGCTAGTGAAACACCCGGAATCCATAGGAGCACAGGATCCAAGACAGCATGGGTTTACAACAGGAAGGTCATGTCAAACTAATCTCATAGATTTCTTCGACTATGTAACCAGAGTGGTGGACCAAGGGGGGGCAGTTGATGTTGCCTACCTTGACTTCAGCAAAGCTTTCGATACTGTTCCACATAGAAGATTGATTAATAAGTTGGGTAGGCTCGGGGTGGGTCAGAAGTTTGTCAGCTGGGTAGCAACCTGGCTGACGGACAGAAAACAGAAAGTGGTGGCAAACAGTATACAGTCAGAAGAGATGCAAGTCACAAGTGGGGTACCTCAGGGATCAGTCCTGGGGTCAGTCCACTTCAATATCTTCATCAGTGACATTGCAGATGGACTGGAGGGTACAGTTTGTCTGTTTGCAGATGACACCAAGATCTGCAACAGAGTAGATGATCCAGATGGGGTGGACAGAATGAGAAGAGATCTGAATAAACTGTCAAAATGGTCACAAGTGTGGCAACTGGGGTTTAACACAAAGAAGTGCAAGATCATGCACATATTGAAGAGAAACCCTGAAGCCACCAATAAGCTGGGAAGAGAGTTGCTGGCAGTCACAAGGGAAGAAAGAGACTTGGGCATCATCATCATCACAGATGACCTGAAATCATCCAGGCAGACCACTAAAGCAGTAGGTAAGGCTAGGGGTATGTTGGTATGTATTTGTAGGGGTATCACAAGTCATAAGAGGGAGGTAATAATCCTTCTTTACAAGACTCTGGTTAGGCCCCATCTGGAGTACTGCGTGCAGTACTGAAGGACACACCTTCACAAAGGCATTAACCAAATTGTGACAGTCCATAGAAGGGCAACCAAAATGGTGCAGGGAGTGCATCAGAAAACATATGAGGACAGATTAATGGAGCTCAATATGTATACCCTAGAGCAAAGGAGGGAGAGAGGTGATATAATCGAAACATTCAAACACCTTAAGGGTCTTAACAAGGTAAAAGAGTCTAACATGTTTCAATATAAGAAAAATAGCAGGACAAGAGGACACAGCATGAGATTAGAGGCAGGCCAATTAAGGGGTAATGTGAGGAAGTTCTTTTTCACAGAATGTGTGGTGGATGCATGGAATGGCCTACCTCAGGAAGTGGTGGTTATAAATACAGTGCAGGGCTTCAAACGGGCATGGGATAGGCATAAGGGGGCAATGCAGATGAGTGTGAATAGGTAGGCCATTGACAGAGCAAAGGCCAATGGCACATTCATAAGGTAGAAAAAGGAATGGGCAGACTGGATGGGCCTTGCAGTCCTTATCTGCCATCAGCTTCTATGTTTCTATGTTTCTATGTAATTCTATCACCTGAGAGTGAGGATGTAATGCTGAGTTCACTCACTCTTGTACCTTGATTGAAATAGTTAACCTTAGTTCTCAACAATAGATACTCTGCTTTTTCTCTTAAAATATTAGATTCAGCTCACAGAGATTCCAGCTGTTCCTAGTCTGATTGAGAGGAAACAGAAGGGAACTGTCTTTCCAGGGCTCAAATCCATGCCAAAAGAACAGAAGTTTTTTTCGATATTTGTTTTTTTTATGTTTGGAGGCAAGCTGTATAATTCCCCACCCCAGAGAGTACATTTGAATGCCCCTCCCCCCCAGGAATGCCCCGATCATTAATAGAAGGAGAATTAAGGTCTAGAAAGAAAGTTATAAATTTATAAAGGTGTTCAGTCAACTCTTTAGATTTAAGAAGCTGATTATTAAATCTCCAAATCTTGTCCAATAATAAAGAGGGAGAAAAATGGACTTGAAAGAGAAATGGACGATGATCTGAGATCACCTTAGCACCATAGTGGCATAGTGAAACACTGGGAAGATGCTCAGTCCCCAATAAAAATAAATCAGTTCTGTAATAGGAGTTGTGAGAGATAGAATGAAAGGAATATTCTTTCTGAGTTAGATAAAGAATTAGCCAAGGGTCAACCTGGTCAAGCAAGTCCATCAGTTCCCTCAAGGTAAGCTGGCCTGGAGTAAGACCCTGATGACAGCTGTCTGATCTATCTATTTTATTACAGATAACCATGTTCCAATCCCCAGCAAGCAACATCAGGAGCGCAGCCTATGGGGATAGTAAATTCAACAAATTAGAAAAGAACAGGGGGTCATCAGCTGTAGCACCATAGATTACCCCAAGGACCACTTCCAGATGCCCGAACAAAGCCCACAGAAAGAGACAACAACCTTAGTGATCTGGTACTTCCTGCAGCAGTTGAAAGGGTACTCTTCTGGCAACCAAGATGGCAACTCATCTCTTACAGGAGTCTACCCCAGTGCCAAAAGCCTGCCCCACCCATGAACATCTAAAAAACATAATTTGGTGAGAAGAGAGAACAGTCTCCTGAAGGAGGCCAATATCAACCTGTAATTTATGCAAATGCAGCAGAACTTTAGACCTATTTGTTGGGGACTAAGCACCCCTAAGATTCCAGGAACAAAAATGATATCCTCCTGGTGTAGCCATCATTATTCAGAAGTCCATCAAAGACCAGCATACCCTGTCTAGGAAAAATATTAGTAGTAACAGCACCCCAACCATATGTCCTCTGAGGTCCACCCCCCCACCATTGTCATGTCTTCCCCAAAACAAGATACAACAATCCACTACTCTCTCCCCAACTCTCTGTCAACATCTGCCCAACCTACAAAACACCTCCCCAGACAAATACCCTCTGAAGCAAACACACAAATAAATAGTAACATCAGGAAACCCAACATGCTTAGCACTGAACCTGTTACCCTCCCAACCCTAGCATGCCATGAACTCACAATGCCACATAGCCAGCTCAGCAACCCACTTTTGCACTACACCTCACTAATCCTTATCTCCCTTCTGCACATCACACGGTGTGCTCACCCCCCCATGCATGTATACATACAGTGACAGGATGTCACTATACCCATATTCACCTCCCTGTCCAGTAGCCCTGTGAACAGGAGCCGCTATTGAGTCACCCTTTTTATAAGCGCTCAATAGTGGATGCCCTTATCATGGGATACCGATGGACACCACAGTTTGCACAGAAAAGTTATTGTAGACCTAGCAAGGGTTCTGATAAAAAAATAAAAAATAGACTCATGGTGCATAGCACAGGAGGTACCTAGACAAGTACATTTGCTAATATTTTCTGAATTGTAGCTAAAACTAACTTTTCTTGAAAAAAATTTTCATTACACTGCTTCTTTAAGTGTTTAAGCCTTTTAGATCAGAGGTTAAACTGTGGTCCCATCTGCCTGTTCTATTGACTGTTCAGGTGGATGTTAAAGATCCCTGGGGACGTCTAAAAAAATTGGAGAATTTGCAGGAGTCCTGGCTCACTTCCCCATCTCCACCTCACATACAAACATACTAAAACCATCAACAGCATATCCTCATTCGGTATCAATCAGTGTCTCTTTCAGCCCCCCCCAGCAAAGCTGAGAAAAGCTAATAGTGTACATACAGCTAAACCATCAACAGCTTGACCTCATTCAGTATCAGTGTCTCATGCACTTCCCCGGCCAAAGTTGAAAACAGCAAACACTGTACACACAGCTAAAGTATGCCAATTATATGTATGCCATACCATTAATAATAAAAAATGGAAAATAACTTTGATATTTTTTGCCACTATGGACTTAGAGTGAAAAGATATTGATATTCTCACTATATGTTAAATATTCTCACTCTAGGTCCACAGTGGCAATGAATATTCTCACTGCAGGTCCTGACTGAACTCGGTGCTTTCCTTCATACAGTGAGGTTGAGCTGGGGTAATCTCATTGTTAAAAGTGGACACTGAACAATCAGGACACAGGGTTTTTTCTTGCCATAGTATAATAAAAGGAATGGCATAAATCGGATATGCCACGTCCAAAAGAAAATATCACTGATATTTTCACGTATGCAATTCAACATTTTGACATCATTTGTGGCTTCACCACTGATGATGTCATAAAGTCAAACTGCACTCAGGAGAAATTATCAGTGATACTTTCATTGGGGCCATGGCATATCCCTTTCCTAAACTACAATACAGAAAATTGTACATTGCTGAAAACTGGCCTTAAAATGAAGAAATACCCAACAATGAAGGGTTAACACAAAATGGCCTCACCCACTGTCAATGTCAATATTAGGTATTTAGGGGTCTTGGTTATTTTCTAATTTCACACTCTTTCTGCCTTTGTTTCTTACCCAGGTTCCGCTGTCTCTGTGCAGTGAAAGTTGCCTTCTGGGTTATAGAAAAGTAGTCAAGGAAGGACAGCCAATCTGTTGCTATAATTGTATTCCATGTTCTAATGGAGAGATTTCAAACGAAACAGGTGGAACATCTTTTACCTTGTGCATGCCTCAGTTTCTAGTTTTGTCTTAAATTGCTTAAAGCTGCTGTGCAATGAAAAATAATTTTCCAGAAAAGCTAGTTTTAGATATAGTTAATAACGTTAAAATACCTGGCAAATTTACTTGTTTAGGTATCTCCTGTGGTGCACATCATGAGTTTCTTTTTTGTTTATTTTTTCATTTTCTGGAGCCTAACCTTTACCAGGACTACAGTGGTATTTCCAAGACAAATACTTAAATTTTGGTGGAACTAGAACTTTTTACCACCAAATAAAATGGAAACATGCACAGAATCATTTATAGTGAAAAAAGATAAACTTATTTGTCCAATTTCATTGCACTGCTGCTTGAAACTAGCTTCAAATTGATCTTGATAATTAATCAAATACATGCAAGTGTTATAGACACTAGAATGAACGGTATTGGACAAATTACATATGCACTTGTGTGGATACGCAGGATTTTGGTGCAAACTTGAAAGAAATATTTTCACCCACAGTTGATAAGGTGAATGACTGTGAAGAAGTTACATTGGGACTATTTAGTACCAGTCCCTATAGTACATGCACAGCAGCAGAGAATTTCGTAGCACACAACACCATGGTTTATGCAAATAATGCAAACTGAAATTTAAAATTGCACCCCATAACAAACAGACATTGGTGTCTTATCACATTGTTTATGTGACATATTAGAGTTATATTAGAGTTCTTTAGATGCATCATATTTTGAGTGTATTTTTGATAACTGTGAGTCTCCACAGTACAGTGTGTGTAATAATAATGTAACAAAAATGATTGGTTGACTGATTGATTGAATATAGGGAATGTTTTTGCAAATCCTCTGCATTTGTTATACATATTATACATTTATTTATTTATTTAGTTAAACATCAGTTTAGAAACCTTTGAGCCAGAGGCTCATTTACAAAGAGGACATCAGAATGGTAGTACAAGGGACACAGTACTTACAAACAAAAAAGTTACAGTTCAATTACAATTTTGTTACAATAGAGTACAATCTCCAACGAGCAAAAGATAACAAAAGGTGCAAAACTTATGGTCGGGGGAGAGCTGGTGGGGGTAGAAGGGAGGGAGATAGGGAGGAGGAATAAATAGGAAAGGAAGGGGGAGCCACCAGTGAGCATTGTCAAACAGAGTATATATATATATATATATTTTTTTTTTTTTTTTTTACACTAGGCTAGCAGCAGTTGCATTTTAGAGCTAAGCAGGAAGTTTCTGAGCCTGGGCTTAAAGCAAGCTAAGGTTAGAGAGTTTGAGACACTGGCAGGGAGGGAGTTATACCAGTGGGGTGCACGGTAGGGGAATGCCCTCTGACCTTGTGAGGTCCTGGCTCTCGGAATAACTAGGGTAGCTCTTGACGAGCTGCGCGTGATCAGGGTCAGTGCAGTACGGTGAATGGAGTTGGATAGGCCTATGGGGGATAGGCCATGCAGGGCTTTAAAGGTGAGCTGGCATGTCTGATACATGAGTCGCTCTTCCAGGTTGAGTAGGACATTATATGCTTTCTATAATAAATGCAAAGTTAAAACAGAAACATAGCCCTTAAAATGCTTAGGACTGGAGGCCACAGTACATTTATATAATTTGCAGTAATGTGCTGAATATTGACTTATTTCTGGGAATTCACTCATAGTTTGAAACAATAAATGATGTCACCTCCATAAACCTTCAGCTTCTAAGTTGTTTATGTTGAGGGACTGCCTTGCAAGGTACTCTTGTTTGAACAGCTTTGATTATTTCTTGTCCTAGAAAGTTACCTAAAGTTGGCAACAATAAATGATCATGACCATGTAAACGTTCAGCTTCTTTGTTTTTTGCGTTCAGTGAATGCTGTGTAAGAGCTGCTGTTTGACTATGTATGCCTACTGTGCAGCTAATACATCGTTGTTACAATTTAGCAATAAAAATGAAGGTAGCTGTCTTTTCCAGGCAACTATCAACCAACCCAAGGAGATGCCAAGTGTGTAACAGTCATGGAAATAAAACCACAAAGTGCCTGTTACCAAGGGCATTGATGTGGAACCATCAGGAGGTAATGACCAAGATGTGTTAAGGTATAAAAGAGGATTAACTCCTGTGGAAAGTGCATACCAGCTACACTTCTGCAGGGTAGAACTTTAGGCTACACTCAGTGGCAAGGCACAGCACCAAAAAGGTGTGGGGGATCAGAAATGCCTTGGTCAGAGGGCAAATCTATGCTATGCCTCAATAAAGACATGTAACACCTGAGTCCAGGTCACTGGTGAAACTTGCTTTCTTGAATGTACGGTACAGTACTTCAGGCAACCTGCCTGCCTTTTTATCATCCTGAATGATTCACAATTTTTTTTTAAATATGAATGGTTTATCATTTATTCATGTGTATTTTGTCAGAACAGGGTCAGAATGTACAACTTTTAGAAAGCTTTTTGAGGTGAAAGGATGTCCAAACAACCATACAGTGCAAACCATGTAATAGGAAAACGAAATACAAACATATACTTACTGTGGCCTGGATTTTCCCCACTTATCCAGTACAAAAAAGTTTAAGCCTCTCTGTTGTGCTTAGAGTTTTAACCTGCCTTGTGGTGCACAACGTTTTTGGTGTGAGGGACAGACCAAAAATGTGACTAATTTCTGAGGGCCTCTGTGAAAAGGCTGGAGAGGTGGTAATTTGCTCACTCAAGCCAATAAAAGTCAAGCAAGATGTCAACATTTAAAATCCCCAAATACTTGTATTATTAATTCCCAGGCATATGGTAGTATACCAAAAGGAAAAAAAAACAAAGTAGATAGGGGAGTACAGTTCAAAAAAATAAACAAAATAAACTAAGGTGGTAAGTAAACACATTCAGGCACTGGTCCACTCCCCTTCTCCACCTCCAGACAGTCCTTTCCCAGCACAGTGTCCATCAAGATCCTGAGAGTAGAGAGCAAGGTAATATGCAGGATATCACCAGTGCTGGGCACCAGAGTCCCACAGCGGAATCCTCAACCCAACTGCCATTCAAGCTCAGCCATCGCCCTTCTATTTCCTGAAGACCCGCACCTTTCAGATTGGCCACCAAATGTCACCAGTAACAGTATTGCCAACCCCACCATTACAGAAATCATGAGACAAAGTCTTAAAAATTAAGAGATTTGGCATACAAATCACAAGTTTTTTTTTTCAAATATATACTAATATTTCAGTTCTAAGAGTCAAGCGATACAGAACACACCATATGGTGAGTTGGTTTCAGTGTTATAATTTTCAATATAAATTGTTTCACATCACTAAACATCACAAGGTGTAACTTGCCTATTGGATGTGCTGTTTATTGGGATTATTGGGACATGGTGCACTGCCTCTGGGATACCAGTTTCTGAATGTCAGGCTTTATGTTCAGTATTGCCAGCCACATGATTGCTTCAAGATTATTAGCTTAAATCTGATTATGCTCTTTTGATTTTTGAGACTGGGCAGAGAAAAGACATGCTCACAAATGAATTTTCTGCCAAATAGACTACCAAATTTCAGGGCTCCCTGTCGAATTTTTGGAAACTTTTCAGAATAAAAACAATGGTAGAAACTGAGGAAATTTCTTTCATGGTATTTGCTATTAAGTGAGTCACAGCATTGCAGATCAATATTTTTGAGTTGAATACTTGATTCCTTGGCTTCTGGAGCAACTGAAAATGGGTCAGTAAATAACTTCAGTTTTTTGTGTCCCTTCAAAAGTCTAAAAATCGCTGCTGAAAGCTTCCCCATGACTTCAGAGTAGGGTCTCAAGTCACAGTTATGATCTGAAAACATCTGCTGGCAGGTAGGAAAGTGAGAGAGATCACCTTGCTGTATTCACATATATAATAGCTTCAGTTTAGTTTTAAATCATGTAATTTGACTGGAGAGGTCTGACACAAGTTGTTCGTTCACTGAAGCCAAACATTCAGAACATTTATTAGTGCAGTAAGATTAGTAAGGAAAGCAAGACCACAGAACCATTTGGCATCATCCAAGGGTGTTACAGGCTTTCCCTTCTCCTGGGATGGTAGTGGAGACCCCAACTTTGGTATGATAAAGTATGTCACCATACTCAGCATCAATTTCTTCTAAATACATTTTAAGTGGATGGTGTTTGATGCTGTGAAATTTTATGAAGTTGACAGTGGAGACAACAACAGTCTTTTTGAACCTCTTGGTTCCCCAGATTTCATTTGAGATGTGCAATCAGTCCATTATGCTCCCCCATCATTGAAGGTGCAGCATCTGTCACAGTCCCTGCCAGTTTTGCCTATTCCAAACCCAAACACTCAGTCTTATTTCAAAGGTTGTTGAACAGATCAGTACCAGTGGTTTGTCCACGAAGTGTTGCCAATCCTGCAAGTTCTTTGTAACCTCAAATTTTTTAGTTACACCATGCACAGGTATTGCCATTTGAGCTGTGTGTGAGTGAACAGTTGTTTCATCCACTGTCAGGGACTAGTACACAAACTTTTTTGCCACATCTTTTAACTGACATGAAATGTTATTTTCCAGGTCTGACACATGATGCTGCATAGTCATATGATTAACAATGACCTGGTTAAAATTTGGATCTTGAGTAGGTCACAGTTTTTCACATGCTATCAGTAAATACTCTCTTTCACAAAATCTCCATCAGTGAATGGTCACGATGTCTTGGCAATTAAGGCATAAATTTTGCAGCTTAATTTTGTGACAGTTTTGTTTTTCTGTGTCTTTTGGAAGATGTTCTGCAGGGCTGATAACTTTTGTCTAAGATCTGCAGTTCTTTGCGTAGCTCTCTCATATATTCATTAAAACTGGAATGCATTGTATCGCAATACCTCTTCAAGTTGAATTCCTTCAGCACTGCAATGGTTCTCTTACAAAATAAACAGATATTTAATACTCTGTCTTCAACAAAGCAGTATTTTTCAGTCCAAGCTTAGTTGAGCTTTCAATGCTCATTATCAATTTTTTGCTTCTTTATTCCAGGTATAATTAAGAAATTTGTAATTGTATTTAATGCAATGTATACTTGACTACACCACAGTATACCACCGGTGTCAACCTAGCAAATTTCCCACTTTGATTAATTTATCTGTCATTTTGTACTGATGTCCAACCTGAAGAACCAATGCACATTTTCAAAAATATGATTGTCAAAATCAAACTGGAGAATTAGCTGGTTAGCATAACCACATGGTGGTAGCTGTAGTAACTGGCTAATTCTCCAGTTTGGTTTTGACAGTCACACTGATGAAAATGTGCATTGATTCTTCAGGATGTACATCAGTGCAAAATGACAAATAAATCAAATTGGGAAATTTCCTAGGTTGGCATGGAGATTGTGGTGTAATACCCCTATCAAATTTCCCACTTTGATTTGTTTGCCTGCACTGATTTACAAGTAAGCTTATCTGTAAAACTTGAGGAAAATAACAGTAAAAAATTAAATAAATGGTCATCATGTGTACTTATCATTAGACACATATAGCCTTGGTATGAGCCATATGTGACCCACTGGCCATATGTTGTGAGCCTATGGGTCTAGATATTATGAGTCTCAGTTTATTAGTTAATTGACTAAAACATAGAAATGACAACATGGACACAATACCAAGAGTACATTTGACAAAAAAAGATAACAGTTCTTCATGATACATTGCACAATTATGAAATAAACATTTCAAAGATATAGAGAATAATCAGAATCCTGGCTATACAGACCCTCTAGTTATTATTGCATATACAGTACAAGAATAAGTTACTGAGATCCTTTGACTTTTAATTTCCTTCTACTGTAGCATGTTTTCTGAAAAAAAAATTGCTGCTCCTTCATTTGCAGAGTTTTCAGAATTGGGCATAAGAATGATGAACATTTCATCATCTGAGACATTATTATATACAAGATAGTTCCCCAAATAAAACTGTCTTAGATCTGAAAACCAGGGACAGCTAAGTAAAATATATTTTAGATTTTCCATCTCTGTTACTCCATAAACACATAATGGTGGTCTGTCTAGAGAACATTCATATTTTATTCCAAGTAACTGGGATAGAAACTGTGCAAACTGTAAGGTAGCAAATACTATAAATGTCTAAGTTTGGGATCCTATAGATTAAGTAAATATGGTTCTGGATCACAAAATGTCTTCAATCTTGGAAATCACTCATAGAATTTTCATTGACATATTATTTCCAAAACAGTTTCATTATATTGAATAATTGCTCTAGAGTTCATGACTTTGCATACTGTTTACTTGTAACTATGCCTTTTTCATAATCAGTCCAAAGATGCAGTAGTTCTAGATAATTTCAAGTTGCAACATGATTATGCCAAGCCCAGATAAAACCTTTAGTGTGGTATAAATGTCTTTTCAATCAGACAAAGTACTGGAGAGAATTACTTTTGCATTAGATTAATCTTTAGCCAATATTGCAAGATCCTTATTGAAGCAATCGCATGAAGTTCTTGTTTGCCTAATTTAGAATAAACATAGTTTGATAGCATTGATGAAGATACCTTCAATAGTATTTTATAACTAAGCACAATTTTTTTTCTAATTGTACAGGGAAAGAAAAACCACAAAATGCCGATGAAGATAATAAAAAGACACTAATTTAGCCCCCCAGCAACTATTGCTGGCCATAGGGAATAGCCTAAATATGTAAGGAATAAAACACAAGGAGGTGCAGTTTATGGGTTTATAAGAGCACGCCCCAAGTGTGTAATGAGGCATGAGGCATTTGTGCCAAGTGCCTTTAGCACCTGGGAAGTGCTCTTATCAGCCCATAAACCACACCTTGGAGTGTCTTATTCTGCTTATAAAATGGGTCCCTCTAGCAATTATTAAAAAAAGAGCAAAAAGAATGTCAAAAATATATAAAAAAGGGTTTAATAGCTGAAATAGTAAAAAATATCCCCCTATTAAATACTTTCATACGGGTTTCATCCCCAGTAGAGGGCATCCTAAATATTATTCATGCTGTGTGCCCATCACTGCTACACACACACACACAATATGCCCACCTATCACACACGATTCTATGGTTGTTTTTATTTTTTTATCTCTGTGTAGCTTTTTTAAGGGTGTCTTTGCCGGGAGCAAAAAGTGTCCACATTGATGAGAAAGACTGTTTTGAGATGGTAGTGGAGACCCTCTCCCCAAGACAGGCACAGGCTATTTTATTTACTATTACATCTTTTTTTTTTGTTTGTTGATGTATTTTGTATGAAAGATTGGTATCATCCTACCTGACTGTGTGAATGCCACTGGCTTTTTCAGGAGCACGTGTGTCCCTCAGGAGATGCCATAGTGAGCAGCTCACATTTCCTTTTAGTGCAAAAAATTGGCTGTCTGTTCGCAGTTTCAAATAAATGTGTTGCAGGGAGATAAGTACAACATTTTATTTAAGGCATTTTTTATTTCAATTTTTATATGGTGTTTCACAGAGCTGGCAGCTTGCAGTTGAAAGCTGTTTCTTGGCAGCACACTTGACAATGCTCAGTGAACCATGGGCAGCTTTTTTTTATTATTCTAATTTCTTTGGCGGCTTCTTCTGAGCTGGTCTGCATGGCTGCAGAGGTCAGCAATTTATTTATATGGTGGTTTAATGTACTTTACTGGGTAGAGTAATGCAGGGCAGTTGGCTTCTGTTTCAGAGTGGGGGGCAGGCAGCTCAGTCACTGCAAGGCAGAGGTTGGCACAGTCATCTGTATTGCCCTCTGTCCTGACTGGTTGAAGATGTTCCAGTTGACACAATATACCCTGATAAGGACACGGCCAGAGGTACCTCTCAGCCAATCAGGATGCAGAAATCTCCCTACCCATTTTATAATTTCAGTTAAAACATTGTAAGCCTTGCTAGAGTATGTGCTCTTCATTTTTTCTATTCAAATGACTTTTCCATTTAATGTTGTTCACAAAAGACAGTTCCAGATATTCAAAATGATTAACCTGCTCTAATTTGCTTTCCCTGAACATTCATTTATACTTCCATTTATTAGAGATGAATGTCATGATTTTGGACTTTTCATAATCAATAATAAATGTCAGTTCCTTAGTCATTTCTTCATGTATCAGCAGCTTTCTTTTTAGACATGTCAGGGGTCACAGACAGGAATTCCAAGTCATCTGCAATGTCCTTTATGAATAAATGGGGAGTGAAAAGATATAATTCTGCACTGACTGGATAATCTTGTCTATGAACAGAGTAAATAAAAAGGAGTAATGGGACAGCCTTGCTTGACACCATTATTTATCACAAACAGAGGGATTAAATACCCAGACATACCACATTTTATTATAACTTTAGTACCTTGATGGTGGGGTAGAATTACATCAATTACCTAATCTTAAAATGTAATTTCTTCACTCTATCACCGAGTATTTGTCTCGAGACTAAGCCAAATTCTATTCACACTTCAACAATTGCCAAATATAACCTGATCCTTAAAATACTATGGGTGGGATATTCAGACTGTGCCAGGCTGCGGCACAAGCCTGGGTGCAGCGCAACTGGGATGTGCCAGGGTGCTGACAGGGTGATATTCAATGGTGCTGTGCCATGGCTCTGCACTGTTGAATATCACACTGTGGCTACCCAAAATGTGCTTGGTGCAGTGGCACTGCACCAGCACAAGTGTCCAGAAAGGGGCAGGGGGATGCACTAGGGCAACTGCCATTGCGCTAGGTGCATCAACCGTGATATTCAAAAGTGCACATGCAAATGGGGCCATAATGCAGACAAGGCACAAGTGGGGTCATTTGCATGTCATTATGGCCCCATTTGCATGCAGGTGTGCCGACTCCTGGTGACTTGCGCCTGGCGCCCTACCAGGCTACTGCTGTTGGGGACCAACGCCCCCTGCACAAGCGGCAAAGTGCCCCACTGCCCGATCGCGGGCATGGGGATTGAAAATGGGAGTCCAATATCCCTGGTGGTCCAGTGGACCGCTCGCAGTCCGATCATGGGCATATGTACTAAAATAAATGTCCAATATCCCTGGTGGTCCAGTGGACCGCTCGCAGCCCGATCATGGGCATATGTAATAAAATAAACGTCCAATATCCCTGGTGGTCCAGTGGACCACTCGCAGCCCGATCATGGGCATATGTAATCAAATAAATGTCCAATATCCCTGGTGGTCCAGTGGACCGCTCGCAGCCCGATCGTGGGCATATGTAATCAAATAAATGTCCAATATCCCTGGTGGTCCAGTGGACCGCCGCAGCCCGATCGGGGCATATGTG
Organism: Neoceratodus forsteri; assembly: GCA_016271365.2. NCBI lineage: Eukaryota > Metazoa > Chordata > Ceratodontiformes > Ceratodontidae > Neoceratodus > Neoceratodus forsteri. The sequence goes on from JADMNL010000035.1 coordinate 78,633,430, forward strand.
TAAAAAATAAACGCCATATCCCTGGTGGTCCAGTGGACCACTCGCAGCCCAATCATGGGCATATGTAATAAAATAAACGTCCAATATCCCTGGTGGTCCAGTGGACCGCTCGCAGCCTGATCGTGGGCATATGTAATAAAATAAACGTCCAATATCCCTGGTGGTCCAGTGGACCGCTCGCAGCCCAATCGTGGGCATATGTAATAAAATAAATGTCCAATATCCCTGGTGGTCCAGTGGACTGCTCGCAGCCCAATCATGGGCATATGTAATAAAATAAACATCCAGTATCCCCGGTGGTCCAGTGGACCGCTCGCAGCCCAATCATGGGCATATGTAATAAAATAAACATCCAGTATCCCCGGTGGTCCAGTGGACCGCTCGCAGCCCGATCATGGGCATATGTAATAAAATAAACATCCAGTATCCCTGGTGGTCCAGTGGACCGCTCGCAGCCCGATCATGGGCATATGTAATAAAATAAACGTCCAATATCCCTGGTGGTCCAGTGGACCGCTCGCAGCCTGATCATGGGCATATGTAATAAAATAAATGTCCAATATCCCTGGTGGTCCAGTGGACCGCTCGCAGCCCAATCATGGGCATATGTAATAAAATAAATGTCCAATATCCCTGGTGGTCCAGTGGACCGCTCGCAGCCCAATCATGGGCATATGTAATAAAATAAATGTCCAATATCCCTGGTGGTCCAGTGGACCACTCACAGCCCGATCATGGGCATATGTAATAAAATAAATGTCCAGTATCCCTGGTGGTCCAGTGGACCGCTCGCAGCCCGATCATGGGAATATGTAATAAAATAAACGTCCAATATCCCTGGTGGTCCAGTGGACCGCTCGCAGCCCGATCATGGGCATATGTAATAAAATAAACATCCAATATCCCTGGTGGTCCAGTGGACCGCTCGCAGCCCAGTCATGGGCATATGTAATAAAATAAACGTCCAATATCCCTGGTGGTCCAGTGGGCCACTTGCAGCCCAGTCTTGGGCATATGTACTAAAATAAACGTCCAATATCCCTGGTGGTCCAGTGGACCGCTCGCAGCCCAATCATGGGCATATGTAATAAAATAAACGTCCAATATCCCTGGTGGTCCAGTGGACCGCTCGCAGCACAATCGTGGGCATATGTAATAAAATAAACGTCCAATATCCCTGGTGGTCCAGTGGACCGCTCGCAGCCCAATCGTGGGCATATGTAATAAAATAAACGTCCAATATCCCTGGTGGTCCAGTGGACCGCTCGCAGCCCAATCGTGGGCATATGTAATAAAATAAACGTCCAATATCCCTGGTGGTCCAGTGGACCACTCGCAGCCCAATCGTGGGCATATGTAATAAAATAAACGTCCAATATCCCTGGTGGTCCAGTGGACCACTCGCAGCCCAGTCATGGGCATATGTAATAAAATAAACATCCAATATCCCTGGTGGTCCAGTGGACCGCTCGCAGCCCGGTTGCTCCAACCCATTGAATTGCAAGCATAGCCTTTGCATTAAATGTGATCCATGAGAACTAGTAATTTTATCTCTTGCACTACTTGTAGAAATAGAGTCTAAAGTGGGTGTGAACTGATATCTTTCATATTTACATTGTAATTTTCTATTCTGCTATTTTTGTCCCTTGTCAATAATATTAGGATCGCAGGATATTCAGATTCTAGATTGACCAGAATGGACTCTAGAGAGATTCAAACATTAGGGTCATAATACTTGGAGACTGATAGAGTATGTAGGTTGTCATAATAATGTAATTTGATTTATTGATATCTAGCAGAATTGCAATGAAGTTACTGTTCATTATCAGTGCCATTACAACATTATAGTTTTTATAGACTTTAAATATTATAGCTAAACCCACATGACTCCTGCCCATTTATTTTTACTTCTGTGGTGACACGTGACAAGAAGAGAAACCATTTATTGTAATATCTGACACAAACCAGGCTTTCGCAAACATAATATATCATAACCCATTACAAAGTCACACCAATTAGAGTCAACCTTTCCCAAGGACAGTCCAGCTACATTCCAAGAGAATAGGGAAATATTTACATCTTTATTAAATCCATTATCAATAGTGAATGTGGCTTGTGGAGCACTCTCTATAAGATTTAGTCAATGACCAACACTGTTCAAATAAATAGTACTAATTAAACAAAATTAGTGGAGGATTATTCTGCATATGGCTAGCTAGATGTTTGATGGTTTTCTTTGGTCTTTCCAGGTTTTTAATTGAATAATCAGAAAGAGATGAAGACAGAGGGACTTCAGTTATAATTCAAATGCCCACACTGTCAAGCAAATTAACTTTTGACATAATGTCAGTGGCTCAGTAGGTAGCACACTCGCCTCTGAGGCTGGGAGATCAGAGGGCTGTGGGTTCAGTTCCCACATCTAGCACTTGGGTTAATATCCCAGTACTGACACTGTAGTGCAGCATGAGAGGGGTGCTGTACATGTGAGGTGCCGTCTTTTGGATGAGACGTCCCATCTGCCTGGATTGGTGGTAGTTCAGGTGGATGTTAAAGATCCCATGGCACTTATCGAAAATAGTTGGGGAATTTCCCTGGTGTCCTGGCCAAGTTTCCCTCATTCACTAAAAATACCACCAACAGTTTAATCTGGTTCAAGGTCAGTTGGCATTCATCTGTATTCCCCCTCCCCCGGGTTGTGCTTGAACATAGGCAGGATTTGTCTAGTGCACTTACCCGGTCAACAAAAACAAAATACATAAATAATCTCTCTAAGAAGAGAACCACCTCTGAGAGTATAATCCACTTGTCTAACATCATTAAATCTAGTAGTTCTGAACACGTGCACTACATCTTTATGATCCAATTTGATTCTTAACATGAATAAAATAATAAAACATATTTGTTTCAATGTTTCCCAAGAATATTTTCTTACTTTATGAAGACCATGAAATATTATGTAACACCCGGGTTACCCTGGGGTTACTAGAACCCTCTCAGTCTAATGTAGGTAGGTGGGCAGCACACAAAAAGGTAACATCCTTGTAGGTTCAAATAAACCCTCTTTGCTTAGCAGCTGCAGAGCAGAGTTGAGCTAAGTTTCATATAGAACTCTTGCAGCAGCATAATCACCCCAGTGCTTAGTGCGTCAGCAATCACTTTGTGAGCTGGAACGTGTAGGAGACCTTCTGTCCAAGGCTCTGGGGGGGGTCTTGCTTCACAAGGTTGTGATCTTCTGGAGTCAGTGAGTAACTGTTTTGGGCAAGTCCCTCATCATGTCACCTCCTAAAGTGCTGCCTGGACTAGATGTGTGCTTTCACATCACAGCTGTAAGCTGTTTGAAATGTAAATTTCTTGGGAATCCTGTTGGTTAAGCTCAGTATTTTAGAATGCCCTATAGCCCTGAGGCTGGAGTGTATTTATTTATTCATTCTCAGATTACAATACCTTTGAGCACATAACAGCTCTTTTACAAAGGTTCTGCATCAGTGGGAAGGGTGACAGACATACAATGGATGGTATCACATACAGTTTTGACAAGAAAGTATTTAAAATGACAATATGATATTAACATTGCAACTAAAATTAAAACTGTGAATCAGTAGGAAATCAAAAGTAACCTAATAAAAGGAGGCAGCCCAAGGTGCTTTTTCAAATAGGTACAGGTAGATCTGAGTGAACGAAGATCAGGTAAGTGAAGATAAACAGTGGAAAGAAGGTGGAGGGTGAGAGGGGTGAGGTGAAAGAAGGATCGGGAAGGAGGCAGAATATAGGGCAGAGTGGTTGGGGTGAAAGTGGTAATTCACAAAGAAAGGGGAAGAAGACTTTTCCAAGTGTCACTGTGGGTGGGTCCCATGGAAGAGGACCCCTGCAGTTTTGAGTGAAATGTGAGTTTCTGTGGGAACTTACAAATGCTTTGAGGGTACAACACTGCCTAGTACAAAGTTCATTTGCTGTTTACCTTTGGGTTCTCTGGTGCCTGGCAAGAAACACAACAATGTTAAAATATTCTTCACTAGTGCCCCAGCACAAGGATAAGCATTTGGATTGTCTTCAGTGGCCAGCAGTGCCTGAAAGTCCTTAACCTGTTTGTAATTTTAGAGAAAGTCTGGCTTTGGCTGAAATTGAGCTGACCACTCAATCCAGGTTGCAGAGGGACCCAATCTGCTTACAGATTTGGGGTGGGAACATAGTTCACCCTGGGTGTTAACTAGTTCACCCAGTTTGGTCTGTACTCGAGATAAGTGCTGTGCCCCCCCCCCACACACACACACATACACTATATGTGAACTTAAGAAGTTTGGAGGATCAACCAATGCCTCAATTTTCCAGAGGTCCCTAGACAAAGAGATGAAAGTTTGAAAGGAAATGTGTTCTCCGAGACAAATTCTATGTCTGCAGAAGAGTGTTCTGTGTACTGGGTGTTCTATACCTGCAAAAGCCTGGGGGCACCACAAGTTTCTGTGTAACATCGGTCAGGAATAAAGCTATACAGTAAATCCCATTCCTGTTTGTGGACATTCCATCTGTGTGCAACTTGTGTGTATTTTTGGGGCCCCCTCAGACTTAGGTGACACACAATAGCCCAGGTATTTCTTCCCCACACTCACGTAAAAAGACATTTTATTTTGTGCCCTTCACCCCAATCTCTGAGATGCCTGAACCAGCTGTTGCCTTAATGCCAGGGGTAATACCTTTTCTGCCAATTGTGGTTGTTGCCTTGCCAAAAAGGAGGGTGTTGGGGTTACAATTATAATAGGTGCGGTATTTTTCTCATCAACAGGAGCACCAATAGGAGACCAACTTAAATTAATAAATGGTTTATTAATACCTAATACTTTCAGTTTTTAGATCATTGCAATATTTTCTGTCAGCATTACAATAGATTGCAGAGAAACAGATGAATGTAAAATTATGTGTAACTTTTCTAGTTTAGATATAGTTTACCAAATGCTCTAAGCAAATTCTAAGTTAGTTACCATTATTTATACAGTCCTTGGGTGGATTTGTCTCTATGATCTCTAAAAAACACACATAGGTTGAAATTCACATTTTGACGTCCTAACTCGGGGGTAAACATATATTTAATAAGTGTGTTTAATGTTACATCATGTTCATGGTCTTTCTGAAAGATACCTGTAAGTTTAGAAAGAAAAACAGTGAGGCAACATTTCTCTCAGTGTGATCACTCCGTTTCTGACCTCCCTCTCCTGGTTCTCAAGGGGCATTTCAGGAATTCATGAGAAGTGAGCATATATGAGATCACATTTATTTATTTTCTTAATAGATTTAATTGTGGTATGAATGTGGACCTTGGTTTTATGACCCATGACACAATCCAAACTCCACCTGCTTTTTTCTTGTGTCAGTTTCATACACATAGACATACTGCTGTGCTGACGCCACACACACATACACACACACACACACACACACACACACACACACACACTTGTTCTTTTCAGTTGATTAGGATTTGATCATTTATAGACTTATGCTGTCACTTGCATTACATTTTGCTACAATTTGTGATTTACACCTAACTAAGTTTCATAGGACTGGCCTGTTATCTGGTTTCAGTCTCTGTCTTAAATCTTATTATCAGCTATGTTGTCCAATCCATATGTGAAGGTCTGAGTATTTAAAGTGTTATCTTTCCATAACTGACTTTTTTCTGATGAAGGACTCTGTGAGTCTGAAAATGTGTACTTTAGAATGTTCTCTCATGATTTCCACAATCACTTGAATAGCACTTGCATTTATAGTTTAGTATGCTCATTCTGTAACCAGGGGCACTATACCAGGGCAGACACAAGGTAAGGGAAAGCCTGTATGAAATGACTGGAATATATCTAGCTGCAAAGTGGACTACAGGCTATGCCCTCCCTCCCAAAGTCATTCATGTTGCTTTACATTTAAACAGCATGGTGACAGTCTCTTACATAATGTATGCAAATCTGGGATTCTCATGAGCCACCCTCAAACCTTTAGGGAAGTGAGGGAGGGCTGGGAGGGCAGGCCCAGGATTGAGGTTGATGTCAGCAGCTACTATGTGCAGTGTGGCATTTTTGTGTTGGTCTGCCATGGGACCCTTACCTTCCCTGTAGCCTGCTTTGCCCATCTGGTCCTTCTGTAATAATCGCCTTCTTGTACCAAACACACTGGATTCAGATGCATAAAATAATAAACAAAATTAGTTTATTCAGACACAAAAGCAAGAGCAACTGTTCAGCACAAGGTACACACTCTGACTGAGCTAGGGAACAGGAAAAAGGGGTTTCCAAGCCCCTGCAGGAAATCATTAGCATAACATACATTACCATAGGCTCAAGTTGCAAATAACTGTTCTGTTTAAAGGGGCACACCCTGGGGATTTAAAATGTGAGTGCCACTCAAGCAAAAGCAAGAGCATTGCATTTAAACAAGAATAAGAATTAGAAGAATAAAAATTAGCAACTTTTTTAGATGTGAAATTAGCACTGATTGACACCTTTGATTACATTTTTAAGAAAAGACCTTTTGTTGATTGAAACACAATACTCTGCTGCAGGGAATGGGAGGAAATAATCTGGACTACATTGGTGACCACTCAATGTGGTGCCAGGGGAGGGGGGCAACACAATAGCAACTTGAAACTTGGTCATGCAACAAGTGCTAAAGTGCAGGGGAGGGAGGAGGGAAGAGAGGAAAAGGGAGCAGCAGGAGGTACTCAAAGGCATTTTAAATATTGGCTACTTTTGCAAACCGCACCATTTCTAAAGAGCTAGAGGGAAAAATGGTTATTGCAACAGTAATTCTTGAAAACATTGAATGCAACAGTTAATGAGCTAGAATAATGCAAGAATAATGATCTATAAGGAAGACAATAATGAATGACCACACTGAGTTGAGGAAATGACTACTGAGTTCAGTTATTAAAGTTCACACTTTTTTGCAACTTTTATGGTCAGCGGGAATTGACTTGTGTGTGGCTTGTACCAGTTCTTGACAGGACGGGGTCAGGTCATGAAAGGGGACCCAAGAGTTCTGCATGCTGACATAACTACACCATTTGACATGGTAAGTCCAGGATCCATTGACATACTTTTTGCTCAGTATCTTCTCGATCTGGTAAACATGAGAGTCCAGAGAAGAAGTAGCAAAAGACTGAGAAGGTCCAGGAAGACCATCAGGTTAAGCAGGCAAAATAGGTTCTGCCTGAAGAGTGCCAGGGTCATGGGGTTGTGGAGAAACTGGTCTCAAATTGTCTACAGGAATTTCAGCTTCTGAAAGTATAGCAGGTTCAAGTGCAGCTTCATTGTTTGGGGGACTGGGATCATCTGGGAGAGCATCATTCAGGTATCCATGTTTCAGTTGGTTGATGTGGATTGTATTGTGTACCAGTTTTCCATCAGGCTTGCGGCACAAGTGAACGTGAACAGGAGGAAAATTTTCCACAATGTAGAAGGGACCTGTCCAAGGGTGAAGCAGTTTTTTTGCTGGTGCCCAAAACTAGGACAGGTCAGTACAAGTATACAATGTCCCCAACAGAAAATTAAGGTTCATGCGACTTGGCTGCTGACAATTTCTGCATTGCAGATTTTCTCTGGCCCTGTGTGTCAATTGCAACATGTCTGTTCCAACTCTGGAATGATGAAGGATGAATCTGACTTTGAGACCTCTAGTAGTGAGAGATCCCTGTCCAGAAGTATTCTTGGGTGACGTCCATGGACTAGAAAAAATGGTGTGTACTCTGTACTGTCGACACAAGGGCTGGTGTTGTAAGCAAACTGAATGCAGGGAACAAAATTATCCCAAGTATCATGAGTCTCATCCAGGTACTTGGATAGTATATTAAGAATGGTTGACATCATTTTCTCACTTTGTCCATTGCATTATGGATGATAACTGGTTGTGTGTGTCTTTTTGATGTTGAGAAGTTTGCATGATTCTCACATAATAGTTAAAGGGTAGTTAGTGCCTCAGTCTGAATGCAGGTATGCTGAGGTAACCTGACAACAAATTATTGTGTTGAGGAAGGCACTTCCCACTGTGGCAGCTTTAATGTCTTTTAGGGGAACTAATTCCAAATACTTTGTAAGGTAGTCCACAAAAACAAGAATGTACTTGTTGCCAGAGTCAGGGCATGTAGCAAGAGGCAGAGAATATCTGTGCTGACTCTTTGGAATGGTTCAGTGGCTACAGGCATTGGAATGATGTGTGCCTTTGTCAATTTGGCAGGAGATTTCTTTGGGAACAGGGCTGGCAGATGCACCATCAAGGAAGATGGTGTGGGTGAATCCATGACAATGCCAACCATACCTTGTGGAAGTGGTTTGACTCGAATCTTGGCAATCAAAACCATCTCTGACTTAGGAGGCACAGTGACTAAGTCTATATCTGCAAGTTGCCTCTGACGGTCTAGTGACATTTTGAGGCAAAGTCTAGGATGACTTTGTGAGCTTTGAGGAAGTCCAGGACAAGAATCAGTGCTAGTTGTAGGTCAGACACTAGGTAAAACTTGACAGTAGCTTACTGTGAACCAAAGTGGAGTTTGAGATGGACCATGCCTATGATAGGTATGTAGCAGTACTTGCTATGATAATGTAATTGAGGTCAACTGAAGAGACATTAGGTGCATGATGTATAGCTGGATTTTCTAGAATATTGCTGTGAATAACTGATATTTCTGCTCCAAGGTTGACCAAGGCATGGGTGGACCAATCTCCAATGATGACAGGGACATAGTTTGCTAGGAGTAGTGACCCGATGACAGGGATATTTGCACTGAAGGTGAGAGCATGCCTGAGTTAGTAGCCAAAGAGTGCAGATTGTTTGAGTTGCAATAGTTAGAGGGGTGTCAGTTGCTGTTTTCCTCTGCCCAACAAAAGCCCCTAGTTTGTTGGGTAGTGCTTGTTTCCCTGAGCCTGTGAGTAACTGCTGTCATTTTGTTGATTGTGCTGTGGTGGACGCCTTTGGTTGTCTCGGTTTCTGAGGTAGCTTTTTAGCTTGTGACAGACAGTAGTAGTGTGTCCCCTGAATCCACACCACTGGCAGGTCATCAGTTCTCATGTAGGTGGAGGTGGTTCAGGACACTATTGAGGTGGCTGCAGAGTATTAGCTGAAGTTGCAGGAGAAGCTGGGGCATTGAAGTGTAAGCTGTTGATGGTAGTGATAAGCTTATCAATCATTACTTGTTGCTGTTGGATGCAGGTTGCAAGTGCAGCCAATTGTGAGGAATGTGGCACCTGAGCACTGGCAGACTGGAACATCGAGATGGACTCTTGGGCAAGCCATGCAGCTTGGATGGTGTCTGTCCAGGTGGTTGGCTTTTGCTGTATGACATAGGTACAGAATTGGGGAGGCAGTCCCCAGACAAAGGCTGTGATCTGGTCTTTTTCTAATTTTTGAAGATGTTTACAACATGATTCAGTGTCCACTATGAAAGGTTCTAAGGACTCGGAGGGTTGCATGGTACATTCTCACAGTTGCTGTTCCAATAACCATCGCAGGTGTGCTTGCAGAAAATGATCCTTGAAGGTGGTATACAGTGTGGCAGTGTCTCTTTTTATCTGGTCAGAAAGTACGTTGAACCACGAGATGGCAGTCCCTCTCAGCAGTAAGTGCATGGCATTGGAAATACATAAGGGGTAAGTCCAACCATTGAAGGAGATCCAGGCCTGGAACTGCTGGAGCCAGTCAACAGTGTCTTCATGAGGCAGTGCTGAGAAGGGTACTGGCTTCAAATTGATAGGGACTGTGGACTGTAGTGATATAGCCTTAATGTAAGCAAGATAGTCCTGGATAGCTTGCATAGTTGGTGCACCTAAAATAGACGACTAGATGTCATGCAGGATATCTTCCATTTTGAGGCCCCATGCCCTTGAGGTGGGTGAAGACAGAGCCCCAGACCTTCCTGTGCTTGAGGTGGTGTCTTCACCGGACCTCATGGTCTAAGATAAGCTGCGGGGTCACTGAGCGAAGGTCATAGGAGTGAGAAGGAGTTTCTGTCATGGAAGAGATGAAGCATTACAAAGTAGATGAAGTGCCAAGAAGAAAATATTTTTGTAGATAAACATACAATTATATGTAAGCAATTTCCATGAAATGACATCTTAATAAACAATTCCCACTCAGTTCTGTGATGTCACTTATTTAAATAAAGTTTTGTTGCAAAATCATTTATTTGTTGTACTGTCCCTTTAATTCTATAGGTTTGCAATTGATTCCTATGGAAGAATGTCATTCGGTGCTCTTCACAAGATGTCCACTGAGTTGTGACATTCAGAGGTGCAGTGCTGACTAACAAGATGGCCACCATTGGGTGGGGGGTAAGGGTCACTGCTTTGTTATTGAAGCACACAAGATGGAGACTGCTTGCCACGAGGTTGCAGGGCAAGGACAATATGGCATTTGCTAAGTTGCAGGCCATCTTCACCTCCGACACACACAGAAAAATGGTGAGCTTTCCTCTTGTGGTAAGTGGCAAAATGCTGCAAAAGTGTCTATAGTAATTTGCAGTGTTACAATTACTTTATGAGATGTTTTTTATTGAGTTTATTAATTTTCTGTTGCAGTCTCCCAGACTTGTACTGTAAATATATTTTTGTCTGCCCCCAGGTTTTGGTTTCACCCTCGCTCTGCTCCCGTTTATTTCTTTATGTTGTGCTGTGCTGACACTGTGTTTCATTTGATTTATTTTCTTGTTGTGCATCTTCTTTACTTTCCCTCACTGCGAGTTATATTTTGCTAGTGCTTTTGTGGCCATTTGAGTATGACCGAGAGGAACCTGAGGCTCCATATGGTTGTTGGGGCAGGGAGCAGGCTGTGGCTTTCTGGAGGAGCGCAGCACGTGCGAGTCAGTCTGTGGTCTGTTGTAGTGGGGAGTGAGGACAGCGCAACTCCCAGAGCCACGTCTGCTGGTAGGGCTCCCAGTGTGACTGTACAGAGGAGTATAGAGCTGTGAGGGAGAACAAAGGTGCAGTTGGGCGGAGCGGAGCCACAGCTTGATGCAGCTGCTGGGGAGGGCCAGGTATAGGCCTGAGAAGTGAGGTGCGGCTCTGAGTGGAGCCGCAGGAAAGATGCAGGTACAGCTGCTTTTGAGCTGCAGGGCACAGTTGTTTGCTGGGCCGCGTTTTGTGTGGAGTGGCGGGAAGAGCAAGCAGCTCACTTGGTGCCGGACAGAAGGGTATTGTTTCCCCCAGGTAGTCCTTGTGGGGCAGTACCGGCTTTTCCAGGCTGTGGAGTTGAGTGGGGGGTTGTAGTGAACTTGATGTGGGAGAACAAGGTGGCTAATTGTTGCTGGGCCACAGTCTGGGGCTGATTTAAAATGATTTCAGTGCCCTTTTTAGGTGACTAGCTTCTGATTAAGAGACTGCATAGAGCTGGGCGTACACAGGCCCTGCCTCAGTGTAGGAGCTGGGGAGGGGGCTGCAGGTTGTAGCTCTGTGGATAGAAAGTTTTCTTTTTTTTTTTTTAAATGTTGCTATATGTACTGCAGCTGATAGAGCTGGAGCAGCAATGTCCCACATTCATGCACAGATATATTCCTAAGGCAGATTTGCAGGAGGGCATATTGAGCTGGATGCAGTTCAGTTTTACTTTTACATTTCAGGTTTACTTTTCTTCTCTGCTACCAGGGGTGAATGTTATTGAGCATGCAAACAGTCCGGGCATACTTGGGAGATGACTCTGGGGTACCCAATGATAAAGACAAGTGAGATGGGGTTCTGAGTAGAAGAAGGGCCACATTCTCCACCTTGTGTGGTGTTTTGGTGTTGGTCTGCTACGGGACCCTTACCTTCCTTGTAGTCTGCCTTTCCCATCCGGTTCTTCTGCAATAATCACCTTTTGGTATTGAACGAACTGAGCCAGATGCACAAAATAAACAAAATTAGTTGATTCAGATGCATAAGCAGGAACAAGTGTTCAGCATGAGGTACAGAATCCGACTGAGCAAGGGAACAGGAAATAGGGGTTTCCAAGCCCCTGCAGGAAATCATTAGCATAACATACATTACAATAGGCTCATGTTGCACAAAACTGCTCTATTTAAATAGGCAGCAGCTATTCTTAAGCCCCATACTTAATTGCATGGTACATCAGCAAGGAGATTAAGAGAGCCTATAAAATGATTTTGTGAAGCAGAGGGATGGGAAGAGGTTGAGAGAGGATGGGAGGGGAAGAATCCATTGAGCACTGCAAGGTACATCCAGGGGGAAGAGTACAGGCTAGACCCAGCAAGCCAGCGGGAATGGGAGAGAGAGGGAAGGCAAGAAAAGGGAGGGTGGGTGAGAGGAGGGTGGGAAGGGAGGTGGAAGGGAGAGGGTAGGAGTAGATTGAGGGTGGAAGGAACATAACCTAGCTAGGAGGGGAAGGGGGAGATAGTAGCAAGTAACATGATACAGAACAAGCAACAGTTGTCTTGAGTTAACTGGAAGTAGGTGGGGAAAAACTGCAACTACCAGCTATAATAGAACTACACCATAAAAGCTAAAGGTATGAGGCAGTACAAAGGAGGGAAGCCACCAGTGATTGGGAGGTGGGGTTATGGACTATACTCAGAAAGTGAATAGCAGAAACCAGATATCAGATAGATGGATGTCAGTGTCAGCTTGATAGGGTGGAAATGATGAATCAGAAAGGGATATGAACTACACCCAGATTGGGAGAATGCTACAAACCTGGAAGATTAAGTGGAATGAGGATATAAGATACACCCAGATAGGCAATGAACTACAAATCTGGGAGATTGCATAAGTGGAATGAGAATATAAGGTGCACCCAAATAGGTAGTGAGCTACCATCCAGGAAATTAGTGAAGTGGAATGCATAAATTAGCTGCACCCAGATAGAGAGTAAGCTAAGTGCAAAAAATAACCTGGGAGTGGGGGGAATAGGCTGCCTACCACTGGGAGGCTAATTAGGATAGTGTACCTGAGAACAGCAGTCAGTTCAGGCAGTAGAGGATGCATATTTCAAGGGGAACACAGTGGAGGTAGTAACAACACGGTTGTAGTACAACTATGCAATATCGAGCTGAAGCAGAGCAGAGCAGTACAAACCAAAAGGCAAAGCAGATTATCATCAGTAGAGCTGTGTGAACTTTCTAAAGTTTGACCACAAACTTTGATGATCAAACCCCAGAAAGTTTATCAAAATGGCAAACTAGTTCACTGGTTCACTGCCCACAGCCATCTTAAGCACACCAGGTGACTTCTGTTACACAAGGTATACTAATGAGGCCTACCAATTCTGCTACTGGTTGGTAGCCATCATTGGCATACCCTGTGCAATGAAGCCACCAGGTCTGTACAATATGGAACAAGGCAACAGAATCAGTGCGCCACCACTACCAAAAGTGAAAAAATGCAGAAACAACAGAGGATAGTTGCAACAGTATTTTAATAAATATACATCAAAACATGTCTATAAGCAAACTTCAGACCCCTCACCCAGGAGCAGCCTACACCTCTGGCCAGTTTTGCTGCAAAGCACCCTCAGGGAGTGGTAACTGCCAACCAGATGCATACATTTAAACACAGATCTTAAAGAGATATTACACAATATCAGATGTAAAGGTATGCCTTTAAAGTGACAATGCAATTTCAGATATTTTTCATAAATTATTATTAAAAGGTATGAATAACATCTATGTCACTATTGTTCAAGTACATATTTCATTTATTTAGATATATGTACAAGTTACAATATCAAAGCACACACACACACATATACACCCCCATTTGACTCCATCATGGGGGTTAAGGCTCAAACCATAGTGAATGACAAACTAACCCCATAAAAAACCCACACACATGAGAATGTAAAAAAAATACTATTTTAGTAATTCTATAAACGTTAGCTAGCTGAACAACTTATCTGATGTTAATGGGTAAAGTAATACTGATGTGTCTCATAATACGTATACAATGTATTCTAAAATGTATTTAAAATGTACTGGGAATAGAAGGGTGGGCTTAGATTTTTTTTCTCCTAATAGATACATTAAAGCCCCTATTTAATATCATATAAGTGTAGTGGAAAACATACTACCAAAAAGTATAACTGCATATACACAATACATATACTGTTAACCATTGAGTTTATTGACTCAATATTGCACATAAAACATGCTAATATGCATATAAAATTATTACACCATGTGTATATGCATCCTGGTAATAAAAAATAATAAGTTCAATTCTAGAAATCCTTTTTTTTTTAAGGAGGAGAGATACATCTTTACTTTCATTTAACCCTGAGTATTTCATGCCCCCAGGGTATAAATCCAAAATGCTTCTTTTTCTTTTATTTTGTAGTCCAAATCCCCACCCCGGGTTCCTAAAGACATATTTTCAATGCCTCCGAATTTGAATGCATGTGTACCAGTATTAATCATCCTCTGTACATGTACTGAAAATGCATTTTTCACACTGTTGTTTTCTGATGGATCCCAGATGTTCACCAATGCATGTCTTTAACATATGTTTAGTTTTACCTATATAAAATGCTGAATGATTACATATAGCTAGATATACCACCCCTGTGATGCTACAGTTGATCAAATGTCTGGTCTGGAATGTTTTAGAAATATTGGCTGTTCCAAAAGTTTTAGATTTTTCTATATGAGGACAAAAGATGCATCAGTCACATGTAAATGTTCCTTTAGGTTTATCCAGTAGCCAAGTCTGAGTCATAGCTGCATCATTTGGCAAAAAGCTGAGCACTAATTGATTTCTCAATGTAGGACATCTGTTGTACACAATTCTTGGAGGGCTACTAGCCACCTCTGACAGTGAAGGTTTAGTTTGCTGTATGTTCCAAAATTTCTCTAAACACTGCCTAATCAGGTAACTATTTGCACAATAGTGTCTAATTAAAGAAACTGTAGTGGATGTATCAGTCTGTTGTTTCCTAGATTTATACTGTAACAACTGACCCCTGGACATAGTATCCACCTGTCTCTTCATCTCTTGTACAATCCCCTCCAAATAGCCTCTGTTTAAAAAAACACTGTGTAAGGTCCTCAGCCATTTTCTGGTATACAGCTTCTGAGAAGCAATTTCTTTTAATTCTCATGAATTGAGACAGTGGAATATTGTTGACAATATGCCTAGGGTGGCAACTACTGGCATATAATAAACTATTTGTATCTCTTTCTTTTTGATATAAATCAGTAAGTATAGATCCATCCTGCATTTTAATAATATTTCAATCACGGAAATGGATGCTCTCACTGTTAGAGGTAACAGAAAATCTAAGACTGGAGTTTGAAGTCTGCAAGTGTAGTACAAACTGAATGAGCTGGTATTTACTACCCTTCCATATTAAAAATAAATCATCAATATATCTCTTCCAAATATCAATGAATTCTCTGAAAGGATTGTTCTCAGCATATATTATTTCTGATTCCCATAACCCAAGGTACAACTTGGCAAATGTGGAGGCAAAAGTTGCCCCATTGCTGTGCCCTTAATCTGTAAGAAATATTGTCCCTGGAACAGGAAATTATTTTTAGTAAGTACAAATTTTGCCAGCCGTACTCACAAATCACAGTATCCATTTGTATATCCAGTTTTGTACAATAACTAATAATGTAAAGTTTCCAACACCCCTTTTGGGGGACATCAGTATATAACATCTCCACATGCAATGTGACTAAATACCAAGATTCCTGAAGCTGCAGCCCCCCCAGGAGTCTCAAGATGTCTGTAGTGTCTTGTATATATGATCTTGATAGAGGAACCAAAAACCTGGTATGCTCATCTACAAATCTAGACAATGGCTCAGTAAGTGAACTCATTTCAGACACTATTGGTCTTCCCAGGGGACACTGCAATATTTTGCAAGTCTTGGGCAACAGATAGAAGGTTTGTCTCACACGGTATGAAACTGTCAGAAACTCAGAACTGGTTTTGGTAATCGTGCCATTCTCAAAAGCACATTTAAGTACAGAATCAATCTCCTGCTTAAACCCCATACTGGTGTCTGTCTTCAGCCCTACATAAAAACTGTTATCAGATAGCTGTTTAAAAGCCTCCTTACAGTAATCTTCTCTGTCTTTCAGGATGATGGCCCCACCCTTATTTGTAGGTTTAACTATTACATCATGATTTCTTTTTTATTTTGGACAGGGCTAGTTTTTCTGTTTTAGACAAGTTATAATATGTAACATTGCACAGAGAATTTGGAATTTTTTCAAACTCTGATAAAACATCCCTCTCAAATGTCAGTACTGCTGGATTGTAAATAGGTGTAAACTGGGATGGCTTCTTTAAAACATATAATGGTACTGTACCAATCTCAGTGTACCTAGTGTCTTCTGAGGCACCATGTTCTTCTATTAGAACTCTGATGGAGTCTGGTTCTTCAGCTCAGCTGGCAAAAAAACCTTCAGATTTAACTTGCAGCTAAACTTCTTCACATCGATGTACAAATCAAAGCTTCTGAATGTGAATGTTCGTGAAAATCCCAGACCATTTGAAAGAGCAGAGTACTGATCTTCCATAAGCGGGAAAGAAGACAGATTAACTACTTTTGTTTTTGGTACCTCACTCTGTGATGCATGCCCCGAGTTGGTGGTGGTGGGGTTTGTGCTACCCTGTAATGTTTCTGTAGGTTGTCTGTTGGGCATTCCAAAGTGTCTTTTGTTTCTTTTCTTCTTTCCCCCTCAACATGTCCATTTGAATTTGTCTCCTCCTCTCAAAAATGTACAGTTTTTTGTGTTGTTTTGGAGGACAGCTGTTTCTGCTGGTGCTCCCCCTCCTCAGAAGTATTTCTTTCTGCTAAGTCTTCAGCTGAGTAAGTAGCTGATTCATTTTCTGATGTGAAGTGATCTGATGAGGTGTTAGTCACCTTTAAGACTGATTTATGAGAGATTTCTTGGGTTGCTGCAATCTGTTAATTGGAACCATACTGTTTAATTGAATTATTTCAAAGGTTTTTATTTTTGTGATTTCTCCTCTGATTGCTGTTTTTATTCACCTTCTGGTTCCAAGTAAAGACTCTGTCTAATATATAGTCCTTATGGTCTCTCCCAACAAGATGGCCATGGGCAGTCCAGTGATGTGGTGTTGGCAATGTGGTGATGGTCTTTTGGGGATTTATGTCAGAGTCCACAAGTACCTGTCATTTTAGTGGTGGAGTAGAGCTCTGGGGACTTAGGAAGCAACAGGCAAGTACAAATTCACTGGCACTGATGCAAGCTGTGGGCCAGGGGAGAGGGCAGCAGGGTTAATGAGAACTGCAGGGCTGGTAGGAACACAGAATGGGAGAGACATTTGCAGGACTGCAAGGCACTGAGGAAGCCTGAGAAGGTGCTATGTAGGGGTACATTGGCCATGAGGTTTGCTGTTTAAATAGATATATTTTCATTCCAGGACTTCCAGCAATGGTGTGTGTGCCACATTTCTTTTAACAGTTAGGTTGTGAACTATAGAGGTTTGACTGGTTTGCCTGATTCTCCCCATTTGAACCATGGACCAGTCAGACCAAATGTCAGCCTATCTCCCCTAAAAGTTTGCCACGGTCAGAAAGAATTGAACATCCAAAGTTTGAGGTGTTCGATTCTTTTTGTGAGCCAAACTTGCAGGTTGACAGTGCACTCACATTCTTGTATTCTGGCATTACTTTTGCTGACAGACAGATTTCTAGACATTTTTTTTCAAATCCTGAAACTGTGAAGGTGCCATATTAATTGAATTGAATGAATTGAGGCAGTGATGTGAAGCACTAGGGTACTGATGCCAGAACTCTCTTTTATAATGCAGTAAATTCTCAATTTTTTTGGATAAGATTTGTATTTTGCCATTTTTGTTCAGCATTTCAGTGCAGCAGCTGTGTGTGATCTGTATATGTAACTGAGTATCTTCTCTGTTAACAATAGCTTCCGTTAAGAATGCATACAACTCTTATGTTTCTGAAAAATAATAGAGATGGCACTTAACATTCATTTCTGTTTTAGATTCAGTTACAATAATATATTTATATTTTTGTCTTATTATATACTAGATTCAAATAACTGCCTGAGCTGTCCAGAAAACGAGTGGTCCAATGAAGAACGTGACAAGTGCATTCCAAAAACGATTGAGTTCCTGAGTTATGAAGAGCCACTGGGTGCATCGTTAGCTGCCATTGCAATACTGTTTCTCATATTGACTGCTTTTGTTCTGCTAATCTTTATTAAACACCGTGATACGCCGGTAGTAAAGGCTAACAACCATGAACTTAGCTACCTGCTGCTGTTTGCACTCATGCTTTGCTTCCTCTGTTCCTTAATATTTATTGGTCGCCCAATTCAAATTACATGCATTCTCCATCAAACCGTTTTTGGCATTGTTTTTTCCATTAGTGTCTCTTCTGTCCTTGCTAAGACCGTCACAGTGGTAATTGCTTTTAAAGCAACACATCCAAACAGCAAGTTAAAACGATGGGTTGGATCTGAAATACCAACTTCCATAGTGGCATGTTATTCACTGATCCAAATTGTGATATGCACTTCTTGGTTAGGGGTTGCTCCTCCTTTCCCAGAACTGAAAACAACATCAGTCAGTAAAAAGATAGTAATTGAATGTAACGAAGGGCAGAGGGCATTCTTTTACTCCTTGTTGGGGTACTTGGGTTTGTTGGCCATGGTTTGCTTCATAGTGGCCTTCCTTGCAAGGAAGTTGCCCGACAGCTTTAATGAGGCTAAGTATATCACATTTAGCATGCTGGTATTTCTAAGCGTTTGGTTCTCCTTCATTCCTGCTTATCTCAGCACACAGGGCAAATATATGGTTGCAGTGGAGATATTTGGTATTTTGTCCTCTACTGCTGGATTGCTTAGCTGTATATTTCTGGGTAAATGTTATATTATTTTGCTCAAGCCTGAGCAAAACACCAAACAACATTTAATGGGTAAAGGAAAATTAAACTAACAAAAATATATTTAAGATACAGTTTGTACTTGTTTCATATTCCTGTAAATCACAATACATGTCCATATATGTCTGTGATATTTTATAAGATATGACATTCTGTGTTACATGTATTTAGAATCATCAGGAAGTTTGCATTCTTCACATGCTGTTACTACAGTAATGAAATATAGAATAAAGAATGGGGTGGTGTGTGTAACGAGAAGTTTACACACACCTGAGGGGTTAAATGCCACATAAACCCCAAGAGCAAAGCTCAAGAGGTTTATTAAAGCATCTAATCCAGAGGGTGTGTGTAAACTTTGAGTTTACATACCACCCCATATTTTATTTCAATTTTATATAATTGCTGGGCTTCCTTTTTCACCTCAGCAGTGTATAAAAAAAGTTGTGCAGCCACAGTCCTGTTAGGTTTTAGAGCACGGCCTGTGGTCACCTTTTGGTATTTAACGTTTTTTTTATTTTTATTTTTTATTTTGTGGGTATTGTAGTCAGAGTTCAATCCTTGTGCTGCATTTTTTTTTGTTTTAAATTACTTACCACCAATGCAGAGTGACGGTTTTGTCTCTGTTTGCGGTTGGGCGAGAAGTGAAGAGAAGAGTCTTCTTCGGAGAGCTGTTGGGAAGCAAGGAACTTTGGCATGGGAAGAGTGAGGGAAACCGTGTGCATTTTTGCCATAATAAACACTTCTTTATTACAGCAAATATCCCTATGGGAAAAAGGGGAAGCCAGTTATTATTATTGAATAATGTATGGATTATTGTGTAATACAAGACATCTTGGACACCTGAAGTGTGTTTTCTTCATGAACTACAAGGGCAAAGCTCAAGTGGCTCATAGGAACAAAACCTACAAAAGTAAAGTGAAAAAAAAACAATTCACACAGTCACCAATATTTTATTTATTATAATATCTGTTAGTGTCTGATATCAAACATAACTAGACTAAAACTATGTTAATTTTGCATAAAAAGTGAGAAAGTGAGTTTGTATAAAATCAGAGGGAGAGCGCTTGAGCAAGCTGACACATGCTGAGACAGTTGTGCTCAGTTAGTGTGATGGCGTAACAGTGTTCCACGTGGCTGACTGAACAGCTGTGATTTTCTCCATAGCAACTTGCTGTGATGTCACGCAAGCTGATATAGAGTATTTGGGGGTTTCTTTTCTGGTTGACATCAGACCCAACCAGTTATTATGAATTACTCTAAATTGCACACACATATACAGTACTTAATTCATTGCAAAAAAACATTGTTAATGCACCAGTTTGGGTAACTTATTTATTAAAGTTTATTAAAGTTTATGAATTACAGTACAACCCTTTGAGTCAGAGACTCATTTGCAAAGGCTTCATGTCAGAGATATGAGTTACAGGCAGGAGGCAGTCATACAAGTAAGATATACAATGTCAGAATACAATAATTACTTAATGTGATTACTTACAGGGTTACAGGACAAGGAAGATGAAACAAAACACTAATTTCCATTACCAAATAAGATAACAGGTCAGCACCTGGGGGTATACGGGGTATACAAATTGTCAGCATAGCCTTTTTATTACCTCACCTCACGAACCCAACACTTAACACAGAAGTAGAGAAATGTGGTGTTAGAGTTTTAACCTAATGCCCCTCCAGCAGCAAAAGGAAAAATATTAGTTGTTTGGGTCTCCAGAGTCTTGACAAATCAATGGTGGGTCTTCCTTGGGGTTATGAACCCCAATGCCCAACCCAGTCCATGAACAAAGACATACATAATCTCCTTTCTTCACACAGGGCCCACAAGGTAAAGTACAACAAATTGAATTGGCAGACTGTGCTGAGACATACTTCTCTACCTTTGAAGGGTGTATTATTATGAGGTAGAGGCTTGGAGCTGTACCTTGTGTTTCAGATTAGAGGCTAGGGGCAGGGTGGAGGGGTAAGCATTAGATTTGAGAAGACCCAAGGAAGACCACATCATTGATTCTTCAAGATTCTGGAGACCTAAAAACTTATTTTTTTTTCCTTTTGATGTTTGGGGGGTAGGGTCGGATTTCAGAGTTGGACACCCTAACACCACATTTCCCTACTTTTGTGGTGCTGAGTTACCCTAACTGGTGCATTGACAACATTTTTCGCAGTGAATTTCCTTACCTTTTGAGATAGTATAATCAAGTCCTCATTAGCCTGTGGGAGTGCAGAGCCCTCAGAGCCCTGCACTCCCATCCCTCCATAGATGCACACATGCACATTGCTGGGGAAGTGCAGGGCCCTTTGGATTTACAACAAAATAGCAACCAAATTGTAAGCATACCCTTCTTATTACCTCACCTCATGAACCCAGTAGTTAAAATGTTAAAATCCCTTCCAAAACATCATTCTGCACCACCAAAATGTAATTCCACGTCACAGGGGCAAAAACACATTTCTGCCAAGATTTGAAAAATTTCAGTGGTCACATTCAAGAGGAGGTGTAAAAAAATGCTTATGTTGAAAATCTGGGGTGAAAATATTACAATTACCAAAGTTACAAGTGAGTGTAGTAAAATTTCCTCATATGCATATAACTTTGCCATTTTAACATATTTTGACCACAAATTTTCAACATGACCTTCTTATGACCCCACCTCATGAACAAGGGTGATGACAATTTTCAAATCTTGCATAAAAAATTATTTCTCTGAGCGACCACAAAATCACCTTTTGTGCCAGATTTACACACGTCCACCATCATTGTTCATGAGGTAGGGTCCCAAAAAGGCCATATTGAAAATGTGGGCGCAAAATATGCAAAAATTGCAAAGTTATGCCACAAACTTGAAAACCTCATTGAAATACATTGAACCTTATTTACCTTGGTTTCTCATATTGCAGTCGGTGGTTCCAGCAGCAAGACTGTTAGTGCCATGGACTTGCGTGACCTTTTGCTGGAACATTTGATTTTTGTGTCTGTATGTTCATTCAGCACTGATTTTCAGTATACTCAGCTGTAGAGTGTCGCCTTTTGTTCAGTTTTATTTGTTCCATCTGGAAAGCACCCATTCTGTTGTTTCTGAGCACACCTCTACTTGTGCTACTTCTTTATTTCAGGCAGGGACAGAGATCAGCGGGTGGGGGTGCCACTAGTCTCCAGGGAAATATTATTTTATTATGAGAATGGTGATCAGTGGGTTGGAGGGTGCCACTATACACCAGTGAAATATTATTTTATTATGGGGATGGTGATCAGCAGGTGGGGGTGCCACTAGACACTGGCTAAATATTATCTTATTAAGGGGATGGTGATCATCAAGTGGCGGTTGCCACTAGATGCCAGGGGAATATTATTTTATTATGGGGACAGCAATCAGAGGGTGGGGGGGGTGCCACTAGACTCCAGTGAAAAATTGGTGGGTGGTGGGTACCTTTAGACACCAGAGAAAGATAATCTTATAAGGGGGACAGCAATCGGAGGGTGGGAGGTGCCACTAGACACCAGGGAAAAATTATGTTATTACAGGGATGGTGATCAGAAAAGGTGTGGGGGGGATGCCACTAGACACCAGGGAAAGTTATTCTTATTATGGGGATAGCTATCGGAGGTTGGGAGGGTACCACTAGACACCAAGGCAACATTGCACATTCACAGGGATGGCAAGGGGAGGCACCACTAGACATCATGGAAATGCTTTCACTACAGCCCACAGCATGAGTTCCAGCTGCAGCTCCGGAAGTCAAGAAACTCCCGCTGTTCACATACAGAGAACTCAGATGATGGGCTCCTCTTGTTAACCTGGGTACCCAGGATTTTGGCTGCCCAGAAGAGATACAGTATCTATGCCCCTCATTTTAAAAAACAAACATCAGAATCTAGCTAAACTGGGCCCATTTAGCTAGGTTCTGATGTTTGTTTTTAAAATTACAGTATTTTTATGTATTTTCCATGTTTTGTTAGTTGGAAGAAAATGCAACAAGATGGTAGCCTCGCCAAACAAAAAATATGTTTCTTGCTGTGCCAAGCCATTAGTGAGAAATAATGAAATAGGTCCTGTGACATCCAATTGTTCATTTTGTTCTCAAATGTTATCTCAAAAAGCTTACTGTGCATGCTCGGAGCAGAAAATTCAAAACTTTAAAGCCTTATAGCTCTGGAACTATATAATATTTTTTCACCAGACCTTTTAAAGACACTACCTTAGGACATGACACATGTCCCCTGCAAGTTTGGGGAAAAGGTTCCGGTCAATGCATGCTGTAGGTGAGAGCAAAAAGAAAAGCGCATGTTAAGGATAGGAAAAAAAATTGGCCCTCTACAGAAAAATGACATGTGCAGATCTCAGAAACCGCCCAAGTTGCCAGCACAAAACATTCCACGAATCAAGATCTTGCCTGCTAGACAACACATGCAAAATTTCAGCTGATTTTATCAAACGGTGCCAAAAATATCAATGGGCAATGTTAGTGCTTTAACACTGAGCACCCTACTCAACCCTTGCTATAGTGGCAATATCGTGCCACTGTGATAAAGAGTTATCAATATTTATTAATATGAAGGCTTGCTTAACATGGAATAACTTGCAGCTAGTAAATAATGTATGTTAACTGTTGTACTCCAACACAGTAAAAAAATAAAAATAAATGTTTGTCATACAATGTTTGATTTAGGCAATCTGTTAAATGTTGAAAAGTTATCAGCTATGCAGCTTCCAGTTCATCATCCTGTGCTGCCAAGTTAGAGACATGACTGCAATAAAATGCTATGGATCGCATCCTGACATAATCCAGGCTGCAGTTATTTTGGAAAGCTGATGTTCTCTGGAATGACTGTTTTTTATGAACAGCATGTGAAGCATGAACATAACAAATTAAACCTATTCTTAAGACTATCATTTATAGGGGCCGGCTTGGTGGCAACAAGGGCTGAGGTGCTGATGAGCACCTCACTTCACACCACATCCAGTGACCTGAGTTCAGGAACGAGATCAGGTTGCCAGGTGTCAGTGGATGAGAACTGGTCCAGGGGTGGATGTAGCAGCCATTAGACAGCTCTCACCTCCCAGATCAGGGAGACTTGCTGACTCAGCTCTTGGCTGCCACCAGGTAGTGGTCTGTTGGCAGCTTCGAATGCCCAAGCAGCAGACATTATCTACATCACAGGGGTTAGGGGACAGCTGCAGGTTCTGGGTCACACATGTACCTCCGCATGCATCCATTGCCCATGTCTCCTTGGCACAAACAGGGGTATAAAATGGAAAATGGGACCTGAGGCTTAGCTGGCACATTGCACACCTCTATGGACCTGCTTCACCACCTGGGTACTTCAGCACATTCTGGATGTGTCTGTGGGGGGGAGGGGAGATGGCCCTCCTGCCTTCTGGCCCCACCATGGGAGTGCAGGGAATCCAAGAGGGAATCTTCTCAGAGATATGTCCAGGGGAGTTGGCAGCTGGTTTGGGGAGGTGGGGTCAGAGCAGTCAGCAACCTGAGGGGTAAAAAGCTACATGGAAAAAAAGACTACCATTTATACCACATTTAGAAATGTATCACCCAAATGTTAGGAAGACTCCTCTTCAGTATTTAAAATGGTATATTGGTACACAAAAAGAAAAAAATAGTCATGCTCTGTATTTAAAATTGTACATTTAAAGGGAACTGTGCTGAACCTGCAAGACATTTTTCCCCATAAAGGCTGTTTTTATTTTTGTAGTTAATCTTTTTATTGTCATATTTGTGTTGTACAGACATAGCACAAGTTAGGTGAGAGAGAGAGAGAGAGAGAGAGTACATAGTACAGTTGAGGGTACAACTCAGATATGCAGAGTTTTTGTATAATAAGAACAAAGTGTAAGATCTCATATGTGCCTAAGATCATCTAAAATATAACAAATTTAACAATGTCATTGAAATCCATATCACATAAACATTAAAATGAGAGACATTTGACGCATAACGGAAGGTGGAATCTGACATGCCGTACTGGATGTTTGGGAGCCTAAATAGTGCACACTGTATTGGATTTCAAATAATTGTAATAAGGTTGCCAGCTTACATCAAACTCTGAAAGTTTATCCAATGCAAGGTGGGATAGGCAATTAAACAGAGCAATATGAGATGGGCTAACCATGAGCTCATCAATAGAGGGGATTGTAGGGGATGTCCAGCAGGTGAGCATTAGGCAAATAGCCTGCATGCAAAGGAAGCCCAGACACTTCTGTGCCAGCTGATGAAGATATGAGGCATAAGCAGTGATACCCCGGAGTAGCAAGGGGAAAGAGAGTGGTGTAGTTTGGACAAGCACTGCTTCTGCAAACCTTTGTACCCATTGCCAAAAGGGTTGAATGAGATGGCAAGACCATAATATGTGGGCTAAATTACCTCCAGGAAAGGCACATCTTTCTCTAACAATCATCGTTGGGGAGGAGATGTAGCCGGTGGAGTATAGTCAGAGTTCTGTACCAAAACTGAAGTATTTTGTTCTTGATAAGCATACTATGGGCTTCCTTAGAAGTGACAGAAGGTCCAGCAGTGCATCCAGGTTTGGTTCTAAATATTAATTTGAAGTGCTTGTTCCCATTTGGGTTTGGAGGCTAATGACTGGTTGGGGATAAGATCTCTGATAGTTTGATACTGTATATCAACCCTGCTCTGCCTGTTTTGCATTTTAGCCAGGTAGGAAGGGATATGGGTTTATGAGAGGAGGAATGGGATGCTTGGAGCATTGTTTGGATAGCAGTGCAGATCTGCAAATGTTTCCAGTACTACTGCTTTTGCAAGCTCCAGATAATCTGCAGATTTAAATAGGAGTCCAAGTGAGATGTGCCCTGTACCAGAAGATCCCCTAACTGTTGTATGCCCTTTGTTTTCCACAGTTGCCAGAAGAGGGAATTTCTCACTAGGGTAAGGCCTGCATTTTCCCATAGGGGAGCATATGAGAGAGGTTTGGAGTCTGGAGTTTGTACCTAGCCATTAGCATGGTCTCACCCAATAGGAAACTGATGGGCCTACAGTTTAATAGGGTGACGCTTCAAGTGTTTTTGGAGAGGGTTATAAATACAGTTGGATACTACACCTCCAGGAAGTAAACATGCCTCCATGTGCAGCCATTGAGGTGTTTCAGGGTCGGGTGTCTCAAATGTTTGTGTTGCCTGAAAAGTCCATAAATACCCCAGAAACCAAGAGAGGCCTAAACCTCCTGCTGACCAATATGCTTGTAATTTAGTGCGACTATAGTGCAGCCTAGTACCTTCTCATAAGAAGTCACCCAAAAGGTGCTCTAGTTTATCCAGTAAGGATTGTGGGAAGTATAAGGGTACGTAGAAAATGAGATATAAAAGTTTAGGTGCCACCATCATCTTAATAGCTGAAATTTTGCCAACAAGAGTGAGCTGCACGGTTTTCCACCAAATGTTTTCAGCAGTGAGTGTAATCTGTATCCTGAGGTAAAACATTCCAGAAGAAGGGGCCCATTTGAATCCCAGGGAGGCAGCTATATTGGACTTACCAAGGTTATTCAATGGTAAGATTTCTGTTTTTGCATAATTTACCTTAAACACAGATAGGCCAGTGAATGTAGTTAAAAGAGAGAGTAAAGGTTGGGAGCAAGTAGCATCCTCTTCCAAAAGAACAAACAAATCATCTGCATATAATAATGTAGTGTATTGTACCCCGCCTAGGGATATGCCCATAACATCTGGAGCTTGATGGAGAGCCACCACTAAGGGTTCTATCACTAGGATAGAAAGAAGCGGGGAAGCGGGATGCCCTGTCTGGTGCCACTTTCTAATCCAAATGGGTATGAAAGGGTCAAATTAGTGAGGACACATGCAGATGGAGATGAGTAATGAGTCTTAATCCAGGAACAAAATCGTTCACCCAGCCCCAGGTGGCATAGAATGCAATGTAAATAGCCCCATTTCAGGGAGTCAAACACTTTTTCAAAATCAATGGCTATTGCCACTGCAGGAGATACAGAATTCTTTGCTTCTTACATGAGATTTTTCAGGGAGCAAAGATGATTGGAGCCCAAGCGTCCTTTGACAGATCCCACCTGGGACTAGTGAACCAATTGTGGTATTAAGGGTTCAAGATTGGAGGCCCGTAATTTTGTGTGAATTTTGCTGTCAACATTGAACAAAGAAATAGGCTGATAACTAGAGTGAAGAGTGGAGTCTTTGCCCTGTTTGCTCAATATAGTAAGAATTGCTTTCTGCAAAGTAGGGGGAGCACCATGGTTCTTTCAGTTTCGTTATAAACTTTGCAGAAAAAGGGGGAAGATAAGGTCTGCCAGTGGTTTAAAAAATTATTTGGGGGAGCCAAAACCCCTCAGGGTGCCTTCCCTGAGTTTAAGAACATAAGGGCCTGTCGCATTTCAGCTAGTGAAAAAAGATGCTTTAATGTTGCAGCTTGTTCTGGAGTGAGGTGTGGAAGAGCAAATGATTCCAGCAACCAGGGAGTGGCAGCATGGTCAGCATGAGACTGGGAAGAGTATAGATGCTTGTAAAATGTAGCCATAATCTGGTTAACAGCAGTATCTCTGGAACACATAGAGCCAGAGTCGTCTCATAGGCCAGCAATACGTCTCTCCAGCTGCTGTGTATGGAGTCGGTATGCCAAAAGCTGACCTCCTTCCCCCCTTCCCAATATTTGTTCTTGAGTTTCAGAATAGCTATTTCTGCTTTCCAGGAAATAAGGTTGTTGATATCAATGTGGAGTTGCAGAATTTCAGGATAGAGGGCCAAATGGGGGTTAGGGGGAAGCTGTGTATTGGGCTTCCTCGGCTCTGAGAGTTGTTTCCATCTCATGCAGTTGGTGCTCTTGCTGTTTCCTATGATGGGAAGTGTATCTTATGCTTTTACCACAGAGGGTGCCCTTCAGGGCCTCCCCAGTGGTCCCAGCAGAGGTAGAAGCAGGGTCTTTATGTGCTAGGAAGTCAGCCACCTCCTGTCTAAGCCATGGTAAGAAGTCCGGGTCCCTTAGCAAAAGTAGATCCAAGCACCAGCATGGAGAACGTGGAGTTGGGTGTCCCCAAAGAATATGTAATTGCACAGGGGTGTGATCTGAGATAATCTGTATCAGTATAGATGAGCTAACTGAGGCTTGAGTGATGTGAGGGGAAGTTAGCCAGTAGTCTAGCCTGCTATAGGTTTGATGGGTCAAGGAATAACAGGAATAGTCTCTGTCGTTTGGATGAAAAAGTCTCCAAACATCAGAGAGCCCAAAATCTTTCATAAGTAATGATAGGGCTGAGGAGCATCTGTGGTGGGGTTCAGAGGAGGAATTGCTTCTGTCTGTAGTTGCTTTGATAGTTATATTACAATTTCACTGATAATATTAGGCAGGTTGAGTGGGTTACCGGAGGATAATTGCTGAGCCAGAGAGTGGAGAAACTCAGGGGCATCATGATTAGGGGTGTAGAGGTTAACAAGCCAAGGTGGACCAGAGGGCGGTATCTAAAAAACTGATTACCCAACTACCCTGGGGGTCTCAGGGAGAGTATTAACAGCGCAAGAAAGCACAAAGCATTGCAGAAGTATGTTGAGTAATGCCTGTGACTGTGGGGTGTCAATGTAGAGTCGTTTGAGCCAACCAAATTTTCAAGAGGATTGGTGAAGTGAATAAGCAGAGTGCTGGTATCCATATCTTCTGTGGGAGTGGCGGCTGATATGGTTGTACTTCATCCTGTTTCCTTAATTGCTTTAGGCCAGTTTTTGTGAAGAAAATCCATGAGGCCAGGCAGAGTGGCAAAGTCCATCGGGGTTCCATTATGAATGACGTGCATGACAGCCAGATAGTGGAGGGAAACATGTAAGCCCAGGTGGTGCATAATGCACTGCACTTCTGTGTAAGACCTTCATTTTGCAGAGATCTTTAGAAAAATCTCTGTAGATATGTATCTGGTGATCCGGCCACATATGTTTACCAAGCTCTCTGGCTCTTTGCAGGACGAGTTTGGTGATGACAGTTAAAGAAACAGGCTAGTGTGGGATAAGGCTTCTGTCCACATCGTGCTACTGGCACCAGCGAGTACTGTGAATGCTCAGTAGTGAAAGGGTGATCCCCGGACAGTAGCAGAATTTGAGGCAAGGCATGCTGTAAGAATGCTGTGGTGTTACTGAGTTCAGCACCCCCTGGGAATCTTAAAAATTAGAAATTGTTTCTGTGGCTGTAATTTTCTAAGTCATCAAGTTTAGCTTGCAGATCTTTGATGGCACTATCTTGTTGATGCACTGTGGCTTGTATTTCCTTGAGGACTGTCTCATTGGCAACTGTTTTGTGCTCTGTACATGCCAATCTAGAATTGATTGCCTGTAGAGTTTGAGATGTTTGTAAAGAGGCAGCTTTCAGATCACTCATGTATTTCAGGAGCTTCTTAAATATTGCCTATATCACCATTGGCTCTGTGTGGCACTTGCCACCGTCTACCATCTTAGAACTGTGCCGAGAGCCCAAGTGGAAATATCCCATAGAATACAATTTAACAACACTGCCGAGGTAAGGAAGAAATAGTTTGTCTGGGTGCCCTAGTCATGTTTAAGTAGCAGCCATTCCACAGATAATGTCTA
This sequence comes from Neoceratodus forsteri, assembly GCA_016271365.2. Taxonomy (NCBI): domain Eukaryota; kingdom Metazoa; phylum Chordata; order Ceratodontiformes; family Ceratodontidae; genus Neoceratodus; species Neoceratodus forsteri. Next base: position 78,662,847 of record JADMNL010000035.1, read on the forward strand.
GTTGTTCAGAGGACAATTGGGCCTATGCTCCAACAGGTGGGTATGTGCCCGAAGCGTGTATCCTGCCCATGGGGCTCCGCACCTGCAGACAAGTGCGTGCCGCTGGTATTCCCCAACAGCTGCAACCTATCCATGGGCACGCCCCCCCCCAACATGCAGGACTCCACGGGGTGGCCAGGGGTGGAGTCATGGACCTGGGTGGGCATCCATTCGGATGCCCATCCCAAGTCCAACAGTAGATCCCTTGCATGGTGGGGAATGCAGTGACTGTGCTTCCATGTGGATGTCCACATGGCCAGCGGCCATGTATGTGGTTGCAACAGCCCACCACACCAACTGGTGCACAGGGAGCTGCAGTGGTGGGTAGAGGGGTTCATACAGTCCTGGGGTCAGTGCCCCCATATATGTGTGTGGGGGGTTGGCATACACTGGGACAGTGGGGGCTTGGCTGGGTGCTGGGGTCAGGGGCCCCTGGTGGCCACTGGATGTGTAGGCAGTGGTCCCCTTGGTGTGGGATGGATGCGTGGGGTGCATAGGGGACTTATGGCAGGGTTTCCCCTAGTGTACTGGCTGCCCCCCATGCACCCTGGTGTGCAGTACTATGCGGCTTTGTGCATGCTATGTAGTGCTGGCACGCCCCCCACCCACCCCTACGTGTTGTGGTCTGTGCAGGTTGGGGATCAGGTGCATGGGAGCTGCATGCAAACCCTTAGTGCATCCCGCATGGGGGGGGCACAATGGGTGCGAAGTGTCTCCGTGCCTCACATATGCAGTGCAGCGGTGCTCAGCACCTTTGAGCATAGGGTCCCAATGTAAGTAGGTTGATGGAGTAGTTAGGGACAGAGCAAGCAGTTCAAATATCATCTTGGATCAAGTCAAGTCATGCCCCCCAGGCTGTTCTTAAAATATTGGTTTGCCACTTGTTATTGTTCCATCTTTGATGGTCATTTGGTAACTCAGTAGATGTTTCTCCTGATAAAATGGATAGAAACACCTCAGAAAGCTGATTGGTCTAGAGGCTGTTCCGGCCATAATCTTATTATAGTATGACTCCATGGTCTTAAATGACTCTTAAGAAAACTTACATAAAAAGCATTTTTAATGCTACAGAAGTGATTTTTAACTTAACAATAGGGACCCCAGGGTGTGTTATATTAGTTAACATCACTTTCTGGTGATTGAATGCACCTGAGGTTTGCTGTTGCCTCAGAATAATGCACTCTTCGGTGTGTCTTATTGCTTTATTTATGCACTGGTAGTGAGTACTGTGTCATTTTGGAACTGCATAATGTAGTTTATGTCCCTTTCACAGTAACCATTGCATTCTGTGATAAAACACCAATGCACTGTGACAACAATATAAATGCTTTAGAAGGATATAACTATATCACGCAGCTGTAAAATTGTCCCTATTGCCAGTCTGTAAATAAACACCAAGGGCTAAATTTTCAAAAGTGATGATATGGACACAGTTCCCAATTATGGGCTGCACGTGCATCAATGAAAATGTGCCAAACAATCTGAATGTTATTTTCAAACATTTTGATGCATTTGCAGTAGTTTACCTGCTTTACAGTATAAAAGTGAGATCCAGAAGCAAATGATTTGATACCTTTTATTGGACCAACATAGATGTAACATAAAGAACAAAGTGCTTTAGCTTTCAGACCAACCCAGTCCCTGGGGGGGAGTAGGGGGGATTTAATTTCTATGATTTCTTATTCAGATTCCTTAGACATTTTCAGTACATCAAGTAGTTTTATTATACACTGTGACCCAGATATTCAGAAATGTGACAGAGGCCAGTGCAAGTCCAGTGCAGTGCAAGCCCGATGTGCCATTGCACAACCGGAGCCATATTCAGAGGCTGCGCAGGCCGAACTGCACAAGCGAAACCCGGCGGAATATGGCACAGTTGTGCCATGGCGCAAACACAGGTGCACCACAGCACGAGAAAGAGATGCCCCAGTGCAACTGTTAGGAGCCGAGCAGCAGAGCAACAGAGGGGGAGCACGGCACAGAGAACAGACCCATGGACAGAGCCAGGGAAGCACAGTGACAGCGGCCACAGGAGGCCTCCACCAGTAGGGTGCACACAGGCACCCAGACACCCCTCCCCAGAACACAACAGTGGCACAGATAGCAGGCAAGAGGAGGTGCCAATGGAGGGCCACCGAGGGAGCCCCTTCCCGCAGGCTGCTGGCCGTGCCCCCCCAGACCATAGTAGGACAAACCCAGGACCAAGCGGCCAAGCACACACACGTGCCACACAGGCACACAGGAGGCCCACACAGTAGGCACTGATCATGCTGGGAGGCAGGTAACATTTTTTTTTATTTTTTTTATTTTAGTCTTTGGTAACTGGGTAAGGCCCACTAGGCACAAGTGCCTGTTTTTAGCGGTGACCTGGGAGCACTGGGCGGTTAAGTGACTTGCTCAGAGCCACACAGTATGCAAGTGGAGCTTGTGAGAATCAAACGCAGGTCTGGTCTGCTGGATGTATCAAGCTTGTTCACACCTTGTTCCTCTAACCTCTAGGCTATACTGCCAGCCCAACATGGCAGACCACATGGAACAGGCCACACAACACCAAGCAGGGGCCCCAACACAGTGTGCGGCCAGTACCCAACCAATGACCATGGCCGTGTGCCACCACCACACACACACCCACCACACACCCAGACAGCCGCCCCATGGGCACCCGAAGGCACAGCCACTGACTGAGAGGGAAGGACACCACCACAGTGGGACACACTACAGCACACAGCAGTGAACCACAGAAGCACAACACACGCCCCGACACATGCACACCACATGGACAGACACTGGGCCACTGCAGAATGGCTCCTCATGCCACCTGCAAAGCAGACACTGACACAGGCAGGTGGGTCAAAAAAATATACTGACAAAGAAAACTATTTACAATAACAAGGGGGTGGGAAAGGGTAGGTAAAGCGAGGGAAGTGAACAGAGACTGTACAGTGGGAAGGGGATCTCTAGGGGGAGGTACAGCATGGGAAACAGGGGAAAGATGGGGCCAAACTAATGGCGGTCATGTCCTGCCACCCCTTGGCGTACTCGCCGCCTCCACTCTGCCAGCAGCAAGCTCCGAACTTGGAAGACTGCCTCCATGATGGTTAAGGTGATCAAGATCAACTGCCAGAGCAGTCTGCCGTACAAAAGCCTGGACACCTATAACAAGGGACAGGACAGGTGAACAGTGCAATGTCCCAAGGAACCATGCCCACCCACAGAGCGCAATGGGCAGTGGAAACACACACCCCTGGAGGTCCTGTACCGGCCACCTGCAGGAGGTGGGCCAATGCCTGCCAGCAACTCGGTGCACCATGACATTGTACAGAGGTGGTACCCATCACACAATGGCTACCCAACTGCGCAATGACAGTCATATGGCACAGTGCACTGGCAGTACTACAGCAACAACAGTGGCAGCCGGGCGCACACCCACCCCACCAACAACTGGCACACGTGTCCAATGGATGCGCCACAGTGGTATGCACCACACACAGTGTGACACACACAGCTGCCATGGCGCATGGCACAGGCAGCCATGCCCATACCCACTCCCCTGCCACCCCCCATGTAAAGTGTGAAGGACCATAACAGTGCCTACCTGATCTCTGCGGCCCTGCTGGCACCAGTCCCACTCCTCCATGGCCCGCTGCAGCCTGGTGTGCTTCTGCTGCTGCCTATGCCCGGCATCAATCCTCAGGCCCTGAGTATGGAAAGAAGACAAGTAAACATCAGGAATCATCCACAGCAGCTGCCCACCACCCCCACCTTTGTGTACAGGGTGAGTCCCTGCCCGATATGTCCCGGACGGCTACATTGCAATGCAAGCAGTGGCTGGCAATGACACCTCATGATGTACACAATGACAGTGTACCCCTCTGCAGGCATGCCAGGCAGCCTAGCCAACACCATAATACAGCACCAGGACACAAATGCAGTATGGGCTGACGTACCTGGCTGTGGCACAGACCCTCACTGGATGCTTGTCTGAAGCCTCCTCAGGCACTCTGGGTCCCACCACATCAGGCCCCCATACCGGTGACAGCATTGCTCCCCTGTCCTGGCCACCCCAGTCCTCTGCTGCAGCTAGGCAGCAATTCCCTGCCAAACTGTGACCCTTGCCTGCTGCAGGGGCACCTGGCCAAATAGTTGGGGGGCGTGGGGATGGACACAGGCCACCAGGTTAACAAGCTCCACCTGTGACCAGTTCGGTGCAAGATGGATACATCCCTGTGCCATTTCACCCACCATGATCTTGGGGGCCAAAATGGCAATAGAAGGTGCACAAGTCCATAACATGAGCCAGATGCGCAATGCGAGGGAACATGCGCAGTGCCCTTCCATTGTGCAGTGCCAGAGATGCACAGAGTGGGCATGGCTAAGCGGGGTCATCAAGTCAGAGGATTTACCCAGGGCTCGGAGGTCTCCCTAGGGGTCAGGGGTCACCCGCCATTGCGCAGTGCGCACATGCACAATAGGGCACAGTACACCATGCACGAACATGCACATAGCAGGCGTGGTGCATCATGCGCTATGCCACTGCATCATGCTGTCAGTGCATGGTGCACGACTGACACCATGATATCATTAGGTGCATGCACTGCAGGCCTGTGCACCACGCATGCATGCGCATTGTGGCATGACTTGCTCCAGTGCAATCTCATTGCACACAGTGCAAAATCGCAATATTCAGAAACCACGTGCAAATGAGCTCATCAGCCAATGCATGGCACACTGGGTGCATTAGCATGTCATTACTGTTGCACCAAACCTCATTTGCATGCATTGCGCCTTATAAGTGCCATGGAACAGTACAGGCCATGGACCGGTACTGCATAATTTTGAGGTAAGTTGTGCATGCTGCTGCAGCTCACGGGAGCAGACAGCACAGCAGGGGGGACAGACCAGGGAGATGCTGCCACTGACTCACTGTGCTGTCTATGTCCACAAGAAGCGAATGTTGGAACGTGAGGAGGGTGAGGAGCGTGGATCTGCTTGGAAGCGCAGGCCCAATTTCACTAAAGCAGAGACAGAGGCCCTGATACAATGCATACCTGGGCAGGAAGCCCATGCTGAGTGGTGCCACGGGCACACCACAGGCCAGGGCTGGAGCCTGGGAGGAGGTAGCAGCATACGTCAACCAGTATGGCAGCCACCAGCAGTTGGCACAGGAGTGTCAGAAGAAGGTAGGCATGGACAAGAGGCTCATTAAAGAGAAGATGGCAGCCATCCATGCTTCTTGTAATGTCACCAGTGGGGGGCCTGCGGATGCACCAACACTCATGGCGCAGGAGGAGTTGGTGGCAGCCACCATGCACCACAGCACAGTGAAGGGTGTGCCTGGAGGTGGTTTCCAGATGGGTGGCAGCCCATCACTGCATAGTACGTATGTCAGTCACCCACAGCTGGTAGCATGGAGCCAGCATGCATGTCATGTGCATGTGTGCACACCCACTTGCATGCCATGCTACAGGACATATGCAGTGGCAGTGTGGGTGGGCACAGGTGGGCATTGCATCACTGACACATCTGATTTCTCTTGCAGCACCAGCACACCTCTGTGCAAATGATGGGGTACCGGCAGCAGCCGTGGATTCTGGTAAGGCCACAGAGGACCAGCCACCCACCTCCACTGGGATCCAAGGGCCCGACAGGCTGCAGCCCAGAACCGCAGTGCAGGCAGAGGTCCTGGACCTGGGGTCAGGCGAGGCCCTGGATGTGATCCTCCAGGATGCCAGCCTTGGTGTCCTGTGTGTGGAGACACAGATCGGAGTGGGGTATGACTCTGATAAGGACTACACTCAGCTCCTAGACAGCATGGGTGACACTGTGGCTGTGTCACCCCTGCTGGCAGCTGTCACAGGCACCATGCCCAGTGCTCTGCCAGCAGTGGAACAGCTGCCTGCCACCACTGCGGGTGCAGCAGTGTGCACTGCCACAGCTGTGCCCTGCAGCAGTGGTGGTGTGGCTGTGCAGGTGCTGGGCAGTGTACAGCAGCCAGATGGGTGATGGCAGCAGGTTGCAGGTGCCACAGGCAGCTAGATGCAGGGTTTGCCACCGGTGCACCTGCAATGGACATTCCCCCTGAAGAACCCCACTGTGTGGCGTCCACCAGAGAGGGGGCTGTGCAGTGTGGCCTGTCCCCACATGAGGATCAGTGTCCAACCCAGGAGCCCCAGGATGTTGACTCGCTGGCTGAGCACACCCGTTTGCTGTGGGCATCTGTTCAGCAACAGGTGCTGCTTGACACTGTGGTGCGGAGGCTTGCCAGTTAGCCAAGCAGCAGAAGAGGGGCAATGCTCAGATCCTGGCAGGGATGCAGCACATGCAGGAGGCCATGACTGCATCCCTGGATCACATTGACACTGTGATCACTGATGACTTTGCACTGCTGGCTACCACAGGGCATGGCCAGGCACAGATGGCCCCCCGCAGTGCACTGTCCACTCCACGAACCCAGCATCGGGCTAACCCAACACAGTCAATGCCAGGCTCTGATGTGGGCATCCCAGGCACTCCCAGGGCTGGCCTGTTTGGGCACCTTCACACCCCTGCACGGACAGGGTCATGGTCCAGCGGTTCAACCCCTGGGGGGCTGTTGCTTACCCCCATGGCTGATATGTAGCCTGTGGCTGCTAATTGGCCCAGGTGTGACTGCCCCTGTGGCCATGGTGGCCATGGTTCCATGCAGCAGACCTGATGTATGGGCCACCCCACCTGCAGTCTGCAGCTGCTGCCCTGTGCGCACATGGGAGGTGTATGTATGCCTACAACTGATGTGGCACTTGTGTGTCATGCCACACCCTGCCTATGTGTGTGCTTGCTCAGCTGCTGAACCATGAAGCATGGGTGTGATGAAGGCAGTCTAGCACTGGTTGTGCCTCTGCACCAGTGCAATGTATCTGATCCATGCCACATACCAACACCTGGGTGTGTGTGCTGTGTGTGTGTGTGTGTGTGTGTCCATGTGTGCGTGTGGTTGTGTGCCACTGACTCCCCTACCCTGCATCACACCTCTGTGTGTGCATGCCCATTGCCATGCACCCCCCTGCATGTGTGCTGTACCTGTTTGTGTGGCCCATGCATGTGTATCACATCACCTACCTGTGTGCACCATAGTGCTCCTGTGCAATGGTGTCCCAGTGTCATCACGCCTGCTATTGCAGCCGAGGATCCCTTGGCCAAGGGGGTAGCTATCCACCACCCTCTGGCCCATTGGCTCCGTCATCCCAACTACTGTCACCTCATCAGCCTCGACAGCTATCCTACGGTCAATGGCCATGTTGTGCAGTATGAAGCAGGCCAGGAATAGGCCACAGACTTTCAAGTGGCAGTATTGTAGGGCACCGTCTGATCTGTCTAGGCAATGGAAATGTGCTTTCAGCATGCCAAAGACATGCTCGATGATGTTGCACGTGCTGGCGTGTGCCTCATTGTAGCATTCCTCTGCTGGGGATGATGGGTGCCAGTAAGGGGTGAGCAGCCAGGGCCTCAGTGGATAAGCACTGTCCCCTGTGTGGATAATGACATGGTTAGTCCTCTGCTATTCTGTGCTGTGCCCCTTGTCTGTACCTTGCACCCACGCCAACATGCACACCCTGCCTTCCCCATCCCAAGGTCTGCTCTGCCCATTGCCCCTTGCCCATGTCATACTCACCAACTAGGTGGCCCATTGGGGTGTCCCTATGTTCAAACCTGTGGCACAGTGCAGAGCTGTGCCAGATGAATGCATCATGTGCACTCCCAGGGTGTGTGGTGCAGACATTGGTAATGCGCCCTGCGGAATCCACACCACCTGGCAGTTGACACTCAGGTTCCCCTTCCTGTTTATGTATGCCACACCCTCGGGGCCAAGTGACATGCAGATGGCCATGTGGGTGCAGTCAGTGGCCCCAATCATGCCAGGCATAGGTGCAACCCTGTGGAAGTCCTGCATGGTTGCTGTACGCTCAGCCTGTATGCTGGGGAAACAGATGAATTCTGAAACAAGTGGCAGCAGAGTGTTGAGGAACTGTATGAGGATATGGGAAGTGGCCAACTGGGTTATGCCTGTGGTGTCCCCTGTTGGTCTCTGGAAGGTGCCCATGGTGAGCAGGCACATGAAGGCTGTCCCCTTCATCTCCATGGACATGGCATGGCTCTGTCTGGTGGGTGCCTGCATCTCCTCACTGCACAGCTCACAGAGCTGCCTCAGAATGGCCCTGTTCAGGCAGTAATGACTCACAATCTCTGTGTCACTGTAATTCTTGAAGGTGATGTGGGCACGGTACCACCTGTGTCAGGCGTACCACCGATGGGCCCTTCCTCAGGCACATCGCTATTCCTCCTGCCCACTCACACCCCTCATTACAGCCTCCACCATGAAGGGTGCACTATCTATGGCCTTTGCTGTCCAATATCCCCCTGGGTGGTTGGCTGCTGTTGGCTGATGGCTGTTTGCCACCCTGGTGCATTGCCTGGTGGTGTGTCTGTCTCTCTCTCTCTCTCTCACTCTCTCTGCTCCTCTCTCCCCTCTCCAATGTGACCTCTGTTCCACTCCCTCTGTGTCTGCCTTGTTCTTTCTTTCTTTCTTTCTTTCTTTCTTTCTCTCTCCCTCACTCCCTGTCACCTGGCACAAGTGCTTTTGTGTGTTTGCACCCTGTATTTATGGGAACAAGTCTGCTCGAGCAACTTCAGTTTGTTCCACACTTGCGCCATGGTTTCACAGTTGAATATATCACTGTGCAGGATATTCATGGGAACGCCCCCTGCACTTGTGCCTGCATTCATTATAGTTGCACATTGGCTCAATGGATTTTGCACTGCGCAATGGCTCCCGCTGAATATGGCTCCTTGGCGCAAGGCCGCACTTGTGCCGGCGCAACTCAGTCACCATGTGCAACTGCTTTGAATATCAGGGCCTGAGAATTTATTGAAATCTGTACATATCAGGTTGCATGGTCTTAGTTTCTTGGTGGTCCTTGACAAGTAGCTGTTTGTGTGGCTCTTTTACTGCCAATTTATATTATCATCTATAAACTCCTGTTACAACACTTAAGGCCTTAAGGTTTATGGACATAATAACCAGTTTGAGAATACAGTTGGGTAATGTTTCCAGCTAAGTTTTACATTTCATGTAGTGTGAAACTATTGCTCACTTTAGGTAAACTTTACTTTAAACCCTTTGTATGCCATGTATATTTACTTTTTGTAGTTCTAGTTTGTGGTGCTTGTTTTTAACTTACAATTATGTCACATTTTAGCATGTATTTAATCCGAGTGGGTTTTGCTTTTAATGAACTGCATTCTTAAACATACTGGAACACTCATAACTGGGTTATACAGCTCTCTGCTCGAAATGTTCTTATCTTACTCTGAAGGTATCTCTAAGTCACTTTAATTTATGTGCAGTGTACTCCCTGCTTGTTGTTATGCTCTAAGCACATCTTACCTGTAGGCCCTTTCAGCTGAAGCTGAACTGGTACTATTCAGCTTCTATGATATTTCTTCTGTTATTTTTTAAATTAGTATTTTAAACCAGTGGGATTTTTTTCTGTTTTCTTCTGCATGATCTGTGTGTTAAAAGTATGGGATTTTCTGAATACCTGTCATTAATCTTCTGAGGAAGGACTGGGTTAGTTCGAAAGCTAAAGCACGTTGTTCTTTTTGTTACATCTATGTTGGTCCAATAAAAGGCAGCAAATCATTTGCTTCTGGATCTGTTCTTACAAGCACCAATAACAATACAGCAAAGACTAAATCTGTATGTCAGCACAAAAGTGATGCATGCTTCATTTTCTGTGGGCAAACTGCCAAAATTGTATCAAAACTTTAGAACACTTTTCATGTGGTCTATTTTTTGTTGCAAGTTGTGCATATGTAGTAAAAAGATGTCACAAGTCCAGGACTCTCCTTTTTAAATCCAGCCTCATGTGAGTCTACTGTGAGGTCTAGAAACTGTAGATGGAGCAGTAACAGAATGTGGACCAGCATTTGAAAACTAGCTTTTACAGAAGATAGTGATTTGTAGGTTTAATGCAGTTCTCCTTTAAGATATCATTCAGTTTTGAAAAAAAAAACAGAATAAAGGCAAGAGGTTAGAAAGGTGTCAACTCTCAGCCAATGGGTTAACCCATGTATTTCAAAAACAATGAGACCCACTTACCTGTATCTCAGCAACAGAGCAGGGAATAGTTTGGGGCTAAAAGATGTGGGGGGTACTCGATCTTATCTCCACCATGACTATCCTGGTGGTCATGCCCCAAGTTACACGTACCTTCTCTCCACCCTTGCCTTTCCATATATATGTATAACAATAACTGAATGTACAATGCTATCCACCTGTACCACAATGCACAAAAAATATACTTTGCCATTGTTTTGAGAACTTAGATGAGATGTTTGTAATTGTATATACTAAGAACTGTAATCAACTAATGTTGTAAACTGCAACATTTTTCTTTTGCCTTTCAATAAAAATAAAAACAAAATCACAGATTGCTTTTTGTGTTATGGAGGGTAGATCTCCAGCTCACAGATAGCATGGCAGCCCAAAAGAGATAATATTCTTACAGCTCCTGCTGGGTGATCTAACAACACATGGGCATGGACTATGATGACCAGCAGTCACTGCTATTTATTTATTTATTTATTGATTGATTGATTGATTGATTGATACAATCAGATTTATAGACCTTTGAGTCAAGGACACATTTCCAAAGGCTCTTCATCAACCAACAGATTAGACAAACATAGACAATGGAATGAATCAGCATAGCATGTTTCAATTCATAGGACTACTACTACTACTATAGAGCGAGACACACAGAGATGAGCTACAGTATAGACAATCCATTTGCGCTGTGTGTCCGATGACACTGGGAGACCTATACAATTTGGTAGCTAAACACTAAACACTACTACAGGTACAGAGAGTGGGATGACCTATACAAGGTGGTATTTAACAGTGCACAAGTTATACAGAGTGGTAGCTAATACAGCGCATAACTATGCAAAGCGGTAGCTAATGACAGTGCAGATTCTATACAGAGTGATGGCTGCGAACAGTGTAGGTACAAAAAATATTGGACACTACCATATTTGTGAGATGTATGATTCAGGATAGCGAAAGCATGATGCGTGAGTCAATCGGGAAAGAAAGGGTGGCTAGTGCACAGCAGGTAGCAGAGCTGTCTGCGGAGACCTTGTCAAAGTAGGTGGTCCTGGCTGAACTGTACAGCCAGGAGTAGGCATGGATTTTATGGGGCCACCAAGGACAAGTGCTGCGTGCCTGTATTGGGCAGGTGTAGGTGCGGGTGACAAGGATGTGTGCTTTTAGGGCTACCTTGAGGGATCCAAGTGTACCATGTCCAGTTATCCCAGGGGGAAGGGAGTTATACGAGGTGGGGGCCTTGACAATAATGACTTCTGTGCCAAAGTGGTCCTCACTCTGGGAATAGCCAGGACAGCCTTAGCCAAGCCGCATGTGCTCACAGAATGGGCAGCTATGGTTAGTGAGGCAGTTAGTCCTGGTGGGGTCAGGCCAAGGAGTGATTTTTTGGCAATGAGGCAGGCCAGGTACTGGACTTTCTCATCAAGGTTAAGAATCTGGGCAAGGGAGTAGAGCATGCACATGTGAGTTGTGCGGTCGGCAGCAGTTAAGAGCCTGCAGGCTTTGTTAATGACCATTTTTATTTTATCGATGACATAGACAAGTAGCCCATAGTCAATAAGGGACATGACTGAGGAGATGAGGGCTAGTCTAAGGGCTTCCGGTGGAAGACAATTCTTGTGGTGATACAGTAGGCCAATACGTGTATTGGCAGCAGTGGCAAGGGTATTGATGTCCATGGAATGTGAGGGCAGTGTCAAAGGTAACTCCTAGGTATTTGCATGATGTGACTTGCTCCAGTGTGTATAGTGATTTCGATTGGATCTGCAGCTTGGTATTTCTGAGCTTACTCTGGTGATGGGCAAATAAGAGGGTCTTTATTTTTTTAGGTTCAAGACTAGCTTATGTTCTGTGAACCAGTGTTCTACTTGGATAAAAGCATTCCATAGGGCGGCCTGCAGTTTGGTGGAGCTGGTGGGGGAGGCACAGATGACAGCATCATCTGCATATAGGAGAAGTTTCTCGGTGCACACGGTGGGGACTCCATTTGTTTAATAGGCTAAATAGCAGTGGCCCTAAGATGGACCCCTGAGGAAGCCCGGAGTGGATAGGGTGCTGGCAGGACACTGTGTTGTTTATGGTACACACTGGACCCTGTCAGTCAGGTAGCTGTCTAACCAATGGTTGAATTATTTTTTTGCTGGATGATCTGTCTTGGGTGCCTACGATGACTTTGCCATGTGGTGGGAAGACTTTAAACACATTTTCCAGTCCTTTTTCACAGGGGAAGCATGTTATTTACACACCTCTATGTGTTTGAAATACTTGAATTTAAGATATCAATTGCAAGGTACCGGCCTGGAGGTGCTGAGTGTTGAGGTGCTGGATGACACACCTCACACCACACCGGCAACCTGGGTTCAGGAACGAGCCAGTGCTGCTGGGGGTCAGCAGGGGAGGGAAGGGATCGTGCACCTGGAGGACAGCTCTCCCTTCCTTGGGGAGGGATCCAGGGTTGTGCTGCTTTGCAGTGGCACCTGGCAATGGTCAGGTGCAGCACAAGCAGTGCTGTCATGTACAGCGGGGAGGAGTTTGGTGGGTGGCAGCATGCTGTGCCCAGCCACCATTGCATGTTCAAGCTCCTCGGGGACTAACAAGCAGAAAACCCCCTACCACATCCATGGAGATGATGGGGGTTCCAGGGATGCTGCCCACATCCCAATGCTGGCCCTGTGCTCGGGGGACTCCATGGCTGACCCACCATCCAGGTAAGGCCTCTTTAATCCCAGAAAGGCCAACATGGGAGAACAGGCCTGCCCTGGGGGTGCTCAAGGGGGCTAGGTATGCCTGGATGGTCAGGGGAGTCCCTCCAAGGGATGCAGGGTTCAGGCTGGAAGTAGAGGCTGCCATCGAGTGGACACCTCGGAAGGATGCCCGGGTGTGGAGGTGAAAAATAGAATTCTAAAAAAAAAAAAAAGGAAGGAAAAGAAAAAAAAGATATCAATGGCAAAATCTCATTTCTGTTATGCACTCCAAGGGTAGGAACTACTTGATGGATAGTACCTCACGCTGATCTCGGATGCAGTTTTACCAATATGATGGAGCTAAATCCCTGGAAAAGAATTAAAATTTGACACCAAGGGTCAAAAACAATCATTGGATGACTTTAATGCCTGCGATGCCAGACTTAAGCGATGACATATGTAGGCTCTCTGCACATCTGTCCATGCATTTCCCTCTTCTGAGCCCACTAGCATCATAAATATGGTGCAAATACATGTCCAGACAAAATCTGGATTTCCAGACAATTCCGGTTTCTCCAAGCATTCTGCTCTGTCTCTCGATATATCTCTCTGTCTTGCCTCCACATGTATGGGAGTGTTGAACCCTCCCTATCTCATTGTCAGCAGTAGTTAAGGCTGTTAAGGGTTTATCCTCAAATACTGCACCCAGGATGGATGTCCTTCCCCTGAAGATTTACAAGACCTTTGTGGATTACTTGACTCCCATACAGCAGGTATTATTCACGTAGTTCCTAGCAGCGGGTTTCCTACTGCCCTCTATGAGGTGAAGCCTTTCTCATTTTTTTTATATAAAAAAGGTGATCAGATATTGTTGGATAATTGGAGACCATTATGTCTCCTTACTACAGACTATAAAATACTTGTTAAAATGTTAGCTGGATAACTGGCCACAGCAGCAGAGATACTGATTTCTAGGACCCAATGTTGTGCTGCTCCCTCTCACTAGATTTCTGATAATCTCATACTGCTCCAAGAAATATTTGAATGGAAAAAACAAAGTACCTGCCATGGTTATGTTCTCTCCTGGAATCAGGAACAGGCATTTGACTGGGTTTCCCTGCCTTACCTGTTTGACAATCTATTACAGTATGGCATCCCCCCCTTTTTGTGTCCTGGATCCAGACGATGTATTTGGCTGCTAGATTGATACCTTATGTGAATTATTTTATAGGTCATCCCATGGTACATTGCAGAGATGTAAGGCAGGGCTGCCCACTGAGCTCCTTGCTCTATGTGTTCTCCATTGATCCTTTCCTATGGCTTATCCATGCTTCTACAACCATCCAAGGTTTATAGCTTGTGCCTGACACTCCAGAACTCAGTGTGCTCACATATGCTGATGATCTGCGAATATTTTTAAGGGATTCAGAATTGGGTGATAATGTTAAGTCCCTGGTGAGAGATTTTTCATTAGTATCAGGGTCTAGAGTAAACTATAACAAGAGTGTGGCAATACCATTGGGTGACCTCGCTCAGTTACCCACCTCGACTTATGCAGGAGTCTCAGTGAACTATGACCCGGTGAAGCTTCTAGGTATTTATTTTAATCACTTTGATGTAGCATTTTTCAATTGGGAAGATTCGCTTAAAAAGACAGAAGAAATTTTGGCTTTTTGGAAATACAGAAATCCTATTTAATCCAAAAGAATATATTTCATTAAATCCTTATTATTGCCATGTTTCATGTATCTTAGCTATGTTTTCCCTCACTCCCTCCTTCTTTGTAAACTAGGTTGTACAGTGGCTTTTTTTCAGAGGTTGTGGGGCTTACGCCCAAATGTAATCCAAAGGAATGTCCCTTATTTAGCTAGAAATAAAGGTGGTCTATGTATGGTAAACTAACTAGCATTTTACTTTAGCATATTTTTTTCGAGTAACTTCTCACCAGTCCTTAGTGGTGCCTAAGCTTCCTGGGTCCCCCTGGTAGAAGATTGGTTAGTACCTTCTTTGACCCATTGGAACACACCTGAGGCCAAGCCCCCGGGTGGGATTTATGCCCATTTAGTACCAACATATTTGCTTTCTGTCATTAAAAAGCTCTTTCAATGGCATCTAATGTTTATGGATTGTTCTACTCTTTCCAGGAGGGGACTATATCAGCATATTCTCGATGGTAATTTTACCCCCCCCCAAATGAAATAGAAATTCTGCCCACCTACTGAACTTTACACAGTGCTCTCCCAGCTTGCAAATATCTCCATCTCATTCTATATGTGGGATGTGCTTTGGCTCAGCCTGCATGGTAAATTGGTGATACGAGACTCCCTGAAACACAAATCTGTCTCAGACTGAATGTGTCCTAAAAGCACCTGTGTAGGGATTCTGGGATTACAATCCACTTTTTCTTTGAATGCCCATTTAGCCTGGCTTTTTGGAAGCACCTTAGTATGTTGTGATGCAGTCATATTTATTTATTAAAGTGTTTCACCAGGAAGGCATACTGAGCAGTATAGCTAATTTCCAGATGTGTCCTGGGGGAAGGGAAGGGGGAGAAATACAACTACAAACTTATATGAATATATTGAGAATAAATGATAAGTTACATGTTACATAGCAGACAATACATTGCAGCAAAATTGTGTTCAATTTCTAATATTTACAGAATTTACATAATAGCTACAATGGTATAATACATACAGGCAGAAGTAAAATACATGGATAACTGGACAGGCACCCAAATAAATCAACATAGGGCAGCAGTTGATTTGGGCTAGTGGAAGCAGCCCAGTTAGGGTCAAGTCCTAGGGGACTGCAGGTGGCTGAGCAATACATTAGGTGGTCGCCCAACCAGACCTGTCCCAGGGAAGCCATGTACTGGGGCTAGGGGTTAGGAGTGGGGTAGAGGGGGTATTGTAGGGAGAGAGGATGGTAGGTTTTGGCAGGAACAGGTAGGGGTTGTGTATTCATTTAAGAAGGAGGAGGAGAGTGAATTGTATGAGGTGGCATTACAGAGAGGGGAGCCCATTCCACAGTTTAAGACAGCAGAAAGAGAAGGCAGATTTTCCAGTGGAGGTAGACTGGTGGGGGATTGCAAAGGATTTTAGGGCAGAGTTGCGGAGGGAATAAGTATGTTGGGAAGAAGTGCAGATGGAGGATGAGCAACTGGAGGGAAGGGTACCAGCCCAGAATTTGACCATGAAAGTGACAGTATGGGACAGACATCTGGACTCCAGGGATGGGAGAAATAGGGCTTTATAGAGGTCACAGTGATGAGTGTGAGGGGAGCAGGATAGGATAAAGTGACAAAAGGAGTTGAAGAGGGTGTCCAGTCTGGCCAGGGTAGTTTTGGGTGCAGCACTATAGACCATGTCAGCATAGTCGAAGGTGGGGAGGATGATTTTCAGCACAACTGCATGATGTGCAATTTTTAGAATACAATCCTTGTTTTTGTATAAGGCACCAAGCTTGGGGTGAAGGTTCTTATGGATTGCATTCACATGCATTGAAAAGTCTAGATGGTGATCAAGCCAAACCACAAGGTATCTAAAGGTAGTGACATTTTCAACTGGTATGCCATCCAGGTTGTAGAAGATAGGGGGACTGGAGTTTAGCAAGCCTCTGTCTAGTGCTGAAGAACATGAAGACTGTATTTTTGGCATTCAGGAACAGCTGGTTGGACTGGAACCATAGCTGGACCTTGTTTAAATCATGTTCCAGTATAGCCTCTGCATCAGCTTGAGAAATACTAGATGTGTAAAGGATGGTGTCGTCTGCATACATGTGTATTTGGGATGAGGAGCAGACTGTAGGGAGATCATTAAGAAAGGCTGAAAATATTATAGGGCTGAGTACTGAGCCCTGTGGGACACCAGTGTTTATGGGGAGGGGTGGAGAGAGGGAGGAGGCAATCTTAACCAATTGAAATCTGGCTGATAAGTAGAATTGAAACCAAACTGTGGCAGAGGAAGTTAGCCCAGTGGCTGTGAGTTTTTGGAGGAGAAGGGAGTTGGATAATGTGTCAATGACTTTTGCCAGGTTGACAAATATGGTGGAGGTAATGTGTCCCTGCTCCATATTGGTGAATACGGAGTCAGTGAGGAATATGAGGGAGATGGCGATGGAGTAGGAATTGCAGAAGTCGGATTGGAAAGGGATAAAAAAACATGCGGAGTCAAGGTAGGGGGTGAGCTGACCAAAGGCTATATATTCTTGGAGCTTTGCTACAATAGGAAGCAGAGAGATAGTTCAATAGTTCCTTGGGGCTGTAGGATCACTACCTTTGAGGAGAGGAATAACCGTACAGTGTTTCCAGATTGTGGGAATTGAGGGAAGAGAAAAAGATAGGTTTAGTAGTGAGGCCAGGGGTGAAGCTATAGCAAGGCAGAGAGATAAAGTAGTTTGAGGTCCAGGCCATCTGGGCTCTTACCCTTGCTAGGGTTCAAGGCTTGGAGGGCCTTAAGAGCCTCATTTGGCAAGATGAGGGAGAAAGAGAAGGAGGGAGTGGTGGAATGGTTTGGTATAGGAAGGGGGTTCAGGGCTGCAGTAGGTATACAAGGGGTGAGAGTGGTTAGGAGTGAGGAAGTGCAGGATGTGAAGAGAGTGTTGAAAGTGGAAGCAACTGAAGGAGGGTCAGATAGTATAGTTTTTCCACAGATGCGGGTTGGGACAGCGGGTTGGGAGGGGTGAGAGAAGAGGGATTTGACAACTTTCCAGAACTTGGAGGGATGGCTTAAATTTGTGTTGAAGGAGGTGGAGAAATATTCAGATTTAGCATATCTGGTGGCCTTAGTGTAAACATTCCTAACATGACAGTATTGGAGAAGGAGTGGGTGGGACCTGGATGTCTTATAGGCCTTCCAAGCCTGATCCCTAGCACACATGTAGGCCAGTAGTTCACTATTAATCCATGGGAGGTGTGAACCTTTGACTCTAGCTAGTTTAGGAGGAATGTACAAGTCCCAGGTTTCCAGGAATTTTGTCTGGAAATAGCTGAGGGCAGTATCAATAGAGGATTCTGTAGTAATGGATGACCAATCAGTGTGGTGCAAGTTAGGTAATAGGGGTGCTATGTTCAATGAGCGAAAAGAGAGCAGAGAGATCAATTTTTGAGGGGTTTAGCCTGATGGACTTTATGGATACAGTAAATCATATGGTGATCACTAAAAGAATCTGGCAGGGTACCTGCTTCAATTATGCGATGGGGATGAGAAGTAAGGGTCCAGTCTATCAGGGTGTGCTTGAGTGATTTGTGATTGAGTTGAGCTGGAGAGGTTATTAATTGTGTTAAATTTAGGGAGTTTACTTTGGAGCATATTTTAGTGTTTGCAGGTGAGGGCCAAGCCACGCTTATGTCTCCTAACTTTTATAGCTCAGCAGAGGTGGTATGTGAGGTAATAGTGGTGATGAGTTCAGATATGGTAGATGTAGGGAGACCCGGATGGTAGTAAGACCTGGTTATGTATACTGGCAGTGTAAAGGGAAGGGAAAGTTTAATGAGAAGTTCACATTGGGATGGGGAGGAGAGTGACAGAACAGGGGAATATTGGAAGTTGGAATACTAAGGCCTCATGTAACATAGTTGTACTGGGCCTTTATCCCTGATCATGGTCTGGGTTAACCAAACGTACCCTCCAGGTGTGCTTTGCTGTGTGCAAATACTGTCTTTGGCAGGCTTGCTATGCATACACACTACAACACCACAACCAGAGTCGGAGCAGGACGGATGTCACACCGGCCGCTGCCCGACAGGAAACTCCCCAGTTGAAGACTGTCCATCTGGTCCCCAAGCCCGGATTCACCTTCAGGTACTCTCTACCTGAGCGGTGCCCCCCCCCCACAACCAGAGTCAGAGCAGGACAGCCGTCACACCGGACGCTGCCCACTGGGAAACTCGCCAGTCGAAGACCACCCGCCTGGTCCCCAAGCCCAGATTCACCTTCAGGCACTCTCCGCCTGAGCTGTGCCCCACAACCAGAGTCAGAGCAGGATGGCCATCATGCCGGCCGCTGTTCACCGGGAAATTCACCAGTTGCAGACCACCCGCCTGGTCCCCAAGCCCGGATTCTCCTTCAGGCACTCTCCGCCTGAGCGGCGCCCCCCCCAACCAGAGTCAGAGCAGGACGGCCATCACACTGGCCGCTGCCCACCGGGAAACTCACCAGTCGCAGACTGCCGCCTGGTCCCCAAGCCCGGATTCAGCTTCAGGCACTCCCCATCTGAGCAGCGCCCTACAGCCAGAGTCAGAGCAGGACGGCCGTCAAACCAGCCGCTGCCCGCCGGGAAACTCACCAGTCACAGCCTGCTGCCTGGTCCCCAAGCCCAGATTCACCATCTGAGCAGCGCCCTACAACCAGAGTCAGAGCAGGGCGGCCATCACACCAGCTGCTGCCTGATGGGAAACTCACCAGTCGCAGACCGCCCACCTGGTCCCCAAGCCCGGATTCAACTTCAGGCACTCTCCATCTGAGCAGCACCCAACAACCAGAGTCAGAGCAGGATGACCATCACACTGGCCACTGCCCGCCTGGAAACTTGCCAGTCACAAACCACCCATCTGGTCCCCAAGCCTGGATTCACCTTCAGGCACTTTCCACCTGAGCGGTGCCCCACAATCAGAGTCAGAGCAGGACGGTCAACATTCCAGCCTCTGCCCGCAAGGAAACTCACCAGTCACAGACCGCCTGCCTGATCCCCAAGCCTGGATTCACCTTCAGGTACTTGCTGCTGCCACTTGCTTCCTACGTTCTCCACTGGGGCCTTTCCGATTGGAGCAGTTCCTCTGTGCTGAACGCTGATTGGTCTGCCAGCTGTGGGCTCCCCTGCTGATTGGCGTGCTTTTCCTTTTGGCTTCTGGACATAGACTGCTGTGCTTTTCAGCGCCTTTTTTATTCAAACCGAAATCTTTAACTTTAGAGATACCTTTACTGATCAGTATTTTTTCTCCCCCCCGAGGCCACCATTAAATACACAGTGGCTCCGCCCTCCTCGGTCCGCCTTCACCTCATTGGCTAAACTCTAACTCTGCACTGAGCTGCAATTAACTTGAGGTGTAAGTGGTCCCAAATTGCTAAGTTTTGTGCTCCCCTCTCTGGCCTGATCTAATTACCTGCTGCTTAAGCTCACAGTATAATCTAAGTTACTAAAATGACCCTACAATTGATACTGTATCTTCTTGTGGTCACACTACCACTACTCCACTTGTCCATGCCTACAGCACCCCAAAACAAAGCTACCCCCTCTGACTTTGTGCCACATGACTACTACTACTGTAATCTCCTGCTACTTCCTGCCCCCTGCTGTGACCCCTCCCCAGTGCTACTAAATAGGATCTGGATCCACATGCTTGCCCATGTGCATAAGAAATGCCACCTCCACCTACTTGCCCGTGACTCCTTAATGCGCCACAAGCTCTGGTATTTTCTCTTACTTGCTATCCTGCTCTCAGGAGAAGTTCAACTAAATCCAGGACTGTCTAATGTTCTACCTGACACTATTAGTAATGCTAAAGGTCTTATTATAGCACACCACATTATCAGGAGCCTTGCACACAATCTAGCTGAGCTTGAATCCTGGACCACCCTCTACAAGCCTGATATTATATGCCTAACCAAAACATGGCTAAAACCATCCATATCTGATTCTCTGTGCCCCCTTCTCCACTATAACCTATTGAGACTTGGCAGAGCTGCACCCAAAAGAGGGCGTGAGACAGCTGTCTACTTTAGGGATCATTTTGATGTCTCTACCGTAAAATCATCTATTTTACACCACTGTGAGGCACTTCATGTCCTGCTCACTCTTGGTACCAAAAAACTTCACACTGTGTGTGCCTACAATCCCCCAACCAGTGGGCAAATAGGACTGGATGAGTTAGTGGAACAAACCTCATGCCTTGTTGGGAGAAACGAGGTAATTATACTTAAGAACCTAAACATTAATTGGCTAGGCTGTAGCCAAACCACAATAATGACCAAGTTGCAGAGTTATAACCTGCACCAGCTTATAGCTGATCCTACCAGAAACATCCCTCACTGAAACGTGAACACACTTCTAGACTGGGTAATGACCAATCGCCCTGAAAATGCAATTGCCTATGGTGTTCTACAAGATGCCATCACTGATCACTCCCCAACATGCTGTATTTGGGGCAAAAGCAGGCCTATCCAGACGGGGCCTCATTTCATTACCTTCCGCAACTATGCGAATTTTAACCCTCAGTTTTTTCTGCACGGCATTGCCACTACTGATTGGTCCTCATTCTCACATCCAGTGATGCTCAGACTGCCCTTAATTTGTTCTTGCAACAATTCCTAGTGCTCCAGGATAGGCACTGCAAACTTGTAAGCCTTCGGGTAAGAAATAGGTAAACCCGCTGGTTGAAATCTGACCTACTAGCTAAACTTAAACTAAGGGACAAAAGCTGGCTCCGTTATAAGAACTCAGGGCTAGCCTCTGACCTCACTACCTACAGGGCTCTGTGAAATGCCTGCAAAAAGGACATAAAAAAAGCCAAGAGCTCCTACTGCATGGATTTACTAACCAACTCCTATGGTGACCCCCAAAAATGTTGGTCCCATATTAAATCCTTTCTTGGTTCTAATCTGGCATCCACCCCTAATGACATGTCACTTGATGGGGTGCACTGTAATAATCCCAGAACCATTGCCAACTTTTTTAACAATACATTTTCGGACTTCACCAACTACACCTCCTCTTTCCCTATCCACCCAGCCAAGTGTAAACGGTCTACATTTCTCTTTCAAATCAGTCACAAGATGTGAAGTGCTTAGATTGCTAAACAGTATCCTGGACTGCACAGCAGCTGGCTCTGACAGTCTAGAACCCAAGCTCCTGAAGATTGCAACCCCTTGCATTGCTGCTCCCCCTAGCCAGGATTTTCATGCTCTCCCTGTGCCAGGGCTATATCCCTGACATATGGAAAGTAGCTAGGATTACCCCTGTTTTTTTAAAAAAAGGAGATCATAAAGATCGCTCAAACCATAGACCTATTGCCATCCTGTCTGTTCTAAATAAAATTCTTGAGAAACTTGTAGCTACCCAGACAATTGACTTCCTACAGAAATATGATCTTCTTATCCCTGTCCAGCATGGTTTTCACAAAGGTCATAGCACCACTACTGCCCTTCTTAAACTCACATCAGATACACTAGTGGCTATGGACTCCGGTCTTCTCATCGGGGCAGTTTTCATTGACTTGACTAAGGCGTTTGATTTAGTTGATCACTCCATCCTTCTAGCCACCCTTGGATCACTAGGCTTCTTGACTAATGTTGTAAGGTGGTTCAGGAACTACTTATCTGATAGGTCTCAAATTGTGAAATACAACTCTACCCTCTCGGTCAAAACCACTATCAACATTAAGGTGCCACAAGACTCCACCCTTGGGCCCTTGCTTTTCTCTCTTTTCATAAATAACATCTCTACTGACCTCCACAGGACAACCTCCTTGTTATATGCAGATGACATTGTTCTGTATGCTAGCGTAAAAAGCATTGATGACATAAACAATCTACTGTCTCTTGACTTCCAGCTAATACAGGAGTGGCTATTTACTCTCAAACTTGTACTGAATGAGTCTAAAACCCAAGCTATGCTCTTTGGATTGAATGCGAAGCTCAAACATGCCCATACTAAATTTAAAGTCACCTCCTTAAATGGCTCAGTAGTTGGGGTAGTAGATTCATTTAAATATCTAGGAGTCACCCTTGATCTATCCCTAAATTTTGACTTACACATCAATCAGATCTGCAAACTGGTCAACACCAAACTTGGAATAGCCTACCGAACCAGCTATGTGCTCACTACCTCAGCAAGGCTTGCCATTGACCATGGCATACTCCTACCATCACTTACCTATGGTGCCACAATATATGCCTCTATGTGCAAATCAATCCTTAAGAGATGGGATGTCACGTATACAGTAACAACATCTGTCGCTATGCGTCCTCCTCACACTGACTGAAACACCAGTGTCTCCTCTATTCTGACCTGGGATGGCTTCCTCCTACTGAACTAAGGCTTCATACCTATGGTTCTATCATTGACAATATGGTCCACCTACAAATATCTAAATCCCTGGCAGGCCTCTTCCAAAACCTGACACCTTACTATGGGTTGCGGTCTGCTGACCAAGCCCCCGTCTTCATTCCCAGACACAACACCACTAAAGGTGCCAGTGCTTTTGCCTGTCATGCCCCCAAATACCGGAACTTCCTTCCACTAGCTTTGCACCGATCACCATCTCATGCGTCATTCAAAAAAGGGTTGTGTAATTATCTTGATACTTCCCACAGATGCTCCTGTTTCAAACCTCCCTAGTTCTCTCCTTTCTGGCCTCAGTTCTACGTGGCATTTTACTGATCTGCCCCTCTATATGCAATGCACTTTCCTCTACCTAGCTGACCCATCTCCCATCTTGCTTCACTCTCATCCCCTTTTCTTGTCTCTTTACTTCTATCACTTACTATTGTCCCTCCCCTAAGTTAACTATTTTCAATCCCTTATCAGCACTAAAATATTCAACTTGTCATGTTTTCTTAAACAAGTTGTGGTGTAGTTTTTGGTTATTGTACTGTTCCTGTTTTATTTCTTCCTACACTGGTATTGCAACCTCCTTGTTATATGGCTTCTTTTTGTAATTTGCTTGTATGTTATTGTCAACTGTTTATTTTTTTTTTTTTTGTACCTGTATTGGAATGTCCTCGCTGTTTTGTTATACTTTACCCTCCCAGGCCATGCCTGAAAATAGTCATTGCTATGGCTAATGCACTTACCAGGTAAACAAAAACTAAATAAATTATGCCATTGCACGTATGGTACATGTTCAGGCTACAAATTTGTATCTGAGAGATAAGGGTTCTTTATAGCTGTTTCACAAACTGTGGCTGGGTTTTCATCATTCATTTGTTTGGTTTTTTTTCCAATGGTTTAACCAGGAGTGGCACACTAAGCTGAAAACTTGTTTACAGGTGCGACCTGGGAGCACAGGGAAGTTAAGTGACTTGCTCAGGGTCACACAGTATGCAAGTGGGAGCTGTGGGATTCAAACCCTGGTCTCCAGATTTGCAGCTCAGAGCCTTAAACCACTGTGCTATACTGCCTCCCTGTGTTGAGATCATGATGAAACTATTTTGTGACTTTTGACCTGCACACCCGATGTATGTAGTGGCTGATATATTTGCTCCAATAAAATTCCCCTACTCTTCCTGAGAAGTGCCATGGGAACTTTAACGTCCACCTGAACAACCACCAGAACAGGCAGACAGGACCTCAGTTTAATGTGTCATCTGAGAAACAGCACTTCAGGAGTGTAGCATCCCCCTCATGATGCACTACAGTGTCAGTACTGGGATTGTACCCCAAGTTCCTGGTGTGGGGCTAGAACTCAAAACCTTCTGATCTTCCAGCCTCAAGGTGAGTGCGCATGACTTGTGTCACTGACACTGCTATGTCATTCATTATATCCCTAGGGTGAGATTAACCAGCTCCTGGGTGCCTTAAGATCAATGGCAACCATGTTACACATTATTAAAAAAAGCCTGAATTCAAGTCCCTGTGTCATAAGTAGTGTTTCCTGATAATTACATGCTATTTGGTTTTGTGATTTTCTTTAAATCAGCATTGGTGAACTTGTTCTGCACTAACTGGAAACAGTCAGGCTGTTTCTGTCTCTCTGACTGAGCCTTGGAGGCTGATGACATCATATTGGAGTAAGCTACTGCTTCAGCAGTGCAAGTTTTATATTATACTAGGTCTTATACTAGGTCTATTTGACAGGAGAAGGCAACATGCCCATAAAATCTGCCCCCGCTATAGCAGGCCTGAATTACCCTATAATCAATAGATGTGAGTTTAATTTCCTTTTAAATTGTTTTAAAGTTCTAGCTTCCACCACTTCCTCTGGTAACTGATTTCAGGCTCTAGCAGCTCTATAAGTAGAGTAACCCCTTCTTCTGTTATTATAACTATGAAACATTTTTATTTGTTGTTTGTGACATCTCAATCTACTCTTATTATCGCAAATGCTTATACCCAAAATTTTACTTAAATCTTGATCTCCGACAATCTTATACATTTGTAGCATGTCACCTCATATTCTTCTCCTCTCCAATGAATACATGTCAAGACATCTCAGTCTGTCTTCATATGTATGGTCTCCCAGTCCCGTTACCATCCTAGTCACCCTATGTTGGACCCTCTCTATTCTAGTAATATCCCTTTTCAAATACAGGCTCCAAACTACCGAACAATAGTCAAGATGGGCCCTTACATAAGATGTATGTATTTTCCTAATGAGAGTTAAATCTCTGGAGACAAAAGCATTTTTAATACAACTTCTTATTTGGTCTGTTTTTTTTTTAATTATTTTTGTACAATGCTTATTAAAACTTAATTCTTTATCGTCGAACACCTCCAAATCATTTTCACTCTCCACCTTATTAATTTTATTTCCAAACCATGTGTAATCATTTAATTTATTATGTTTTCCCGTGTGTAAGACTACACATTTATTTATGTTGAAATTCATGCCATTTTTTGTAGCCCATGTTTCACAAGTCGAAAGGTCCTTTTGTAGGTTTTCTATTTGCGTATTTGTTTGCACCACTGCCCCCAACTTAGAATCATTGGTAAATTTCATAGCCCAATTCATTATATTCTGGTCAAAATCTGATATGAATATATTAAAAAGCACCGGTCCCAGGACCAAGTCCTGGGGCACCCTGCTGCCAACCCCTCTAATTCCCAAAAAACTACCTCTGATCCTTACAACTTGAGTTCTGTTCTGAAGCCAGTTGTTATTGTTAATCCATACAATTACTGAGTTCTCTATTTTTACTGTCATTAACTTGTTGATTATACTTGCATGAGGCACTTTATCAAAAGCTTTTTCAAAATAAAAAAAAATGGAATCCACTGGTTGATTACTTGACATTGCCTGGCTGTCTTTTTCAATAAAAACACAGCAGATTTGTTGTACATGACCTTCCCTTCTTAAAACCGTGATGATTTTGGTCACAAAATCAGCTTTTTTGAAGTTCAGTTTCTAACCTATCCTTGATGATGCTTTCCATTTCCTTGCATAAAATGCAAATAAGACTGATAGGTCTATAGTTGGTATGATTTGATTTAATGCCCTTTTTATAAATTGGAACTATTATGGCATTTCTCCAATCCTCTGGTATGTCACCCGTCGCTAAAGATTTTGTAAACAAGAAAGTCAAGGGAGGTGCTATTTGCATCTTTATCTTTTTAATAATCTAGCACAAAGTCCATCAGGTCCAGCCAATTTATGAATATTAAGTATATTTAATTGTTCCATAACCTCTTCAGTTGTTATAGTCAGACTCTTGGTTGGACCATTAAGAAATTCAGAAGCTATATTAATAACTGCATTATACATATTATTCTTTTGATAGACGGAAGCAAAGAAATCATTGAACATATTTGCCATATGTTCAGGTTCATTAATTTCTATTCCATCTTTCATTAAGGGACCAAGTAATCTGTCATGGCTTTTTTGTTAACATATGCATAAAAAGCCTTGCCATTATCTTTAATACCGGCTATTTTCATTTCTATTTTATTTTTTTCCTCCTTTATTAGTTTTTTGCATGTTCTTAGGGCCATTTTATATTTTGATATAAGTATTGTTGTCCTCTTCATTGCTCTATAAGTAGATTTTTTCCTTTTGATTGATTTTTTAATTGTGTCGCTGCATGACTGAAGAGCTAAAAAGCTGTTAACTTCCTAATTAGAGCAGTCTGTAGAGTTATTTTTGCTGTCCAGGGATTTTACTAATTCAGTCTCTGGTTTGTGTTCAGATGAATTACTATAGCTAAAAATCTGTTGTTCTGTTCTTATAAAAAGTTGATCATTTGAGTTTCAGTGCTGAACTGAAGTGGTATGCATTTGAGACATCATCTTGTCTGTATTACAGCTGTGAGTTCTGTCCCATAAAAACTCTGTTTTTTCTAGCTATATAACACTGGGTTGTGTGTTTAAGCGATATAAAATGAATCTAATGTTTGTTAATTCATACAAGCAGTTTGTCTTTGATGTAGCCTCAATAAATCGATTCATGTAAGGACAATGGTTTTCCTCTCAGATTGAAAAACAGGTGCCTGCCACATTCTGCTTTATCAAGCACATGTACTATATGAACTCACAAATTTTAGTTCTTTGAGGGGTTCTGTGTGAACATACATAATGTATAACTAGAAACAGTATAGAGCATCCTGATGCCCACTGTCCCCTGTGCCATAGCTGAGGCAGCTGCGCTCTTTCCCCATCCCCTGCCCCACAAGCCCCCTGTCTCTTGCCCCACATTTGAAGCTGCTGCACCCTGCTGCTGACTGTCTTCTCCCACACAGTTGGGGTTGCTGCACCCTGTTGTCCCATTATCTGCCTGAGCAGTCAGGGCTGCTGAAGCATGCATACCCCATTCCATAGTCAGGGATGCTGTGTCCTGATGGCCCCCTGGGTCCTGCCCCACAGTCAAGGCTTCTGCACCATCCTGTCCACAATCCCCTGCCACCACAGCCAGGGCTGCTGCACCCTGATCTTCCCTACTCAGGCAGGGCTGCTGTGGTCTGCTGTGCCATACAGCCCCTTGCCTCCACAATTAGGGCTGCTGCACCATGCTGCCACTTGCCACAAGATGTATGGCATTTGCTACATCCTGTCCTCTGCCCCTAAAGTCATTTCAGTTCTACCAAGGTATGGCTGCTTCACCCTGTCCAACAGTTTAGGCTGCTGTACTCTAATGCCTACCTTGTCTCCTGGCCAAAGAGTCAGGACTTCTGCACCTTACTGCCTTCTGTCCTTCACCCCCATAACACAAGATGAAAGTATTTTTCAGGTTTTTTTTTCTTTTAGGCAGTGCAGCAAAAAATCTGACTTTGGTGACAGGGACAGCATAGTGCAGCAACACTAACTGTGGAGTCATGGGGCAGTGGAGGCATGGGGCTGTTGGATGCAGCAGGGCACAGAAGTTCTGACTGTGCAGACAGGAACAGGATGCTGCAGCTCTGGCTATGGTGTCAGGGGACAGACTACAGCATGTTGCAGAAGCCTTGATTGTGGGGCAGGACATGGGTGGTCATCAGTGTACAGCAACCCTGACTGTCGGACAGAATGCACATGGTGCAGCAGCCCTGCCCATTTGGGAAAATGGAAGTAGGCTGCAGGGTGTAATAAAGGCCCCACCTCTGGTTGCATGGACAGTATGGTGCAGCAACCCTAAATGTGGGGGCAGGGGAAATGGGACTCTAGGGCATAGCAGATCACAGCAGCCCTGACTGTGGTGACAGAAACAGGGGGGCAACATGGTGCAGCAGCTCTGACTGGAGGGGTTGGGGGAAATGTGCAGCATGGTACTGCAACCACAACTGTTCAGACAGTGGCAGCAGGGTACAATGACCCTGATTGTTCAAACAGGAGATGGAGCAACAGGGTGCAGCAGCCCTGGCTCTATGGTAGAAGATAGTGGGCAGCAGGGTGCAGCAGCCTTGAATGTGGGGCAGGAGATAGGGTGCTTGTGGGGCAGATGACAGGGAACAGCAGAGTGTAGCTGCTTCAACTGTAGGCAGGAGATGGGGGCATCAGGATGCTATATAGTGTTTCTAATTTTACATATACATGATGTATTTTCACACAGAAACCATCAAAGAACAGAAATTTATGAGTTCATATAGTACATGTGCCTGACATAGCAGAATGTGGCAGGCACCTGTTTTTTCAATCTAAAAGGAAAATAATTGTTCTTACATGAACCAATTTATGGAGGCTACATCAAAGACAAACTACTTATATGAATTAACAAATGTTAGATTTATTTTATAGCTATTAAATAAACAACCCAGTGTTATATAGCTAGAAAAAAACATAGAGTTTTGATGGGACAGAACTCCAAGCTGTGATACAGATAAGCTGATGTCTCAAATACTTACCATTTCAATTCAGCACTGAAACTCAAATGATCAGCTTTTTATAAGAACAGAAGGGAGCAGTACATTTGACCGATTCTTCAAAGATGAACATCCATTTGACAGCCACTGAAATCCCAACTTGTTTAAAAGCCCGCAAAGTATTTTACCGCATATCAAAATCCCAACAGAATGTTGCGAGTAGATTGCGTGCTGCTATTAAGTAGATAAAGCAAAAACAATGTACATTCCATTCCACATAGTCACATGCACCTGTCACTTAGTCACCACATCATTTGACAAACTGATTAGTACACCAGTCATTCAGCTAAACTTCCACATCATTTGACAGACTGATTAATTAGTTCACTCAGGTGCAACGTCGTGTAACATTGCACTGCACTGCAACATAGGATGGCTGCTTCGATGGTGGAGCCCTGCAAGACAGTACCTTCACAAAAGGGACATGACAAGCTATGTGTAAAGAAGAGGCAGAGGGGTGACCGCTTTTACTGGTGCTGCCAAAAAAGAAAGTGAGGCTGCCGTGGATGTGCAAGCACTGTTAAAATTGGAGGTCTGCAATTTTTGCATTCAAAAACAGACCATAACCATTTGCCTGATGCTAATGAGGGACCTGTGGCCAAAGCTGTCACAGCTATAAAACAATGTGCACTTGGCACCAATGATTCACCAGCACAAATCATACAGGCTGAATGTTCCAATGTTGATGCAGAAGTGTGCCACGGCATGCCATCTCAGCATGCTTTGTGACAGGTGGTGAAAAGAGCCCACCAAGAAAATATACCACTGGAGCCACGTACGCAGGATCAAGTTACTATTATTGATTCCCTGAGGTACATTGATGGGGAATTATTTGTAGCAAAGGAATCTGTTTGTGGAGATGACAAAATCCTAAATTTTACCGCTAAAGAGAACATTATCAAGTTGTCTGCTGCTTCAGTTTGGCTGATATACTGTTCCAACCCTATTTCACCAATTGTATTCTGTGCATGCACCAGTTGGGAGCACAGATAACAGCAGAATGGTACCACTTGTTTATTCATTGATGTCATCTAAATCTCAAGATTGCTATGTGTGCCTTTTCCAAGATATCCTGGACATTGTGGATGGGCACGGTGTCAGCCCTGAACCACAGTTCATTGTCACCGACTTTGAACAGGCAGCCATAAATGCTTGCAAAGCAGAATTCCCTCAAGCAAGCAATAAAGGTTGTCTGTTCCATTTTGGACATATTATATGGTGTAAAATCCAGAGCGTTGGCTTGGCTTGGCTGTAAAATATAGGTCTGATCCTGACTTCAGCCTCCTGATGAGGCATTTGCAGGTATTAGCCTTCCAACCAGCTACCGAAATACCTCCCACATTTGAGTTGCTGAAGGGTGATTCCCAGAGTGCTGCTCCCCTATAATTGATTGGTTTATGGAGAACTATGTGATTGGGAGAGTGCGCTGTGGAATGTGCAATAATGCCATTGTTCATAGCTCACCACTGTTATCACCTGATCTAAGGTCTATCAATGATCAGATTATATTTGGGTTTCCACGTACACAGAACAATGTTGAGGCCTGGCATAGATGACTCGGAGCGTTGATCGGATCTTCGCATATGGGCATCAATAGATTTGTAAGAGAGCTTATGAATGAACAAAGAACCACAAAGCACATGATAGAGAGAATAAATAGAGGTCTACCCCATTCATAGAACTTAGTGAATGGAAGTGCACAGTACACACTGTGAGCCCATTGCTCTACAGTGTCTACCAATGAGCTTGCAGGTGATACTGTAAGCTGTCATTTGGTGGGTAGCCATGGAGGTGCCCGGGGGGGTTTGCTGCCCACTGAGGTATGGCCACTGCTGGGACAGGGGAGTTGGGTGGGATGAGGGTCCTGTGTGGAGGGAGGTACCACTAGACCACCAGGTTTTTCTTCTATCAACATTTATAGGAATTGGACTCAGGAATGGGGATGGGGAGAACCACTGGACTACCAGAGATTAATTTAAAGTCATATTTATGGGGATCAGGACTCAGGAATGGGAGGGAAGGGGACCACTGGACTACCAGAGATTATTTTGATGTTACATTTACAGGGATCAGATCTCAGGGAGGAGGGCCACTAGATCACCAGGGTATGGACGTTATGTGTCCAAACAGTTCAAGGAGTCAGGGCATGGGGGGTAGATATCCGGGGGCTGGAGGCTGCTGTCTTGTACCATGCAATATAGCAGCCCACCTCTGGGTGGCTACCAGTTAGGCATGTTTTTTACATACCTAACTTTGGGCTCATCTATGTGGCACATCTCTGAGATGTGCGGGCAGATGCATTGCACATCTTGGCTGAATATCCTGATGTGCCACATATGCATGGGCACACCCCCAGAGATGCACTTCATACATTAAAGAAGCACCTCAGTGCATCTGAAGTTGTGCGGTGCATCTCCAGGGTTTGAATATGGCCCTGGGGCTCACTTCTGGCCATGTACTGGTGCAGCTCAGTTGCGCCAGTCACATCTCCTTGAATATCTTGGCCAATATACATGAAATTCTGATAGAAAACTATACCATTTTCAGTTTTTTAACTAAATAATTTTTTAGATGACATCATCTTAGAAAAGTAATTTTTGCATTAATGGATGCTGTCACCCATACTATAAGTTTACTTCAATACTGTCGTAATTGTACTCCAGCTGCAATTAACAAATCAGTCCTTTGATATTTGTAATTTAGACCATCAAATGATTAACTTTTCATTTTCCATGTGATATGGACAAATCAAATTGTGCAAAACAGTAGTAAGTTATAGGATTTAATTGTCTTGATTATGTTACAAAATGTAGATGGTGCCTTTGTACTGCAGTACAGCATGATTACCTCCACTGCAAAAGTACTGTACACAGTTTGTAGAGATCATGTCAGTCAAAAACATTGAATAAATCTACAAACTCTGTTATGTTATCTTCAAGGCAGGTTTTGGTTTGACAAGGATATTCCACTAATCCTTACCAGTAATAAACATGATCATTTCTCTCAGGATTTGGAAGTAAACTGATTTTGTTTTCAAAGTATAAAAAAACAAGAACTTCACTGCTAATTATTTTTCATTATTTTGGTTCCTACCATACTTGTTAGCATCATCACTTATAGACCTGTTAATTAAATGAAATACTGTTATTTAATTTGTTGTGCAAAGGTAAGAGTATATATACAACTGTTAAAATTACAGTTCCGGTCTTTAGCCTAAAGACATGCTTTGTACTTGTTTTCTAAAACCAGCTATAAATTCATTGCAGCATTGAGAAAGAGAGCCATATTGAGAGTATAAGCACCTTTGCTTTACTGTCCAAGTGATGTTCAAACATGAACTGAGTTCATGAATGAATAAACAAACACCATGTTTGAATATATACATTCATAGAATATTGGTATGTCTGCAACTCCACACTCAAGTGTGGTTCAGAAACCTAAATGAGAGCATTAGCTGCATCAGCTTATAATTGTAAAAGAACATCCTTCCGCAAGTTATGCAGAATGGGTCATCAGCTGCTTTTGATTGGGTTGATTCTCTGCACAACGGCCAAGATGTCCACAGTAGCCAACTGTGTAATGAAGAAGTCAAAGATGGAGGCATTCTTCAGAGGAGGTGACATTATTATTGGTGGTATATTCGTAGTACACTCCAAATATGTTTATCCTGAACCCAGCTTTAAAGAACTGCCTCTGTCAATAGCATGCTCAGAGTAAGAATTCTGCATTTTTTAACTGTGGTTTCTAGGCATGGTGTGTGAAATTGCTATGTGTTTTGTTTAGTGGCTAGGGTTCTATTAGATACTGCTGTATGGAATTCTCAAATGTCAGCAGAATGGAATTCTGTAGAGTTTCAGAAAGTTCTGATTAATTCCATGGAATTCTTTGGAAGCAGAATTCCAAAATTTTGTAAATGGTAGTTTAAACTGTGGATTAGGGGTGTCCATTCAAAACCACAACAGCAAAAATATGGTTTTGGACCATGCAGCTTTGTACTGACTATGTGGCATGGTTATTGACTGCACTGTTTTTCAATGCTCTGTCTTGACATAGCACCATGGATTAATACTTTGCAGTTTACATAAACTGCAGATTAAGTTCTACAAGCCACAGAAAGCAAATCCACAGTTTGCATAATCTGCAGAAAACTAGTTTGTGGTTTAAATGAAAAGATTTTCAGAATTCTGTAGAATTTATTAAAAAGTTATTAAAAAGCATTTCAGAAGCGAAACTGCCATTTTGCTTCAATTCCACCATCAGAATTTCAATTTCTGCAAAGCTCTACTGTCTGTCAGACCTAAATCCCTGGAGCCAGATTCTCAAATGGATCAGTCTTGGATTTGTTTGTCTCAATTTTTAAATGTGGACATCTGCCTGCTCTGGTCTAGCACTATCCACATTTATGATACAGTAACATTTAAAAAAGCAACTGCCTGAGCAAATAGCATAAAACCCAGTATTTGTAATTTGTTGATGCAAAGTGCTGTGAATCATGACTGTCTTGCACAGCAATTGATCTGTTTGTAAATAAAGTGTGGAATCAGATGGGTTCATGAAGATGCAGAGCTAGATGCAGAATCCTTAGATCTGCTTTTATATCACTGAAATTTCAACTACTTGTCTAGGATTTCAATGGATGCTTATGGATTTATTTATTTAATATATCTCATTAGCTATGTGATTGTGTTTTGATTACATTGTGCAGTGCTCTGAGTTTAAGAAGTGTGCTTAGCATATAGAAATTCCTATCCTATCCTGTCCTATCTTATGCTATCCTATCCTATACTATCCTATCCAACCCTACCCTACTATATCCTACCCTGTCCCATCCTGTCCTATCCTATCCTATCCTATCCTATCCTGTCCTGTCCTGTCCTGTCCTGTCTTGTCCTGTCCTATCCTATCCTATCTTGTACTACCCTACCCTGTCCCATCCTATCCATTCCTATTCTATTCTACTCTATCTTATCCTGCACTTGTGTGTGCTTTAGAGTCCTTTGAAAATCCTTCCCTTTTGTGACAGGGTTGGGAAAATCCCTGCTCCATTTGTGATGCAGAGAGTTTCAAGCTAGGATATGTCAATGTTGATATACAATGCCCTAAGTGACCTCCTCACCATCAACCCCTCTAAAGGTGCCTCCTCTGAAGGCTTTGACCCAAAAGTCCTTTTCCCTCTCCACTTCGACCATTGCCTACCCCATCTCAATAATCCTAACTCTCTCATTCTCTACAGCCCCAGTCTACTTTCATGAAAAATCAC
This sequence comes from Neoceratodus forsteri, assembly GCA_016271365.2. Lineage (NCBI taxonomy): Eukaryota > Metazoa > Chordata > Ceratodontiformes > Ceratodontidae > Neoceratodus > Neoceratodus forsteri. The sequence continues at coordinate 78,696,960 of JADMNL010000035.1, forward strand.
TCAATCACCACCTCTCTCCTATGGCTTACAGACTCCATCCTAACTGGGATGGACAATGGCCAAATTTCATCTGCCATTTTTGTTAACCTGGCCAAGGGCATCAACACTGTCTCTCACTCCCTTCTCCTTGACTGACTTGCGGCAGCTGGTCTATCTCCCTCCACTACAAACTGGTTCAAGGCTTACCTTATTGGTAGAACCCAATCAGTTAAGATCTTGGACGCCACTTCCCTTCCCCTCCCCTCCCATTTAGCACTGGCATCCCCCAGGACTCTGTATTAGGGCCCCTTCTATTCTCCATCTTCTTAAATGACCTTCCCTCTGTTTGTTCCCCGTCCTCCGCTATACATATGTATGCCGATGATACAGTCCTGTATGCATCTGGCTCCTGTCCTGCTGAGGTTACAACCAGTTTACAGCAAGACTTCAGCAAGGTTCAGCACTGGTTTGCTAACCATCATTCTTTCCTCAATGTGAAGAAGACTGTCTCCATGACTTTGGCACTAGGCAGAGACTCTCTAGGCTTCCCTTCCTACCCATTTTCCACACCCTTGATGGGACTTTACTTAAGGACACATCCTCCTTCAGGTACTTAGGTGTTTGGTTGGACCAACACCTAATTCTCTCTGGACGTATTGACAACCATCCAGAAAAAAACTGCACCCCAAGCCTGGTGCCCTGTTCAGGAACTGTAGTTGCATCCCTACTATGGCTAGGCATGAACTTGTTCAGAAGATGATACTGCCCATTTTTGATTACTGTGACATAGTCTATGGTGCTGCCCCTAAGTCCTCCCTGGCCAGACTAGACACCCTCTTCAATTACTTCTGCCACTTTGCCCTGGATGCCCCCCTTGTACCCACCTCTGTAATCTTTGTTGTGCCCTATCCTTCCCCTCTCTTACAACTAGGCAACTCTCCCACTGCACTAAATTCACTTCCAAGCACTGGTTGGGTGAGCTCCCTTCCTACCTCACCTCCTCCTTTATATCAACCCCCCATCCTCCCATTCCCTTAGATCAACTGACTCCTGCACCCTGGTAGTCCCCTGCAGATCCACCCTAATCCGTAAATCCGGTTACTCTCATTGCCTCCCATAAATGTGGAATTCCCTCCCCCCTCAAATCTGGCACTCATCCTCCACCTATTCCATCAGCTCTGCCCTCAATAATTACCTTGCATCTAGCTGCTCCTGCCATGTCCCTCCCTAATTCCCTCCTCTAAGCCTTGGATAAATCCTACCCCTCCACCATCACCTTCATTTTACCCTGTGCACCCACACACCCCAAATTTCTAGCTCTCTTCCCCTCCCCCCAAATTGATCCCCCTTACTGGCCTCCCTTGACCTCTCACAGAATGTACAGGGACCCCAAATGCTCCCCATGAGTCCATGTATCCTGATAGACTATTGATTAGGCCCCATCCCTCCAAAGGTGTGAATTATTTCCTCCTCAAGGGTTCAATTCTCACTCTCTCACTCTCCTATCACTCTTTTAATCCCTATCTACTTACCTTCCCCAACTCCCTGACAGGGTACCCTGCATCCTGAAGGGTCCTCTCTTGGGTTAGGTCCTATTCTCCCTACTAGCATTTAAGTCACACCTACTCCCTCTCTTTCTCCTCCCTCTTTTATCCCTACAGCCTTATCCCCCTTTCTGTCAAGCCCCATAGCCCTCTTGCAGGGTTCCGCACATCCTGAAGGGGTTTCTCTGGGACACTGCCTGTCCCCTTTTCTCTGGTCCCCCCAGTCCTCTTGCAGGGTTCCTTGTGTCCTGAAGTGGTCTCCAGGGACATGACTTTTCCCCCTCCCCCAACTCACTCTTTCCTCTTCATTTCCCCCTTCTCTTTCATGTAAGCACTTGTTTACTTATTAAACTGGCACTTATTATTATCCACTCATCTACCTATTATGTGCAACACTGTTGTAACACTGCTTGTAACTCATGCCTTACAACGGTATGTTAATGTTAAACTTGTAACTTGAATGTTTAATATCTCATTCCTACTGTACCCCTTCCCCCCTGGTCACACTGTGAGACAAGAGACTTGTTGCTCAGTGTGCCTTACTGATGAAACATTTCAATAAATAAATATGTTCTGTCCTCTTCTATTTCTGCCACTTCTCTGGCCTTGCATGTCTGATTGTGGCATCAACTTTTCTTGAGCACCTGGGGACTGACCACCCTGGCAGTTGCACAATTTCCCCTTCTGTCTCCCTTCTTACACTTGCTGTTTCTATTCTTTCTTTCCCTTGATTCTCTGTAGTTAAAAAATGTGAAACTTTTTATGTGAAACAGGGATCCCTTGGTTTGGAAAGGTATGCAATAATACTGTTGAAATATTGCAGACAGTTATTTGAGTTTATTAGAAAAGATAGCAAGCCGTAATAAAGAAATAACTTGAGAAACCTTTTGACCTCCACAAGCTTGTTAACTGAACTGCCAGTAGGATACATCTCCAGACAGAATATTCTAGTCTGTTACACATGTGGAGCATAGATGTGCTAGTCACAAGATAAAAAGAAAGTTACAAAGCTGTGTTACATTTTGTGAAAAACAGGATGCAAAGTTAACCTTCCAGAAAAAAAGGAATCTTATAAATACAGCAATGTTTAAGTTTTCCTGTTTTTTTGACACAGAGAGTCACTCAGATGAAGGACTTTTGTTTGGGCTACCTGTAATAAGATCCATCCTGTACTATATATATATATATATTTATTGTTATTGTTAGTAATAAAACACTACTTATGAATTTTGTAAGTTCTCGTGGTTTGCCTATGCTTCCTAACATTTGCTTCCATGATGGTTGGTGATTGAAGTGGAATTTATGCTGCACAAACTCAAAGCTAGGAGTTTTGTACATGGGCACTTGATCTGGTATCAGTGAAGCATAGAAGAAAGGTAGGAAACCTTCAACTGCAAGCCTGGGAGTGAATACCAGGAGAATGGCTGCCAAACTGGAAGCAGAAACAAAACTCCAAACTAAGACTGTACAGCCAGCAACAGAGAGGAAAGAGAAAGGAGAAGTAGGGATAGAATCTGAAAGTATGGCTGACTTCTTCAAATGTCAGGCTATACAACAGAGAGAGGCTGAGAAAAAGAAAAAGAAAAAGAGATTTAACATCGAGAAGCACAGGGAAGAGATGCAGTGTTTAGAGGCACAAAGGAAAGAAGAGATGCAGCAGCAGGAGCAGTGATTGCCGAATGCCTTGCAAGCTATCAAAGCTGTAGGATCTGGCACAGGTCCAGCAGATGAAAAAAGTACAAGCAACTTAAAAGACCTACATTTACAAAGTTGCGTCCCTCGGATGATACTGAAGCATATCATATAACTTTTGAAAGAGTTGCCAGAACCTGTCAATGGCCTAGTCAGCAATGGGCAATCAAGCTGGTACCTTATCTGACATGGAAAGCCCAACTTGCCTACAGCAATATGGACATTACACAGTCAGAAAACTATGACCTTGGGATTACTTTATCCAGCTGATACATTGATTCAAATTTGTACAGTTATGTTGGTGTTGGTATCTTGGTTGTAAAATCAATAAAACTCTTGATTTAAAAAAAAGGAATTCTTAAAAGGTATGACATCTCTGTAGAGACTTTCAGGCAGATTTTGGTCCCTGAAGTACCACTTAGCCGACAATTCCAGAGAAGCCTTTCCCTGACTCAGAGAGAACTCCTCAGAAAATGGCTTCAAACAAAGGACAAAACAGTCCCACAGATCACAGACATAATTGCAATGGAGCAATTCAGCAACATCCTGCCTACAGACGTGCAGCTTTGGGTAAAAGAACACTAACCAGAAAGTGGGAAAAGACTGTTTCTTCATTTATTTGTTTTATTTTATTTATTTATTGAAATATTTCACCAGGAGGGCACACTGAACAACAAGTCGCTTGTCTCATGTTGCAACCTGGGGGGAGGGGGTTGCATAGGGTTGTGAAGGATGAGCAGTTACAATAGTGTGTGGGTAGTACAAACAATACAACATTGTAAGATTGTGCAACAATTGGAACACAAGGTATTGTACAATAAACAGTAGTGGAACATTCGGTAAATTACAGTACATGCCCAAAATCATACAAAAGAACATATAAATGTACAAATCAGTAATAATGCAACATAACCATTTATAGTACATGAGTGTACCAGGAGCAGGCTCGAGGTGGTACGCAAGTGCTGTTGGGGTAAAAGGGATGGGGAAGGTTGTCCAGATGGGTGACCCAGAAGGGCAGATGGAGAAGAGAGGGGGAAGGGCAAGAACTGAATATGAGGAGAAGGGGTATCCATTTCCTGATTCTCCTTCAGGATGTTGAGAACCCTGCTGGGGTGTATCACCCCCTTTCATCGACACCCCGACGGTGAAACATGGAAAAAGACCTTTACGGTGACATTCACGGTAATGGTCCTTTTTCCGTGTTTCACCTTTCTCCAGTGATCTGCCCCCTCCCCGGACCAACTCCGACCTGGAGTTGGAATCCTAGAGTCCAGGGGGTGTGGGAACAGAGCCCCCCACATGGTGGGGTGGGTGGTGCAGCCCCCTCCACAGAAAACACCCAGTCAAGAGGCAGTACAATACCTGCGTTGGTATTATGTCATCGCTGTGGGGGAGGTCGGCATTCTCGCTGACAGGAATACTTGGTGCTTCCATGCTGGGGGGGTCGGGTAGGAAGGCAGAAACTGAGGATAGGTATTAAGAAGGGTTAAAGCAGAAATAGCTGAAGAAGAGGTGATTGTGGAGGGTGGAGGTAAGGGAGTAGTTGGAGGAGCCGAGGACCCTCTTCAGCTGAGGACTACCAGATAACCAGACAGACCCCACAGCAGGGAAGTAACAGCCAAGGGCTGGTAAGACCCTTTTTTCCCAGATTAACTCCAGATTAGTTAAGAACTCTGGCAGGGGTAACAAATCTGCACCCAAAGACTTTATTTGCTATATCTGCACTAAGCAAGAAATTGACATAAAGAAAAGAAGGGTGTCACTGAAGCAAATTTAGCCTTAGCAAATTGGGTGCAAGTATTTAACAGATGTCAAGCTGTGAAGGGACTTACAGATTCGGGAAGCAGACAAACTCTGGTACATGTTAAAGTTCTGGGAAAGAACTATGTACACGGACCAGGTACTGGGTGTAATTTGCATCCTTAGGGATATTCAATAGTATCCCACCACTCAGGTGACTCCAAGCATTCATGCAGTGTCACACCAAATGAAAGTGGGGGTAGGATCAAAGTTACCTGTACATGTGATTACTGGAAATGACTTTCCAGGATTTACTAAATTAATCACAGAGGGAGTAAAACTTATAGTTTCAGCAGCTGTAAAGACAAGAGCACAGGCAGAGGAAATCACACATAGTGGGACTCTTACTTTTGGTGACTTAGATGCAGACTTATTTGAACGCGTCTCCAGAATACTGAAGTCCAAGAAAGAAAGAAGACGCTTGAAAAAACAGTGATGACAAAAGACTGATGGACATAAGGGTTGACATATGAAAATGCATTAAACTGATAACTGATTGTGATTTTGTTTCTGAGCAAGCTAATGCTGTTTCTCTCCACCATCACTTTAAGCAGTTGGAGTGAAACAAAAACAGAGTGAACCAATGTTTAGAAAATGTAATGGGCTGCTGTGAAGAGTCTGTGTTAATATTCAGATGCAGGAACAGATAGAACAATTGGTCATACCAAAAAAGTATAGAAATGAGTTGTTAAAGATAGCACATGATAGTTCTATGGCTGGTCATCTGAGGAGGGATCTCACCCTTGCCAGATTGCTATAAAGATTTTACTGGCATTGTATCCACAAGGATGATGCTACCTATTCCAGGTCCAGTGTTGAATGTCAGAAAGCAGGCCACGTCACTATAAAGGACATGGTGTCACTGGTGCCCCTACCTTGACAGATGTGCCTTTTCAGATAATAGCAATGGATGTGGTTGACCCTTAGACAAAAGTAAAAAGAGCAACTGATTCATTATGGTGGCATGTGACTATACTACTTAATACCCAGAGGCAATCCCAATGCATGCTGTCACAGCCCCAAAAGTGCCAGCAGAGCTTGCCAACATTTTTAGAAGGGTGGGCATACCTAAAGAGAGCATTACTGATCAGGGTAGTAATGTTGATGCTGCATTTCTGAAGGAGCTGAGCCAGCTGCTAGGTATTACTATCAGAAGGACCTCCCCTTATCACCCTCAAACAGACAGTCTTGTTGAGCATTTTAATCAAACCCTAAAACTCATGCTAAAATGGTTTGTGAAAGGCAAAGGGAAAGATTAGGACCAATGCTTACCTTATAGGCTTTCTGCTTACAGAGAAATGACACAAGCATGAGCAGGTTTTTCAACCTATGAAATACTGTATCATAGACAACCTAGAGGGTGACTAGATGTAACAAAAGAAACATTGGAAGACAACCTAGGTAAAAAAAAATATATTGCATCTTGTATGTGTGCACTAAGAAATAAATTGGCAAAACATGTTGAAATTGTCCGCAGTTATCAGGAGGAAGCCCCAAAATAGCAGAAGGTGTATTATGACCATGGCATAAAAGAAAATGTTTGTGATGCAGGAGAAAAAGCCATGTTACTATTACCCACTACAGAAAGCAAACTGGTAATGAAGGAGCAAGGGTCTTATGCAGTGCTTAGGTGTACTGGTACAATTAAAACGGCCCAGCAGACCGGTTGTGAGAGCTACGGAGAAGCTCCCCCCCCACCCAAACACCAGGAGCCCCGAAGGAAAACGGCCCAGGTACTACTGACACTGAATCGCGACCGTTGCTGGAGCGGACCGCTGGTTTTGCTTAAATCTGAACTCTTGGCCCCTTTTTTGTTAAAGGACTCAAAAAAAATCAGCCCAGCGGTGGAGATAGCTTATTTCATCTCATATTAGCCTCAGCACTACTGTATGAAACGCGACTTTTCCAGTTACTGCTTTAAAAATATGAAAAGTCCCTTTAAGGCTTTCTTTTTACTGTAAAGTATTTGGTAGCTCATATTGTACTTTATTTACTTACCATAGCCTACCTGGTGTACTGTTTGCATGCCTCTATTAGGAAAAGGATTCTCCCGATATAGTCTTGCTCCCCAACCCCCCACTGTGACTCCCCCCCCGCTGTACCTATATTAACTGCTGTGTTTCTTCTCTCCCCTCCACAGCAGTCCGGTCGTGAGAGCTACGGAGAAGCTCCCCAACACCAGGATCCCTGAAGGAAAACTGCCCAGGTACTACTGACACTGAATCACAACCATTGCTGGAGTGGACCGCTGGTTTTTGCCCCGCTGAACGCTACGCGTTCAGCTCCCCACTGCCCCCACCACCACCCTTGGTCGGCACTCGAATATATAGGTTGATTTCTGATCACATGATCACGAAATAACCTATCAGTCCACTTTTCCATCTGCAGCTTATCTTTTCCCACCACTAGAGGTCCCCTTACTTTTTCTCTCTGCTTTCTCTCCAGTGCTGTCACTTACCTCCATAATCTTTTCCTTCCACTAGAGGTCCTCTTACTCCTTCTCGCTTTCTTTCTCTCCAATACTGACAATTGTCCAACCTCTCCCCTACCATGCTCCCACTTACCCTCATCACTCTCCTTCTGCAACTCCACCTGGAACTCTCACCTACCACTCTCTATGACATTTTGAGGTGCAAGAATAAAGCCCTCTGTCAGCAAGCAGCCGGGCACCCCCAGCGTTGCCCCCCCACAATATACATTTGCACCCCCACCCCGGGATACCATCTTCCTAGGCAAGGCACACACTGGTGCCCCACCCTCCCTGACCAACCTACTCACTCCACAACCACCACCCAGCAAATCCCCTGTTCTCACAACATACTCCCCCTGTCTGCCCCCATTACTCTGAAACTCCCAATACCCACCATCGGTCACAAGAAACATAAATGCCAAAGACCTACTACCCGAACCAAGAGCAACCACCTCAGACTACTCATCCTTCTCCTTCTTCTGTCTGGCAATGTCCACCCCAACCCAGGCCCACAAAAAAACACAACATCCCACCCATCTCCAGGTGATGGCTTGCGCATCGCGCCTCTAAACATTTGCAGCATTCAAAAAAAATGGGACTCCTTTCAATGTTGGGTATTCCAGAATCACCCCGACATCGTTTCCCTGACTGAAACCTGGCTCTCCCCCTCTGTCCCTGACTTGGCTATATACCTCTCTGGATACCACCTCTACTGCTCTGACCGATGGGGAAAGCAAGGGGGTGGCTGTGCGGTCTTCCTCAAGGACTCCCTCTCCGGCCACCTCCTCCCTCTGCCCACATTAGCATCCAGGGCTCAAGCCCTCACCCTCAAAATTACTCTAGGTAGGTCTACATCCCCTCTCCTCCTCACTATGGCTTATGTCCCCCCCAGGGACCAGAAGATAGCTTTCAATCCATCATGTCCTCACCCAGCCCTACCCCAATGCCTGAAAAATTGCTACTGGGGATTTCAACATAAACTGGCTGGCCAAAACAGCCGCCCCTTACATCAATGAGGCTGCCACCCTCGATCTCACACAGGTCGTCAGAACCCCCACCCGACTACACGCCCACACGGGGTCATCCTCCCTCCTAGGCCTTGTCTTCACAAACCGCCCACACAAAATTACCAGCTCCCTAGTCCTCCCCAACACCCTAAGTGACCACTCTCCAGTACTCTGCATCTGGTCTGGTGCCCCCCTCAAATCTGCTCCCCAAATTACTGCTCAACGTAGACTAGGGACTGGTAAACTAGCCCTTCTTAAGGCCCACCTTAGGGACTGGGACTGGACACCCCTAACTAACACCCTCGACCCAGACCATGCCCTCGAACTATTTATCAGCACCTTTAACGCTACCTGCAACAAATACGCCCCCCTCACCAAAACCATGACCAAAGGGAAACAAGCCCCTTGGTTCTCAGACCACCTCCAAGGCCTATTACATCATTGTGACGCCCTGTGGCACCTTGCTAATGAGACCCAAAAGCCTCTGGACAGGCAACGGTATCGGGAGGCCCAAAACAACTGCACCTGGGCCATACGCACCACCAAAGCAAACTATTATAAACCTCCTTAACATCCACCTGGGGCACTGGACGCAAGTTCTGGGAGAACATTAAGGAACTCTGTGGCAAGGCCCCAAATACACCACCAGACCAAATTCTAATAAATGGTAAACTCTCCTCTGACCCTGTCAGTATAGCCATGGCCCTAAATACCGCTTTCACTGATCTCTCCCATGTGCTGCCCCCTAATTTCTTCGATCCCCCACCTGCCCGTACCACCCCACTCCCTCCCCTTGCCCCGCCTTTCCGCCTGCTAGTCCTTACCCCCGAGTCTGCAAAACCCTACCTCACCAAAGCTATTGGCCAAAATTACTATAGTCATGATTCCCTGGACCTCAGACTTCTCTGCCTCACCCTCCAGGAAGTCCTAGCACCACTCACCCACATTCTAAACCACTCCCTCTGCCAAGGGAAGTTCCCCTCCCTCTGGAAATCAGCTTACATCACTCCCATACATAAAAGTGGTGACCGCTCTTCCACTAACAACTACCACCCCATCTCTATCTTACCACCCCTGTCTAAGGCCCTAGAACGCATAGTCACCAACCAACTCACTGACCACCTTAACAAATACCACCTTCTATCCAAGCAGCAACACGGTTTCTGTAAGGGACACAGCACAACCACTGCCCTCCTCGAATTTACCTCCCATGTCCACACAGCCCTGGACCACGGCCATCTCACCGGTGTCATCTTCATGGACCTATCTAAGGCCTTCGATACCGTTAACCATGCCCTCCTACTGAACACCCTAGCCTACACGGGGCTCTACAATGATGCCCTAAACTGGTTCACCAGCTATCTCTCTGATAGAATGCAGTTAGTCAAGGTAGGACCTGTCCTGTCCCCCCGCCTCCCTATTCACTCCGGTGTCCCCCAGGGCTCCATACTCAGCCCCCTCCTCTTCAGCCTATACCTCAACTCCCTCTCATCATCATGCACCAGAAATATGCTCCTATACGCAGATGATGAGGTCCTGTTCACCTCTGACCTGACCCTCTCAAACTTCACCAAACCCTCCAACACTCTTTCCATGAGATTGAAGACTGGCTCACTGCCCAGCGTCTTACTATTAACTACAGTAAGACAAAGGTCATGATATTTGCCCACCCCCAGAACCCGCTCAAGAACCTCTGCCCCCAATTTCTCACTGCCAACCAGACCCCACTAGAACTAGTTAGCCAGTTTAAATACCTAGGGATCACATTAGACCCTGCCCTAAGCTTTCATCAACATATCCTACACCTCTCTACAGCCCTTAGCTCCAGGCTGGGTGTACTATACCGTTTCAAACACTGTCTCACCCCTGAAGCCTTAAAACTTACCATAAACTCCTCAATCCTCTCCCTTCTAGACTATGGCATCCTAATCTATAGTGCTGCACCATCCTCTACCCTAGACAGACTTCGTCTCATGCTTAACAAAGCCTGTCACCTCTTCCTTGCATGTGATCATCTTACTCACTCCAGCACCCTATACAGCAGCACAAACTGGCTAAACCTTGATAACCGAATTAGGTACCACACCTGCCTTATGACCAAAAAGGCCTTACTTGGTCTCACCCCTCCTACCCTTAACCAAATTATCCACCCAATACCTCCAGGCAAAACAACTCATAGCTCAAACAAATGGCTGCTATGGGTCCCCCATGCCCGGACCTCCCAATTCCAGCGTACTTTCAGTTAAGAGCCCCCACCTGGTCTAATGCCCTCCCTAGTCACATAACAAATGAATCAAGGCTTGGCCCCTATAAAGCCAAGCTGAGGACACACCTTCAGGCCACTAACCAATGTGACTGCCCTTAACTCCAGAATGTCCTATCCCTCCTTCCCAAAAAAAACCAAAAAAAACACACCCTCTATTATTTTTCCCCCTTACCAACTAACCCTTATGAATCTGTATGATTATCAGCCTCTACAGAGCCCTCTGTATCTTCTGGCTGTGCTATAGGAATGCAAAGTGAAACTACTGTCAGCCAATCTATGTAACTACCAGTAACTGTTTAATATGTTGTAATGTTTTCTGTAACCTGTATCGTCAAGTTCGCTCCATGTGCCTGTATGTATGACGTGGAACCTTTGTAAATGAGTCCCTGACTCAAAGGTCTTTCTAAATATACAATAAATAAAATAAATAAATTAACTGTGGGACTGAGACCTCTGATAAAAAAAAAATCCTACCAAAATACAACATGCTAACTTCCTGAAGAAATGGGCTGAAAAAATATCAAAGGCTGTTTTGTTAGTGTTACCAGAAACTGTTAAAGAAGATGATATAGTATATGGGAGACTGGAACAGACTGCAACTTCTGATGCTGTAGAGGCGAATTTTTCCTTAACCCTAGAATGAACTACAAAAATATCTAACTTGGTAAAGCCATTTCAAAGTACGTTTACCACAGTACCAGGAAAAGCAAAAGTGGTTGGGCACATAATAGTGACAGGGAATGCTTGCCCTGTCAGACAAAAGACATACAAATTACCAGAATGGTTACAAGTTGGTGAAGTTAAGGAAATATAAAAAAAATTAATGAGTTGAGGATCACTAAAGAATCAAGAAGTGCTTGACCATGAATGTAAATAAAAAAGAAGGGTGTGTAAGAATCTGTCTTGATTTTAAGAAACTTAATCAAGTGTTTGAATTTGACAGCTATCCTATGCCCTGGATAGATGATTTTGTGGACAGGTTGGGAAGTGCCAAGTACACCAGTACCCTTGATCTTACCATGAGTTACTGGCGAATCCCTCTAACTAAAGAATCCAAAGACAAAACTGAATTTTCTACTCTTATTGCATTCTATCAGTTCACCATCGTGCTGTTTGGTTTTTATTGCACCTGCTACATGCCAGTGATACATGGATGTAATTCTGCCCCTGACACTGGTTATTGTGCTACTTACCTAGATGATATCATGGTGTACATTCCAGACTTGAAAAGCCACCTAGAATGCCTATGAGCAGTTATCCTGTCTATCAAAAATGCAGGTCTGACCATAAATAATACCGCATGTGCTTTATGTATGCAGGAAACCAGATATTTGAGTTACATTTTGGGTAATGGTGAGGTAAAGCTCGAACTTTCCATGACAGACACTGTAGCTAACAGTCCTACCCTTAAAACAAAGAAGCACGTCAGGTAATTTTTAGGTCTGGCTGGTCACTATTAAAGATTTGTTCCCAGCTTTGCCCAGTTAACTATTCCCCTCACTGAACTCACACAAAAAAGTAACCTGAATAATGTGCAATGATCACCAGAATGTGAGGAGGCTTTTTGGGCCATCAAGGCTGCATTATGTTCAGCCCTATTTTAAGAAGTCCAGACTGTAAGAAACAATTCCTGTTACAGACAGGTGCATCAGAGGTAGGCCTGTTGTGCAATCCTGAGTCAGAATATAGATGGGAAGGAATATCCCATTCTATGTATCAGTAAGAGATTGTATAACAGAGAGCAAAGATACTCCACCATTGAAAAAGAAAGCCTGGCAGCCAAATGGGCCATGGGGTCCCTTAATTTCTATTTGCTAGGAGCTGGCATTGTGCTCATAACAGATCGCAATCCTCTCTGTTGGCTTAATCAAATGAAGGATACAAATCACAGAATCACGAGGTGGTACCTATCACTATAGCCGTTCAAATTCAAAGTGATGCACAAAACCAGAAAAGAAAATGTCAGTGCTGATTTTTTGTGATAATATGGCTCAAGAACTGAGAATCTGGAAGGTGTAAAAAATGTGTGTGCTTAAGCAAATCTGTTTATTGCTCTAGTCATTATGGGAAAGGGATACTGCCTATGCAAAGAATGGCAACTGTTATAAGGTAATGTAAAAAGAGAAATAAAAGAAGGTTTTGGAAACCTGTTTTTTTAAAGATGAGAACAAAAAACAGGTTCCCCCTTAAGGAAAGGTAACACATTAAAACAGCGAGGTTTTAATTGTGAACACATAAGAGCAGCCCCAGATAGGCGATCGCTTTAATAGCGATTGCTACATAAAAGCGAATGGAAGGAATGAGTGAATTTGGTTTGCTGATCACCCCACTATCTAGGTGTGACTCAAAGTAGGAATCTTAGAGATAGGGGGGTTTGGGGGCAGAGCCCCCCCCCACATGGATAGCATGTGACTAAGTGTGCACACCTGGCTGTAGAATTCATCTGCAGTCAGAATGGGATGCCACTTGTGTTGCACGGTGGGGTTCTATTACACTGTGTCAAGGAAGTCATGCTGTAAAGTGTGTCCTGTGCCAGTGATACTGTGGCTGGGAGGCTCCTTGCTGCACAACTGTTGAAGTGCATGGGGTAGCAGGTGAGGCAGTCTGTACAACTACCTCAGAGTCTTGGCTTATAATTTTCAGTTCCATATATTTAGTCACCTTTATAACGCACTACTATTGGCATTTGCTATTACTGTATGTGCCTCGCTATATAAAAATCACAGTTTTGACTCTTGTTGATATTGCATCACTGTAATATAATGTAAAGAAAGGTTATGTGACAGGTGTGGGAAAGACCCTGTCCCATTTGTGATGCAGAGAGTTTAATCAAGGAGCTGTTCTGTCATCTCCTATTTCTGCCATTTCCCTGTCTTTGCCTATCTGACTGCACAATCAACCTTTTCTATGGACCTAGGTAAAGGCCACCCCACTGGTTGCACAACTTTCCTCTCCTGTCTCCCTTCCTGCACTTGGCATTTGCATTTGCATTTTCTTTTTCTTTCTTTCTTTCTTTCTTTCTTTCTTTCTTTCTTTCTTTCTTTCTTTCTTTCTTTCCTTTTTTCTTTCTTTCTTTCTTTCTCCTCTCTATGGTTAAAAAAGTGAAACTATTTATGTAAAACTGGAATCCATTGGTTTACCAATGAATGTAGTAATATTGTTGAAATAATGCAGATAATTGTTTAAATTTATTAGAAAAGATAGCAAGCTGTAACACAAACAGTTGCCCCTGAGAAATCGTTTGACCTCCATAAGCTTGTTAACTGAACTGCCAACAGGAGACATCTCCAGACAGAATATTCTAATCTGTTGCACTTGTGAAGCCTGGATGTACTGCTCATGGGAAAGAAATGTTGTTACATTTTGTGAAATACAAGATGTAAAGTTAAACTTCCAGAAAAAGGGATCTTACAAAAAGAGCAATGTTTAAGTTTTCCAGTATTTAGACTTAGAAATTCACTCAGATGAAGGGCTTTTGTTTGAGTGGCCTGTATTAGGAGCCAGCTTGTACAATATTACTTGTTTACATTGTTGTTAATAATAAAACACTACTTGTGAATTTTGTGTGCTCTTGGTTTACCTGTGCTTCTTGACCTTTGCCTCTACAACACCTTTAAGCGTAATTGTCTTATTATAATAATGTCTGCACATTATAACACAAAGCACCCTCTGAGAAACTGAGCTTGGTAAGCATGGCCTGGAATGTTATATTGAGATGTGCTATGGTATGATGAAGGGTGTGGATCGCATCATAATACTCACTCTGTGTTAGCTGACCAGGGGGAAGTATTGTTGTTGGCTGTGAAGACAAATTGATTCATTCCCTCCCAGCAATCATAAGGGTGCACCCATAAAACCCCAGGGTATTATCTTCATGCACAGGGGAACCCATGTGAACACTGGGAAAAAAATTATATAAATTTAGGCTAAATAATTTTTAACACCGGTCTGCCAAATGGAAGTGCATTGTATTTCCATGCTGGTGATCTTTGTTTGGGAGCAACTTTGGGACCTGGTGCTCGGGCATCCAGACTGATGGAAAGCACACTGCTGATAGCAGCATGGCCCAACTGGGGGATGGGAGGCAGCACAAACATGCAATTTTGCACTACAGTGGCTTCAGCTGCTGAGCAGAGATCTTGTTCTCTTGAAAGGAGCAAACTGTTTGAATCTGAGGCACTTCTCCACAGACCAGTGTGCAACCTTGGGACAGGTACAAAGAAGTTTATTCTATAGAACTTAAGCTTTTTATCACTGAGAGTGGTCTTCTTTTGGGTTAGACTAGTGCTTTTATCCTGGTCTGGGGCTCCTGTGTCACTACTTTCCTGAGTTTCAAACTGTGCTGTTTGGCTATAAAAGGAGCAGTGTTCTGCACATTTATTCTTCAGGACTGCAGCCTCTCGGCACTGAGAGTGGACTTCTTTTGGATTGGACTGGTGTTTTTATCCTGGTCTGGGGATCCTGTGTCACTACATTCCTGAGCTGCAAACTGTATGATTAACCCTCCCTCTCATGTTCATCCCTTTTATTTAAATAGTCTCCAAAGTTGATTGATCTCAGCTGTTGGCATTAGTATTGGGAGCTGGGGGTGTAGGCAGCTGTGTCATGCCTGCAATGTTACAGCCTTCATAGGCTGCCCAAGTATTGAAGCAGCCGGCCATTTGTCTGGGGGCCCCCTCCCCCAGCCCAGGCTTAAGGGAAGGATACCTCCCTCCAGGAGTGAACTGTAGACCCTGGACACACCTCAGGGGGAGGTATCACCATGTTTCTGCCGGGGGAGGTCTGGGCAGGAAGGAGTTGGAAGGTTAACTGGATAGGAATCCAGTGTCTCTCCCTATTTATCCTCTGATTTCTGGAACATCCAGATGTCCAGAAGGCCAGCAGCTTACTAAGGTAAGGGAATGGGCTGGTCCTAGTGAGTGGTGGAGAAGTGACCCTCTAAATTAAGTGAGTCTGTCCCAACAATAGGGGTGCAATCTGTTCTTTCCACCATGGCAGACTGGTATAGGTTCCTTAATTGGTACAGTCAGCTACATCAGACAGCAGTGGTGGCAGGCTCTCGGATGCATTTCAAGCCTTGACCTTCATGGTGGGTGGGCATGGTACCATGGCCCATTTGCCATGGCTCAGTGAGCTGCTCATGGTGCAAAGGGTGCAGTGGTTTGATCCCCCTGAAGTCCACAGAAGGCAAGTCATATTTCACCACTGCCCTGGATACCCGGCATCTGTTTGGCAGTGCAGAGACTTGAGCTCCCCATCCCCACCTCTGTGCCTCCCAGTAAAAGAGGCCTTACCTCAGGGTGTCTCCTCCTGAGAATTACAGCACCCCTCAGGTCCTGAGTTGAGTCCCGCATCCTTTCTACAGAGGTTCAGGGTTGCCGAGTGGTGCTGCCAGAGCAGCCAGGGGGTGGCACCAGGATCATGACCAAGTGACAAGGTGCAAATCTGTCTCAGGAGTGGTTATGGGCTCGGGGGACTATTCCAGCACCTAGTTACCAAGCAGGCTGATGTGGGAACTAATCATTGGTGGCTTGCAGTCTCACAAAAGACAGGATCTCAGTGGCCATATTGGGAACGGTACCCCCTTACTAGCACTGTGTGCCCCTGGTCTTTCTTTTCTCTTTTTTTTCTGGTGATGGGTGACAATCTTTGTCCCCCTCAATGCTGGAGGGGAGTGGAGTGGTCATTAGGTGGGCCAGGGAGAGGTCGGATCGATGGTTAGCAAGGCCTTCCAAGATGGTGGCTGCCACACAGAGCCATCATGTTGCAGGAGCAGGCTAGGCTATCAGCAGCACATGTTCAGAAGGGGGCAAGAGTATCAAGCAGTGCATGGGCTTGGCACACCCAGCAGATATGGGTTCTGTTTCCACAACATCCACTGCTGAAAGGGGGGTTCGGAGCTGGTTACTTAAGCTCCCGAGTGCACAGCGGTTACATTCACAGGGCATGGAGTTGCACAAAGTTAGGAAAGCAGCCCGCATGAACAGGAAACACTGTGGACCTGGGTTTTGGTCTCATCACCAGGATTTAGTTTCTCACTGTGATAATGTATGTCAGTTTTTAAAAGGGAGGTGCAGGGTTTGAATACTGCAAATATATATATAGATATATTAGAGGCAAAAAACTCCATTTAATGCATCAGTTAGGGTTGTTCCACAGTGGCAAAAGTGAGGAAATTCAGTGTTAGGGTTGAAAACTTCCCTTGCACCCCCCTCAGCCCACCCCACACAACCAGCATCGGGTGTGCATGGGGGTTGTTGGCCCTAACTCTCACCCCATCACATGCATGAACAAGCTGAGGCATAGGAGAATGGGGTGAGAGTTAGAACCGACGACCCCAATGCATACCCCGATGCCGGTTGGGTGGGACGGGCTTGGGGGTGCAAGGGGGGGTTTTCAACCCTAACACTGAATTTCCTCACTTTTGTCACTGTGGAACAACCCTAATTGATGCATTAAATGGAGTTTTTTTGGCTCTAATTTCCCTTCTTTTTGAGAATGAGGACTATAAATAGTGAATGGAATGTGGTGGTGGAAGAGCAGGGCCCAAAGGGCCCTGCGCTCCCACCACATGATTTTTTTGTGACATAATAACGGTAACAGCAACGCAAACCCAAGTGGTAATGGTTATGCACATGGTGACACAAACGTAAATAGTAAAGCAAGCATTAATAGAAACACAGGTACAAAGTGACCGCCAAACCAAAAAGTGAAGCAAATGGAGACACAAGCGCATATGGAAACACAACTGGTAATGCGCACAGTCATGATACCGCTATTGTAAATGAAAATGATAACTGTGACAGCAACAATAACGTGAAAGGAAACAGAAACGCAAGCACGTATTTAAACGCAAACCGTAATGCGTACGGTCACAGTACTGCAATTCTAAATGGAAATGGTAACCGTAACAGAAACAATAACACCAAAGGAAACAGAAATGCAAACACAAGTGTGTATGGAAATGCAAACCATAATGCTCACGGGCATGGGATCGCAAATTGGAAACGCAAATGGTAACGGTATGAACAACAATGACGCAAAATGAAAGACAAACGAAAATGGAAATGGAAGGGCAGCCACCAAAAGAAATGATAATGCTCATGGTGACGCTAAGCAAAACACAAACACAAACAGTAGTGGAGACAGAAATGGTAACAGTAACGCAAACGCAAGCGCAAACAAAAACACAAAGGGTAACACACACGGTGGCATACAAGGGATTGCTAATGCAAACGGGCCCAGAAACACAAGTGTAAAGCCTACATGTAACAGTAACTGGAGCACACACCCTATTTGTCCCCAAAAGCTCCATTGAGAAACACAGTGAAAACAAAGAATGTATGCATGTGCCTCGGAGCAGAAAACGAGCAGTTGTAATACTAAATTGCTAAAATCTCAGTAACCGTATGACAGAAAAAAAATTAAAATTTCACATGATTCATGAGTTTCCTGGCTAGGTTTTCTCCGCATGCATAGTCCATAGGGCTACACATTTTTGCAATGAAAATTCCGTATCTCACATCTTTTCCCAAATAAGAGCCCCGAAAGGCACGGAGGACGCCACCATGTTAGTCAATGGGAAAAAACATCAACTTTGGAATACCGTAACTTTGCGTCCATGCAATATTTTCTCACCATACCACCAAAAGGCACATCTGTGAGATGTTGGCTGTCTTCCCTCCAAATTTCAGCCCAAAAGTCCAAACCATTCTTTGCAGCAAGGTGGCAAAGAATTCCTGTAATTTTGGCCATACTTTGAAAAGTAGTGTCGTGATTTGCGACACCTTTCGCAAAAATTTGTGAAAGTGTCACAGGTGCGACACTACTTTCTGACACTACTTTTCCCAGAAATTTGAAAACATATTTCTGGGGTGTTTAACCCCAAAATAAATACATGGCTATCATCCTCAGGGCTCGAATAGGTAAACATAGAAACATAGAATTTGTCGGCAGATAAGGACCGCTTGGCCCACCTAGTCTGCCCATTTCCCTACATAACGGATAAGCTGCAGATCCTAGTTAACCAACAGCCTACTTCCTCCTACCCCCCCACTAGAATTGCCTTATGTCTGTCCCATACATTCTTGAATTCCTTCACTTTTTTTGACTCTGCGACCTCCTCAGGAAGGTTGTTCCATGTATCTACAACCCTCTCTGTGAAGAAATACTTCCTCAAATTACCTCTGAGCCGTCCCCCCTCTATCTTCAAATTGTGCCCCCTTGTTTTTGCACATCTCTTTTTCTGAAAGATGCTACCCTCTTGGACTTTCTTGATTCCCTTGAGGTACTTGAAAGTATCTATCATGTCCCCCTCTCCCTCCTTTCCTCAAGGCCATACATCTTTAGTTCCTTTAGTCTTTCTTCATATGTCTTCTGATGCAGACCCTGCATCATTTTGGTTGCCCTCCTCTGGGCAACCTCCACCCTGTCTATGTCTTTGCAGAGACGGGGTCTCCAGAACTGTACACAGCACTCTAGATGTGGTCTTACCAACTGTCTGTACAGAGGGCCAACAACTTCCTGTTTTCTACTGGTGATGCCTCTCCCTATGCATCCCAGTATCTCCCCAGCCCTCCTTACTGCCTTCTCACATTGCTGGCCCACCTTTAGGTCATCTGATATGACTACCCCCAGGTCTCTTTCAATTTATATTGTTGTCCATATCTCACCCCCCCCCCCACTGTGTATTCTTCCCTGGGTTTTGTTTCCTATGTGCATTACTTTGCACTCTTTGCATTAAATCCAAGCTGCCATACATTTGACCATTCCTCTAACCTTGCCAAGTCCATTTTCATCCTTTCCACCCCACCTTGTGTATCAGCCCTGTTGCAGATCTTTGTGTCATCTGCAAAGAGACATACTTTCCCTTCCAGTCCCTCTGCAATGTCACTTATAAAGACATTAAAAAGGACTGGCCCAAGTACTGAACCCTATGGTACCCCACAAGTAACCATCCTTTCTTCACTGTGGACTCCATTTACTATTACCTGTTGTGTCCTGTTGTCCAATCAGTGTTTTACCCAGGCTACCACCCTAGGACCCACTCCCAGGCTGGCTAATTTGTTTATTACTCTTTTGTGTGGGACTGTGACAAATGCCTTGCTAAAGTCTAGGTAGGCCATGTCCACAGCCCCTCCCTGGTCTACTACTTTGGTCACCCAGTCAGATAAATCAATTAGATTTGTCTAACATGACCTTCCCACTGTGAATCCATGCTGCCTTGGGTCCTGTGCCCCACTGGCCTCTAGGTACTCAACAATTCTTTCCTTCAGAAGTGATTCCATCATTTTCCCTACTACTGAGGTCAAACTGACTGGTCTGTAATTCTCTGCCTCTGTCTTGCTCCCACTTTTGTGAAGGGAAATCACATCCGCCCTCCTCCAGTCCTCAGGTACCACTCCATCATCCCATGATTTATTAAAAAAGGGTAGTCAGTGGTGTTACTAGTTCTTTCCAAATTCTGGGGTGAATCCCAACAGGCCCCCTTGCTTTATCCACCTTCAGTTTTATTTATTTAGTTTTTGTTGACCGGGTAAGTGCACCAGACAAATCCTGCCTATTTTCAGGCATGACCCAGGGGGAGGGGGGATACAGATGAATGCCAACTGACCTTGAACCAGATTAAACTGTTGGTGGTATTTTTAGTGAATGAGGGAAATTTAGCCTGGACACCAGGGAAATCTCCCCTACTCTTTTCAATAAGTGCCATGGGGTCTTTAACATCCACCTGAACTATCACCAATCCAGGCAGATGGGACCTCGGTTTAACATCTCACCCGAAAAGACGGCACTTCAGAAGTGCAGCACTCCTCTCATGCTGCACTACAGTGTCAGTACTGGGATATTAACTCAAGTGCCAGATGTGGTAACTGAACCCACAGCCCTCTGATCTCCCAGCCTCAGAGGCAAGTGTGCTACCTACTGAGCCACTGACACTTTCAGAACCCTTTCTTCTGTGAAAGGACTAATATCAACCCCCCTATCCAGAGTGCTTCTATTGACCTGATTAGGTATTTCCCCCTGCTTTTCCATTGTGAATACTGAGCAGAAGTATTTGTTCAGTATCCCTGCTTTTTCACTGTTGCTCTCTGCCCAACCACCTTCCTCTTTCTTCAGCCTCAGTATCCCTGCCTTAGTCTTTCTTTGCTCCCTAATGTACCTATCAAAGGCTTTATCCCTCTTCTTAACCGAGTTGGCTATCTTTTCCTCGGTTTGGGCCTTTTCTATTCTGACTGCCTTACCCACTTCCTTCTGCTTTAACTGGTACAGTTCTCTGTCCTGCTCCTCCTGTGTTTCCTTATACTTCCTGAATGCTATCTTTTTTCCCTTACCTTCCCTGCCACTTCTTTTGAGAACCATAGTGGTTTTTTCTTTTGTTTTGATTTGTTTATTTGCTTCACACAAAGACTTGTTGCCTCTGTGATGGCGGTTTTGATGTTTTCCCCATTGTTGCTCCACCCCACCTTCTTGCCTGTTTGCTAGTGCTTTTCTGAGGCACTCTCCCATTTTGACAAAATCAGCCCTCCTGAAGTCCAGTACCTTCACTTTTGTGTGGCTTGACTCTACAGCTAAGTTTATTGTGAACCACACTGTTTGGTGGTTGCTTGTTCCCAGATGGCTACCCACTTCAAGATCAGAGATCCTCTCTCCATCCCCATTTGAGAGTACCAGGTCTAATGCTCTCTCCTGAGTGGGTTCCAAAACTAGCTGTCTAAGGCATGCCCCCTGTAGGGCATCAAGAATGGCCATGCTTTTGGATGTGGCTGCAGCAAAGGTGCTTCAATCAACATCTGGCATATTCAGGTCCCCCGTCAGCAAAATCTCCCCTTTCTCTGCCATCCCAAGGATGCCTTCTATAATTTCCTTGTCCATTTCCTCCCCCCTGAGACTGGGGTCTGTATACAACCCCTGTGTGGATTGTGGAGCCATTTCCAGTCTCCAGGGTGACCCACAGTGCCTCCTGCCTCCTCTCCTCCCTGTTTACCCTTTAGTTCTGTTGCTTTTATTTCTTCCCTTACATAGAGAGCTACTCCTCCTCCTCTCCTTCCCTCCCTGTCCCTCCTGTAGATTGTGTACCCTGGTATGTTGACATCCCAGTCATGGTTCTCTGTGTACCATGTTTCTGTGACTGCCACAATATCCAGGCATCCCTCTTCCATCAAGGCCACCATTTCAGGAAGCTTTTTACCTAAACTATGGGCATTGGTACTCATTACCCTCCATTTTTTTATGGCTTTTCCTTTTTGCCCCATCCCTGTCCCTACTGCCTTTGTCTTTTTCTTCATTTACCCCTGCCCTTCTCCCTGTTGACTGCTCTATTTTGGTGTTTACCTCACTAATTACCCTGATTTTTGGGGGAGGGCTAGGATTTCCCTTCTCCTCTTCAGTGCCCCCCCCCCTTGGCTAGTTTAAATGCTTGACACTGGATTATTTAAACCTATCACCTAGGATCCTGGTTCCCCTCCACGATAGATGCAGACCATCGCACCTGTATAGGCCTGCATCCCTCTAGGTGGAGCCCCAGTCCCCAATGAAGCCAAATCCCTGTGCTCTGCATCAGCTTTTCAACCAGTTGTTGAATCCCATGGTGCAGAGTACCCTAGCCTCATCCATGCCATAGACAGGTAGCACTTCCAAGAAAGTTACTGTGTGTGCTACTTGTCTAAGGCCCCTCCACAACTCCACAAACTCCTGTTGTACCGATCTGATACCATTCTCAGCCAGGTCATTCATCCCTAAGTGGATAATGACATCCAGCTCCCTCCCCCTTGCCGCTGCTCCCACAATCCTGAGGATTTGTTCCCTGTCCCTCCTAACCTTGGTGCCGGGCAGGCACCTTACCTCCCTTCCTCTCCCTCCCCCCCTCAGTTCTACCCCCTAACAATTGAGTCCCCCACCAGGAGTTGTTTCCTTCCCCTGTGTGGTCCAGAGCCACCCTCCTGTGGGTCTCCATTGTGGAGGTTCTCAGCATCCTCCTTGGTCTCCACTGCAGTGCACTAGGCATGTAATGACCTCACAAAACAAGGAAGCAATCAGGAAGTGGAAGGGATCAATTAGCTAGCTCCCTTGGGGCAAAATACGATCTCTTCCTTAGGATAAAGAGAACATTTTTCAACTACTATGGAGGGACTCCCAGTCAAGTAAGGGAGCCTCCTGATGATTTTGCAGGCAAGGAGAAAAATCTGGGAAAGGATCTCTTTAATGTCACTTGCCATTTTTTTAAACATAAAATTGTAAAGTTACTGTTTTACCTATGGTTACAAGTGTGACAACCATAAGATACACAGTAACTGTACATATGTAATTCTTTAAAAATGAAGCTCAACATTTAAAGTCAAAAGTATTATTTTCATTTTGTGAAAAGGACTATGCCTGCCAACAGAATTTGGGCTGCTGTCATCCTATGCTGTCCAGAAACAATCACCTACAACTCTTACCCTCCACCCCTGTGAGTGCCTTCCTTCCTTTCAGACACCTATTTCACAAAGGCTAAGTAACAGGTCTAGTCACAACTGACTGCAAATATCTCCCCGCTACAGTTCCTCCCTGGCAAATTAAAGTTAAAACTAAGAAAAGTCCACCCCAAAAACAGAATCAATACTAGTTATTTGCACGGGTCCAAAAAGTAGTAATTCAGTTCAGTGTAGTCTAGAAAATTACAGCAGTAATCTGTTAGCACACACCTGTAGGCACACCTTGTAATAATGCAGCAGAAGGTATACCCAGCAACAGCAATTTGAATCAGAGAAAAATAAAGCAATAAAATGTTAGCAACAAACAGTAACAATCCCTGTGAGTACAAAATAAAAACAACACACATTAATTCTGCCTAGCCAAAAGTCTTAATCCTTTCCCTTACTCTGGTAAGGTTCTTAGTTCTGTCCTTTCAAGCAAGCTAGAAGGAAAGAGCTCAGGTGAAGCTAAGTGCCTTGGCCAGCAAACCTAGCCTTCCACCTCCAAAATATCAACTAACCTGACCTTTTAACCCTTCTTTCTGTTGGAAGTTGCTGGAAGTTTGCCAGCTCCACCCCCAGATACACACCTAATCCCCTGGATTAGCTCCTTCAATGTGAGAAGGAGACTGCAACACCTCTGAGACAAAAAAAAACAACCTTTTCAGCAAAAAATAAATAAATAAAATAGGGGCAAAAAGTAATTTTGCTTAGCCTAATGATAAAAAGTCACAAAAATTTAAGTACCACCTGCAATAATTTTACAAAAGATATACCCTGTAAGAAATACTTTGCTACAGAGAAAAATAAAGCAGTAACAGAAGATATACCTTGCAAAAGACAATTTGAATCAGAAGATTACAGCAGTACTCTGTTAGCACACACCTGTAGGCACACATTGTAATAATGCAGCAGAAGGTATACCCAGCAACAGCAATTTGAATCAGAGAAAAATAAAGTGATGAAATGTTAGTAACAAACAGTAGCAATCCCTGTGAGTATAAAATAAAAACAACAACACACAGTAAATCTGCCTAGCCAAAAGTCTTAATCCTTTCCCTCACTCTGGTAAGATTCTTAGTTCTGCCCTTTCAAGCAAGCTAGAAGGAAAGAGCTCAGGTGAAGCTGGGTGCCTTGGCCAGCAAACCTAGCCTTCCACAACACAAAAAGAACTATGTCCTTAGATGGTCCCAATTTTAAATGCCAAGTGTTTCTGTGATCAGTAACTGAAAACAAAATGGCAGATTTGCAACACTACTAGGGCCAATTGTGACGCTAAAAAGTGCATTCGCGACACTTTTGAACTTTTTGTTAACTTTTCCCATTGACTCATAATGGGAAGGTGTTTTTTGAATAACTTTTGAACTGTTTAATATTTTTCACAAAGTCTTCAAAAGGCATATTGGGGACCCCAGCCACATGTTCTGTGAAGCATTTGGATCGGTCGTGTAAACCATGCAACCTGTAGGTGCGAGCAAAGAATGCACAAAAAAACATAATTGCACGCATGAATGTCGCTTAATAATTCCATAGCCGTATCTCCGACTGGTACAAAAGTTGCCAGATCCCAAGACCTATGGTTACGCCCCATGCCTACCAAATTTCAGGCAAATCTGTTGAACAGTGGCAAAGTTATTAAGGTGCAAAGTTTCACCATTTAACCTTAAAAGGGGTACTCAACCCTAACTATGGTAACACTACTGTGCTACCATTATGTGTGTGTGTGTGTGTATATATATATATATATATATATATTATATAGACTAGAAAGAATGTATACAAATTGCATGATAATACATAACCAAGCTGTCCTGATGGTTTAGCTGTGTGAGCAAGGAGTCGACAGTGTGTGTAGTGCACCAACCATTCTGTGTTTCAATCCCGCTACCTCCAAAGTCACAAACAGGGAGCTGGATGGAGGGGCCATGGTGGGGGTATCCCATCAGGTGCTAGCATGAGAAGGTGGCCGGGCTCTAAGGCTCACCCCCACCCCCTTCCTGCTCCCTCTCCCCCACATCATTTTGTGGCCAACGATATGAGATTTGGGGACAGGTTTAGCCAACTTCAGCACAGGAATTTGACTTCTGGAGAGGAGTCATATGTGCTTTGGTATCTAATGATGTTTGGGGGGTTATTTAGTTATCATTGCAAAATGACAACTCAGAAGAGACATCCATCACCAAGAGCTTTGGTAGCTGCCGAAGAAAAGCTGCAAACCTTGTATAAGAAGAATAGAGTGGCATGGCTGGAGTCATGCCTGAAAGGGCTGGAAGGGCTGTTGACTCCAGCAGCAGTGAAGAAGAGGGTAAGAGGAGGAAAACCATTGCTGTCAGCAAAGGTGCCTCATGCCAAAGCTAAGTCTCTGCCTGACAGGTCACAATTAGGGGCCAGTCAGGTAAGACAGATCTTGGGGATAGTAAGAGGTGACTAGTCCAGCAGTGAGTTGGAAGGGTTAGCAGAGGAAGGAGTTTTGGAGGTGGACAGTGATGACTCATGGCATCGGACTCTTCAGAAGATGAAGGAACAGGTGGTAAGCAATCAAGGACAGAGACTAGCTTGTGGGCAGTGGCAGATGAGCAGCTGAAGCAGATGGCTGAGGTGGTGGTTGATTTAGTGGCAGAAATCAAGAACAAAGTAGTCCCAGGAGTGGTAGGAGGGAATGGCATGGGGAAGGAGGGGCAATCACCAGACAAGCCAGCACCAACCCCACCGGAGAACCCTTATACAGGGCTTGATATGTCAGTGGGCACCCATTTGACTGAGAAGGTGAGGGAGCAAATTAGGACCCAGGAGTATGTGAATATATTTTCCCTCCTGAATCGGCCTGTGGAGCCCATGGACGGTCAGAAGGAGAAGGGTGAGGAACAGGAGCGCAAGAAGATTAAGGTTCAGTGGATGTATGACAATTGGATGGTGGCATTCATCATTTATGCCATGGTCCTCTTGCAAGTGTATGAGAAGTAAGGGGTGTAGCTACTCAATTATATGCACTGTGACTTCTTGATGTATAAGAAACAAGCATTTGTCAATGCCGAATGTTTGTTTGTTGATATTAGCATTGGATGTGTAGGAGTTAGACAGATGCAGAATAGGAATGGTAGTGAAGTACTGAACCGGACATCCACTCATGAATAGTGTCTCTGTAATTTTCTTACTCTGTCCTGAACACTGATTTCCCACAGCGATTGCACTATTATGTGCCAAAAGTGCGAAAACACATTTCGGCCAGGATGTGAAAAATGGCAACTGTACTGTTCATAAGGAGGTGTGAAAAAATGGCAGTGTTGAAAATGTAGACTGAAAATATTACAAATTCACGAAGTTACGAGTGTGCATGGAAACTACACAATGCATGCTCATAACACAGTCATTTTTAAGAATTTTTTCACCAAATTTGCAACATAGGCTTTTTGGGAGCCCACCTCATGAACAGTGACAGTGTCATTTCATTAATCAGTCCCGAAAAGTGATTCTGTGCAGTGGCCACAAAATCACATTTTGGGACTGAAAAAACAGATGACAGTCACTGAATTCATGAGATGGGGTCCCAAGAACCCTTTGTTGAAAATTTGGTGCCAAAATTCACAAAAAATGGCGAGATATCCACATAAGCTGAAAACTCACCATTTATACCATTATACAGCTTACCGGCATTTCTTCAGTTCGCAGTCAGTTTGAAGAGTGCAGACATGTTCCTGCTCCACTGATGATCATTACACTGGGCTCCTGAGGTATGTAAGGGGTGAGGGGGGGTGAGGGGGTGTGAGGAGGTAGGGTGCACAGAGGGTTGGTGCGGGCTGCAGAGGGGGAACCCCAGACAGCGAGGGACCATTTTCTTGTTTACAGGCTTTTAAAAAATAAAAAACAACAGGAAGGTTTTCTTTTTTTTTCAGGTAGTTTGGCATGCTGGGGTGGTCTCCCAGTGTGCCACCTGGGTGTTTGTTGGGGGGGAGCTGGAGGCAAAGGGGATTGGGCACCCCATTGGCACACAGCAAATGTGAGGGGATATTATGCTGATGGGGATTGGGCACCCCCCTCAGCTTTCATGGGGACTGTGAGAGGCAGACAGTGACAGCCTCCACAATTTTTATTTAAAACAAATGGGGACTTTATGATGATGGGGATTGGGCTACCCCATCAGCAAATGAACTGGGGAGAGGGCATGCCAACAGGGGGATTGGGCACTGCCATCGGCTTTCATGGGGACTGTGAGAGGCAGATGATGACAGCCGCCACCATGTTTATTGAAATGGGACACCAGACAAGGCAAGCTGTGATTCACCACTAAAATCAGGGACTGCCCCAGCAGCAAAAACAGCTGATTTGTTAAATGACAAGGCACTCCCTGATTGCAGTGGTGAGTTAATTTCAAGTTGGTGGCATGCTACAAAATTGCTGTTATCAACAGCATGCTCATGTATTGGCGCCACAGAGACCTGCCCCAAAATGGACTGCTGGCATTGGCTACAACACTGCTGCACCTCCACAACTTGCTACTCCAGCAAGCTGCCACAATATGTTTCTTGCACATGCGCGCAAGCAAACATAAAAATGAATAAATACATTCTGTAACATAAATGGATACCATGTGCCACAAAACTAACACCACCTATTGTAGGTTAAAAACAGTTTTAAAAAAAAAACAGGAAAAAGAAACAACTGTTCAAATAATTTCAATTTATAATCCCCTCTAGATGGGGATTCAAGAAATGAATTATTGCTGTTCTTTTTCCGTTATTATTTCACTATTTTCACTTCCAATACTTTTAACACTTAATATAGAAAAAGGAGCAATCTCCTAAATGGCAGGATGAGAGAACGAGAAGTCACCATCAAAGCCAATGAAATACTGTGCATAACACCCTCTGGCCCTTGACAGACTTCACGTAAGTGCAGCGGGAGGATAGTGATGGTTATCTGAAATTTAACACTCCTTGCACAGCTCATCTGAGAATGTGAGGGAATGCAGAGTGGTCCCCTTTCCTTTTTTGTATCTGTATTCATTATATATCATGAAAGTAACATATTCATAACCATTCGCCCAGCCCCCTACTCACATATCACCACTAAGAAGCATATATGCAATCATTATCAAATTTGTAGGGTCCAGAGATCCTGGACCCCAGAATGAGCATGCCAAATGTCACATTACTCCATGTAGGTACGGCTGCATTATTAATGTGCAAATATAGGGGTCTGACATAGAACTGCATTTGTAACCCTAATAATAGGGGCACTAATGTGCCCCTAAAATTATTGAAACACTACACTGAGTTAACATTGGGTTCATGGACAAACAGCAAAAATCAGGAATTCCGAACTTTGTTTTCCCAAGTCAAAAACCCTAACTGTGCCACATTCTACCAACCTCTCCAGGTAGTGTTGCTTTACCAAATTGTACATCACCAAACTAACTATAAAACCCTATTACCTAAGGTGCCAGCTTGGTTAAGTTGGTAGCACATCTGCCTCTGGACCAGAAGGTTGTGGGTTCTCATCCAACAATGGGATTGGACTTGCACTTAAAACGCTGGCATCTGAGTGCAGTAATAGGGGAGTGCTGTACTGCTGGGGTGTACTGTCCTTCGGATAAGATGTTAAACTGAGGTCCCTTCTACCCATCCTGGTGGTGTCCAGGTGGGAGTAAAAGAACCCAGGGCACCCTTCGCAAAGAGTAGGGAACATTCCTGGTGTCCTGGCCAACAATCCCCTTCCCATAAACCAGTTCATGCAATTGTCCAGGTTGTGTATGGGTGTTGATGTGTGATATGGCCAGCACTACACAGTCACATCACTACCAGTCTAGCATTGCTTGTAAGTACTTTGGGGTACATTGTGTATGAAAAGTGCTATATAAATGCTGATTCTTCTTCTAACTTACACAGAATAGTTGCAGGTTGCAGGTAGGGTTATCATCTCATGAGCCATAAGTTATATTTAATGACTTTTTGTTCTGCATCGACAAGTATAGTGTCATCTTAACATAGTTTTTGCAAATATGTTTTCATACTTTAAAATAAACTGGGGCACTCCTCTGAAGGACGGCCATACAGGATGAGGGGGTGAAAGCTCTCACTCTTATTGACTGGTCTGGCAATGGTGCCAATTCTATGTACCAGTATATAAATCCTCTAGCTTGTGGAACCTCCTCTCACTGTCCTTCCAATATCAAGCACTCTCTAGTGCCTGACAAACTATGCCTGTCCCATTCAACTGCAAGCACTACCAGGTGTACAGTGGCACAGCATCCCTCTCCTAATCCTGTGGGAAGCACTCCCTGGTGTTCAGAGTAAACCTGTCCTACTATTAGCCCTGTGATAATCTCACCCTGGTGTCCAATAGACCTTTCTCTCTTCCTGTCCCATGTCAAGCACTGCCTGGTACTAAGTGGTGTAACATCCCTTTCTCAGTCGCAATGCAAACACTGTCTATTGTCTAGTGGCACCCTCTCCCTCTCCCCGTCCCATTAGCAGCACTCACTGGTGTTTGGTGATGTCCTCTTACTGATTCCCTGCCCAAGTCAGCAACCAGCACAGCCACCCCACCCACCTCTCAACTGTTTGCCATCTGAGTAAAACTACTACAAACTGCTGTACATATATTGAGAGGCGTAATATTGGAAACAGAGACTGTGTTGTAGTAGTAGTTTTTTTTCTACTTGTATAGTGCCCCTCCATTGCCTAGGCCACTTATCAATAATCAAGAATAATAATACACAAACATAAAATGGCCAAATAAAATACAGGGATATATGTACACATCTACCAGTTGTACAGCCACATAGAAAGCAGAAACCTCTCAAAGAGACATCAGTATTAGCAAAGGTATCGGCTGTAAAACTACAGAGTCATTGGCAAAAGTAGTTAACCCTCCCAAAATGCTTGCTAATAGAGGTAATGTGACAGCCTGGCCTTTAAGATGTTAAGGATGTGGGATTAGTGGCCTTCCAGGACAAGGAAATTCCATAAGGCAGGGCAGTCACTGCAAATGCCTGATCCCCCGCTGTGTTCAAATACAAGTGTGACATGCACAGTAGTACCTAATCTGTGGATTGCATGACCCTAGCAGGGGTGTAGAAAGCCACAGGCTCATTTAGGTACTAGAGGAAAGTCTGTTCAGAGTTTAATATTTAGTTAAAATAATTTTGTAATCAATGTGCCACCGTACTGGTAGCCAACCCCAAACCCTGAATAATGGTGGAATACGAAATGACTTCCTAATAGAAGAGAGAAGTCTCACTGCAACATTCTGGATCAGCTTCAGGTACTACAGTTAACCATCAGGTAAGTCCTCATAGGGTGCACCACAGGGGTCTAGTCTGGAAGGGACAAATGCCGACATCAAGGAGCTATGGTCAGCAGTGTTAAGAAGCAATTGCAGTCTAGCAACGTTTCAAGCTGATAGAAGCAGCCCCTTAACACAACTGACACCAGGGAACCAAATGTTAACTGATCAAAGGACTACTCCCTCACTGTGAACTGCCCTCTCTACCTTAAGCTTCACCCCAACAAACGTGGGAAGCCTAAGGCAACTATCTGTAGTGACTATTCATTTCCCATCAAGAGCAGGTCGGCCTGTTTTCTCTGTTCAGTGCCAACCAATTGAAGTCCATCAAAGAGCTGGGGCCAGATTTTCAAAAGTGGAAAAATTGCACACATATGGAAAATAAGTTATTCAAGGGATGGATACCAGGCATAGCATTTATTTTTTGTACAGCTACAAACAAAAGAAAAAAAAAAACATCGCATTAAATGCTGACAATAGCATTTTTAAAGGTGCAGGGATGTTTCCCTGTACTAGAGAGTTGTACACAGGGACTTAGTCCCTTGGCCATGTCAGGTCCTTTGAAAATCAGGCACCTGGTCTCTGAGAGATGTTGTTCTAACAAATACTGGTGGATATCATCCACCAGGCAGTGAAACCCCCATGATGCGTCACCTAATGCTATCCTGCTGTGAGAGATTTTAGTATAGTTATAGCAGTTTTGGTTTTTTTGATGGTGGCCAATCAAGGTGGAGAGAGTAGAGCTATACCAGTACCCATGTGTGCTGGGGATGGGGGTCGATGGCAGTGTCCCACTAGACACCAGTAAATAATCATTATCTTGCAGTGCTGTCATACAGTAGTAGGTGTAGCCTGTGAAAGTAACAGATGATTTGGGGTTACAAGACTGGAAATTACGATTTAATGTAATGCGATTGGATCACTTCAGAAACACATTTTCATATCAAAATCATTCTGTTGCTATTTACATTGCTCACATAGCATTAAAATTCCAGAAAAACTTGGAAGTCAAACTTGGAAAAAAAAACTTTCATTTGATATAGTGGAAGTGTATTATTCATGTATTAATGTAGTATAGGTTTATTTTGCCTACTGTATATCAAAATACTGAAACAACTTCATGCCAGTATTGTTGAAGTGTGTTACCAGTACATTAATATAACAAAAGTATATCACCAGTAAATCAGTACATTGAAAACATATCTACAGTACTTATTCCTGCTGACTTGACCCCAAGCTGTCATTTGAAACAAATTACGCTTATAACCCTAACAAATCCAAAGTTAGCCATTTCTAAAGATAATTTCTTGAAAAAGGGCTAACTTCAGAACCATAATGGTTGGAAACCTTTTTTTTTAAATAACAGCTCAGAGTCAAGCTGATGTGGCTGCGTCCTTTTGATAAAGTCTCAATGTGTCCATACATGTTGATGCAGCACACAATATATTAAAAAATATTAAATATATCAATATAGGAAACATGCATTTATTGATACACTGAAAATTAACCATCAGGACTTATCCATACTGGCATCACTCCAAGCTTCCATTAAACAATAAACCCCTAGCAATAATTATTTATTTAGTTGAAAAGTTGTGACCTGGAAAGGAACACTGAACTAGGGCTCATTCCCAGGTG
Source organism: Neoceratodus forsteri (assembly GCA_016271365.2). Classification (NCBI taxonomy): domain Eukaryota; kingdom Metazoa; phylum Chordata; order Ceratodontiformes; family Ceratodontidae; genus Neoceratodus; species Neoceratodus forsteri. Next base: position 78,729,098 of record JADMNL010000035.1, read on the forward strand.
TGACTTGTAGGAGGGGAGCAAAGGATTAAAACAGTACATATCTTAAATAAATACAGTGTAAAAAGAAGAGTGCAGAAGTCAGCACATACAATGACTGTGGAAAGTGCAAAACTGATCAAACAAAATAATGGCACTGAATCATTACACCAGGGGCCTGATTACAAGATGCATGGTGCAACTCATGGGCGTATGCGAGTTGTGCCATGCAGCACTACACCGGGGACCCTGCACCCTATTCTAAGACAGGCAGGGTCCCCAGCACCTATGCCTGTGACTTGCGGCAGCCTCAGGCTAGCACCAAGGGAATGGCACACTGGACCTGGGTGCTGTAAGTCATGGCACACAATCTATTGCCCCCTCAGAGCACCCCTGCCCCAAAATGCACCAGCAAGCACCTGGGGGCATGGGGGGGTTGTCTGGCACAGGTGATCGAGGGCACAATGCAAACCAGACCCAGGGGTCCCCAAAGTTCTGGTAGTGGGGAGCATGACAGAGCAGGGGGGAACAGCCATGTGGTTTTCATGGTGTTGTGGGGGGGCATCCATCGCTGTGCCAGGATGGATGCCCCTTAGACCATCTCCTAGCTGGTCTAACCCCGCTACACCATACCTGGTCCTGGAATGGCATAACTGGATTATGGCAGTAGCCCTTCCAGAATAGGGCACAGTTGCTGCCATAACCCACCCTTGTACCATGCCACTGTAGGTTGCGGGTGTAGTGCGTGGTGTAGCCCAACCTCGGCACAGCCCACATACGACATGGCGCAAGTCACCTCTTGTAATTGCGATTTGCATTTTGCCTGATGCAAGGTGTGATTTGCACCTTCAGGTCTGGCATAAATCACCTTGCACCAGGTGTAACCAGACTTGGAATCGGGCCTCAGGTGTAAGGGGACTATAATGTATGGGAGAGGGTTATTAAGGATGGAATTGAATGAATTCCTATCCTTGCTATGCTATCATTGTGGCATCAAAAGGTTGTTACACCCTCTTGAGCATGTCACAATGATAGTATAACAATGTAAATGGCTTTGCACATGAGCATCTCTGGAACTACTGGCTTACAATGAATTGCCATGGCTGTGAGAGCTGGTCCTGAAGGAGAGCGGCACTAAGCAAAAAAATTTAAAGTAAAGACAAATTTCATTTAATTGGAGCCCATACACTATAAAAAAACAACGGATGGGCAGCAAGAGGAAGGAGGAAGCTGCTAAAACTCTCAAGGAAGGGGGGGTCCTTTTTTCACACTTTTCTCATTGCAGTTGCGGTTAACCATAATCCCATAATAAAATAAGATTACAGGGATTTTGTGGGATTACAAAATGAAACCATGACCACATTTTACATACCAGTGGTTTCATGAGATACGATTATTATCTCGTGAAAGCACCTTTTGAAAATTTAAGTGAATGTAGTAACAAGCGTGCACAATCAGTGCTTTTAGAAATGTACATAATCTTTTGTTTTAAAATGTTTTTGTTCAACAATTTACAAATGCACCATTTTGGGGTAAAGATCTAACTAACCTGAATGTGTCAGTTTTTGAATCTTTTTCATATTTCACTTTTTATTTCCCAAGATAAAAGTGTCTTAATAATGCAAACTTTTCACAATTTTCATCAACTTCTAATTTAGCAACTATGTAATAATATGTTCCCAGATCTGGTGGGTTCTGAAATTCTTTAAATAACTAAGGCCCACTCTACAGTTGGGCTGGCAAATACATCATTCATGCATTGCTGGCCCCTGCAACTCCACCCCATGCTATTCTGCACAGGATATCATTTTCAGCCTCTGTCCAGCTATAACGAGCACTGAGCAGAAACAGGTGGCAGTTTCAAGGTGAAGATGGGATGGACACTGGGCTTCTAAAAGGAAGCTCAGGTTATCCAGAGAGTGCATCCCATATGAAACAACTTATATTATTTTTAAAACTAGAAAAAAAACTTGCTGCCATGCACTTAGCCTTCAGTTCTGTATTGAAGGCTGGAGGCCAAGTGTTCTCTGCAGTACAGTGGTTTAACCATGAAGGGGGGTGCAGAATTTACGCCAGGGTTTTCTTGGCATTGTCTGCTGCCCCTCCCAGAGGCCACTGCAGTTCATCTTCAGAGCAAATCACAAGGAGGAAGCATTCTGTAGTACTGATATCATAGTTTCCTGTGCAACAAATTCAAGTAAATGCCATTGGAGAACATTGTGTTTATGCAGGATTCTGTACAATAACACTGACAGTAACTGTGATAATATTCACTGACCTACGCAGCCAGTATAGTCTTATGCTTGTGTAACTGTGTTAGTTTTGGTTGTGGCCGTTCGCACTCTCTATTCCAGAGGAATTACCACCATGTAGGGGTACGAAGCAAGGAACTCTGAAAGAGTTCTGCCCCTAGAGGTGCCACGGGACAGTTTCCGTGGCTAAAAGTACCTTAGGAATCCCCCTAAGGAGAGAGTGCTGCCACTGGAGGAGGAGGAGGGGGAGGATGGTGGGGGCAAAGACAAAATGCTTCACAGTGAGACTGAGAGGAACTGCTTATATAGCTCAGGAAGTGGGAGTGGCTGGCTGCTTGGCCACCGAATTACAGGCAAGCCTTTCAATTCACTGACCTATGCAGCCAGTATAGTGTTATGCTTGTGTAACTGTGTTAGTTTTGGTTGTGGCCCTTTGCACTCTCTATTCCAGAGGAATTACCACTCTGTAGGGGTACGTAGCAAGGAACTCTCGGAGAGAGTTCTGCCCCTAAAAGTGCCACTGGACAGTTCCCGTGTCTAAAGGTACCTTAGGAATCCCCAAAAGAAATGTAGTATCATCCCCAAAGGAGGCAACATGATGCATATAAGCAAGCAGTAACAGTGACGTAGAAGCAATAACTGGAACATAGTAGAGAAGAATAGTGATGGCTTGCATTGAGAGAAGGGGATCCCCTAAGGAGAGAGGGAATGGCAGGACATCCTCCACCTCCATCTAGCAATGGAACCTACCTAAAGAAACTAGGGGAAAACTATGCTAAGCGTTATGACCTGAGGCAACAGAGGAGAGAAAAAAAACCCTATGAGGAGGAAATCTCTGGGGATCCAAGGCCTAGGTCACCTTCCCTCCAGGCTTGGGAAAATGTATTTAGTGATGGCTCTGCAGCTGCAATTTGGAAAACCCAATTAAAGGGAGGTGGAAAATATTCCAATTTGGAGGAAGGTTCTCACTCAAACCCTCTAGTGGGAACGTCTTGGAAGGTTGCGCGAGAAAACTCTGCAACAATATGAGCATCCGAGGCGCAGGAGGAGAGCGACAACTGCTGAGGCACTCACCTGGCCTACCCACCCTAAATCAAACCAGGTGAACCAGAGGCAGTCGTGGGGAGAATGTGGTGAAGGTGCCTTGCTAGGAAAACTACTAAAGTCAATGGCCAACTGTTATAGTGGAACACTAGAGCCAAAGGAGATCATCGTAACCACCCTTCACCACTAGTCTTAAATTATACACAAGGAGCTGCTGTCACGTAGCAGGCAGCTAAAGCCAAGCCTGGGGCAAGGACATTCCCAGCTATGGGCCAGGTAGGTAGGTAGGTAAAATTTATTTTTTATACAGGTGATACATGTCATTTGGACATAATCCAGTTTACAAGACAGACCTGTGTAAATTCCTAACTAGTTACATACAAATAAGTTCCATGTTAAATACATATAAATACAAACACCACAATATACAAACAACACGGTATACCTAAAAGACTTACAATAGCTAGATTATAAAATCTCAAAATCCCAAGGAACCTTGGAGAAGAAAAACATTTAACACTCACAAATGTGAGCGTATAGCTCCTTTATAGTATAGTATAGGTGAGAAGGATCCCAACATAAGTTGGACACGCTCGATAATGCGGACTAAATGCAGAGCGAGACCGTCGGCTGCAGGAACCTGCGCCAGATTAGAATGGCTGGCATGCCCCAGAATTGATTGAGAGCTGTAAAGCTGGTGAGCTGAATGAGCAAGGCATGCTGAAATCGTAAGGAGCATTGAGTGCTGAGACCTTGCAAGGTCAGATGCAGATTGAGAGCAGTAGAACCCCAGGCGAAGCAGAGGGGATGACACTAGGCATAAAGCAATGGTTTGCGTAAGCAAGCAGGGACCCGATAGGTCAGTAAGCAGTAGTAGTAGTAATAGGTGGACCTGCATAACAACTGTATAGCAAGTACAATGGCCTTCCTGCCTGCATACCCCCTTCCCTCTCACCTGCAGTGCTTATTTCTAAGATTGCCCTTGGCTGGTATGTCATGCTACCTAACATTTGGCACATTTTGAATTACTGGAATTTCCTAAGCCTCAGTCTCTTACTTCTTTTTACTGTGTAACTATGTATTATTATGTTGACCTTTGTATGTATGTATGTATACCCCCATTCCTTCGACGTGGAACCTTTGTAAATGAGCAGTTCCTGCTCAAAGGTATTTGTAATCCTAGATTTCAATAAAATAAAAAAAAAAATTAAATAAAAAAAGTAAACAGCACTGAGTTAGGGGCAAGCCAGCCAGACATGAATAGCCAAATCAAGGTGACAAACTCTGAGGATTTTCGGTGGCGAAGACAGGATTTAGAACAAAATCAATTAACCACATAGGCCACGACCCCCCAAACACCTCCCAGTCCCCACCGTAGGATAAACAAGGAAGCAATGAAAGGCCAAGAACCACATGCAGATACAAAAGCTAGTTTAATAGCCTCAGCAGGAGCTTCAGCTAACCTCAGAGTAAACAAGGTAGAATAGGAATGAGTGTAAACCAGGGGTTCTCAAATGGGGAGGCCTCAACCTGTTCCAGGGGAGGCTCAAGCAAGTCTGAAAAAGTACTGTATTTAAATTTGAGTTTTATATATTTTGTGTGAAGAGATGATGCAAACTAGTAGGTGAATTTTATGCATTTATTTACTAATAGGTGACAAGGGAAGGTGAATGAGCCAAGGCTCATTTCAGGTGTACACGGGGAAGGGTAGGGAGTGAATACATTTCAAAAGGTAACTGCAAAACAATCAAGAAATGCATAGTGAACAATAGTGCAAACAAATCTGAACAATAAACTAATGAGTACTGGTAATTGATCAATTTGTAGCCGGATGGCAGAACAGCCCAAATACAAGGGTTGAGCATAGACGTGCTAAGAGCAATAGTAGGAAGGAACAAAGTAATCCCAGAGAAGTTTCTTAGGAGGAGGAAAGGCAAAGTATGTAGGAAGGTTATTTCATATAGAGAGGAAGCAGAGAAAGTCTAACCCATGAAGGTACTGCAACAAGGGGTAACAATGGTTCAAAAATTAAAATAGCAGAGTATGTAGATTGGCCTGTGGGGGGGAGGGGAGAAGGGGTTGCAATAAGCTGAATAATATTTGTTTATTTTATTAATTTGTTATTCAGATAACACCTTTGAGCACAGGAGCACTTGTTTAAAGGTTCCACGTTAGTATAAGACAAAGAACTGAATGTGAGCCAAGTACTCAAAGGGGTTTCAATTTATTCATGGTGTACTGTGCAAAGTACAGTATGTTATTTTTCTTTGGGGAGGCCCAAGATTATTTCAATTTTTGGAGGAGGCTCAAAATCTTTTCCATGGATTTAGGGAGGCTCACTGTGAAAGTCTGAGAACTGTTGGTGTAAACAATGCAGCAGCAGGAAGCAAGTGGGCCTGTACAGCAGTAGTTAAATGAGTACAGTGTTAAAACACAGGCACTGGGTACAATAGTAATTAAAGTAAACAGTCAGCAGCAGTGGCTGAAGTTGTAGGTAACTGAAAGCAGTAGCATGAGCTCTGAGTAGGTTTGCAGTTGCAGTGCAGTAAATTGAGAGTTGTAACTGAGCAAGCAGAATGAGCGCTGTAGTAGCAGTATGCTAGAGTTTAAAATAAAAGCCCCCAAAAGGAAACCAAAACAGGGAAAGGCTAAAAAAAAACAAGGAACAAAACACAGGGAAGCATACAGCCAGAGGAAAGATGCAAACCAGAAGCAGGAAAACAAACACTGAAGTCCAGCAGAGATATACAGAAACAGCAGGAGAGGGGGAAGGTTTTGGCCCCAGCCAGCTCAGAAAACAAACCAACATAGCCTCCAGCTGCAAAGACAAAATGCTTCACAGTGAGGCTGAGAGGAACTGCTTATATAGCTCAGGAAGTGGGCGTGGCTGGCTGCTTAGCCACCGAATTACAGGCAAGCCTTTCAAATATTTCATCCTGGCAGGCGGCACTGCAGGGGTTAAATTGGGCAGGAATCCACACAAAATCAGTCCCATCACCTCTTAGACATTTGTATGGGAAATTCTGTACCTCTGTCTCCTTTCTTCAGTGAATGCTATAGAACAGTTCCACCCCCTACAGATGGCAGCATTCTCTCCTATAAATCTAGAGAGTAGAGTTCCCCCTTTAAAGATTTCCAGCTGAACCACTGCAGCGCTGCACTGTAGTTAGGCACAGCATCACAATGCATAGCATGACAAGACTCAAGATGTAAACACAAAAGGTGGCTAAGATAAAAGCAATTAGTGCTCAAGCAAAGCAAAACAAAAGGTGCAATGCTCAAACAGCTCGGCTCACAGTTTAGGAGTCTAAAATAACTCTGGCTAGCATTGCAGGACAAAGCAGGTTTTATTCTACGAAAAAAAAAACAGCAATAGCAACAATAAAAACTCTCCCTCTGGCTAGAGCAAACATTTTTCTGCCATACCCATGCACTTGTTTGGGGCATTGATTACATCAGACCTCTTGACCTGCACTCCTGAGGTCTGATGCAATCAGAACCACATATGTGCCAGCAAAGGCTGATTGTGCATGGCTGCTCATCCCTATTCTCTATTATTAAAGTGTTCTCAAAGAGTTCAGAGCCTAGTTAAACTACTATCAAATCACTCTAACAATGAAGATTATTAAGAACATTTGGTTTATTTATTTATTTTTTAATATAAAGGTGTTTTTTTTTCTCTTCCTATCGCTCTCTCTCTCTCTCTCTCGTGACCAGAGCCAGCAGCTCTTCAGCCTCTGTCCCCACCTCCCCCTGGGACACACCTGATCCTCCAAGTCCCCCACAGATTGCCCTGCAAAGTGGATCTGGTGGGTCCACCCCCCCCCCCGGAGACACACATCCAGCTGAGGGCCAGGATCCTGGTGGTGAAGTAAGCAGCGGGCTGGCATGCAGACCTTCATGAAGCTGACTCCACCATTATTTAACCACCTTTCTCCCCTCTGCTGTTGGGATGCACACATTAGTGTGCACATGTAGAGACATACAGCCTGCCATGAGAGTCCCACAGCTCCCTCCCTTATGTGTCACTCCAACCTGCACTACCACTCAGCCTCTACAAGGTGGCAGCAGATGGCACAGGAGATCAGCCCTCACTCCCTCCTCAGTAAAGGACAGCAATAAGTCGGCCACTCAGTCCTCACTTCCAGCTGACCCCCAGCAACCTGACTCTGTTCCCAGATCCAGATCACTGGCATGGCAACAGGTGAGGCACTAATGCTCCTAGTGACCTGACTCTGTTCCAGACCTGGATCACTGGCATGGCAACAGGTGAGGCACTAATGCCCCCAGCAATCTGACTCTGTTCCCAGACCTGGATCACTGGCATGGCAACAGGTGAGGCACTAATGCCTCAGCCCTCTGCATCACTGGGCCAGCTTTGGTTCATAGTTTAATTACATTCTGGCTACAAAAAAAAAAAAAAGAAAAAGGATACAAACTCTTCTGGAAACAAAATGTTAAAACTGCATAGCATAATAGTTTGTAAAATATTTCCTTTAACAAAACTTTTCAATTTGCTCTTGCTGACATTATTTTCTGACACCAGTTTCACTCCCTAGTTTTGATAATGGACCCTCTCTGTTTTCTGAAATATTCCTAACAAAGATGGTACCACACAGTGTTGGAATTATGGGGCGGCTTGCCACGGCTCACCCCCCCCCCCAACTCTAAAGTGGGCACCGTTAGCGCAGACATCATTGCCATTGATTTACAATGGGAATAATGAGCCCCCCCCAGCTAATAAAGTCTAATTACAGCACTGGTACTACACAAAATGAATTGTAGAAGTGCAGTAGTATCTCATTCCTCAGATGTGTTATTTTTACTGTAACTGCAGTCTCATGCAAACTGTTGTAGGTTTTTACAACACTGCATTTTTTTCAATTGCTAAAAGTGCGATTCATTTTCCTTACTAAAAGGTCTACCTCAGAGAGCAGCAGGTGCTGGATATGGAGAGCTATTTCTAGGGTGCAAGGTTGATTGACTGACAAACTCCAAGAAAGACATTAAAACAGACCCCAGTGGGGCAGGAATGGAAAGTCAAGATTTTTCTTGAATGTGAAGAAGCTGAGAACTGCTCACAGTTTCATTCCCAGCTCCTGGAATTCTTACCTGCTTAGAAAGTTAACATTACACCTGTTATCAACTTCAAACCACACTGCACAGTAAAAGTATATACATATGTTGCACTGTTTTCCGGGCCACCTTTGATTATTTCACGCCCACAGAATAACATTGAAATTGACTGGGTGCATGAGGTACAGTAACACCAAAATGAGCCATTCCATTTAGACTGAAGCCATCGCTTGTGCTAAATGACAGCAGCAAGCTGTAAGGGATGTTGTAAAATAAGCCGAGTGTGGATATGAACTAGGGTATACCCAACTGACAGAGACTTTCCGACAGTGAGGTCCCCTACAGCGACTACAGCACCATGCCACTGTGAGGAACCCACTGGAACCTGGCGCTGTCTGTCAGAGTCCTGCACTCCCCGAACAAAACATTTAGTGGCACTGGAAACTGGCAGCCAACTGCAAAATGCGGTCGACCTGCCGGTTTCATTTCGGGGCGTTCGACAAACATTTTGTCGAACACCTGTCGTGGATCCGTGAAATAGTACTGGTGTAAACTTTTTATCATTTTACTACAATCTGCCCTGTGTTGATGTACCATAAAATGAAAGCACTTGCTCGACAACTAAATATGTCCTATTTTTTTTAATTGGCTGTCCTTATATGAACCTAACTTACTGTAGCCTAAAAAGTTAGCATTACTGTATATGGCTAGATGCTTACCTCCTCCGTTCTTGTAGCATGGGTACAGAAATCTCCAAACATTAGCCAAATCTACGGCAAATCCAATGACAGCTAGGAGGAAATCAATCCTCTTCCCCCAAGTCTCCCATTCTGGTTTTCCAGAGGACGAGGTCTGGTACGCTGGGGACTGGGAGGCTGGCAGAATGGTGCTGGCATACTGGATACCATTCTGTTCCATCAGTAAGATCAGTTCCACATCTTTCTTCTCCACATTGCACTCATTGAGAGGTGCCACGGCAGACAGTTTATGATCAGATCCAGCCTGCTTAATCATGCTTTCCATTTCCAAAGGGACATTGAGCACTTTGGTCAGTAATGGGCTAGAAACCACGTAGTTCAAAACAGCGGCTTTGGATCCAGTAGGGTCTGTCTGTCATATTCAGCTTTGAAAAGAGAATGAAACCCATTGAGATTTATAGTAGATCCACAAAGCACATATGAAGGTATGATATGGAGAGATAATAAGTCGCACCCCTGAAGCACATGGTTCTGCAACCCTACCCAACCTCAAAACTGTTGCAGCATATAATGTACAGTACCAACTGTTGCACCAGTTTTACAAAGGATGTACCAGCTCTAGTTAGTGTCGACCTTGTTAATGTATTATGTAGCATTTCACTTGATCCAAGGTGTAATAAGAGTTTTAGAAACGGTTATACCAGGAAGTTTCTTTCTAAACTACAGTAAAAAAATGATACTTCAGGCAATCCAGAGACGTTGGGTGTATCTGTGACAGCATTCACTCATTTATGTATACTGTAGCTGCCATCTATGAAATTTATAAAGTAAATAACACTCTGGGCAGCATTCAGAAATAGATGTTCTGAAACAAGTGCAGTTTCTAACTCTGAAATAAGTACCGCACTAAACTACATCCTGGATCAGAAATGGATGGTAAAAATTCAGGTAAAATATTGGAGATCCTTCAATGAGTGAAGACAGAGAGTGGTCCAGACAGAACGACTCCTATTTCTGAACAGAAGTTAACGTTAAACAATTTTTTTCATAAACTATGGTTAGCTTAGTTAAAATATGTAAGTCATAAAGGAAAAATGGAAAGTCAGTGGCATCACAGCCAATCCATCAGATAATCCCAAGAACTGAACTACAGCCTTCCTAGTCTGAATAGACAATATTAGCAGTGCACTAAGCTGGCAGGACTTTACTGTCTTGTTTCCATACTGATAGTGCATTATAAATAGTAGTACCTATCTAATGACCGAGGTGAAGGCAAAGCAAAGGGCCCGACTTGGAGAGGAAGGTTGGACTACTTGGAGGTGCCACCCTGCTCCCTGATGCTCCGTGAAGTGAGACTTCCCTCTGATCAAACTTTTCAGACTCGTCAGAAAGAAGAGGCTGCAGGTGAATGAAAGAAGAGCTTTTAAATCATGTACTCAGTAGGAAATGCATTCAGTTGGGGTTCATATACCGCAGTATACATCAAGCTGCTGGAAACCCTGTACAAAATGTTCATGTGAGGAAGAAAGTAAGATTGTTCTTTCTTGTCTCACATCTACAGTGAGAATATATAAAATAATGCTTTTGCCTGTGCCAGACCTCCACAGCAGCACAGGAGGGCGATTTGTAGGGGAAAAATTATTCCCTCATTTATTTTATTAACCTCCCCTGATGCACAGTACTTTTCAATTCAGTAGCTACCACTGTTTCACAATTATTTATGGGTGTCAGAAGACAGTAAAACCTGAAAGGACTGAGGATCAGAAAGGCACTTAATGGGGTACGAAGGGAACTTTTTCTAAACCAGTTTTTGCCATACCGAAACAAAATGAATACACATTTATGATGATGATCATAATGTTAAGAATGTGGTTATAACATATAGGAATATTTAATACAGTATATTAAGAACTCACCTGTCAACCCATTTTCTCCAATAGCTCCATTTTAAGTCTGAGCCATCCATTGCTTAACCTGACACAATGTTACCTTTAAGTTACATGCTTGAACCTCTTGGTTCTGGTCCTGCATCTCACAACTATCATGAAGTTTACATTAAGTAAGCAATAACCCATGACAGGGTGTGTGTTTATTGGGGATAGGCCGCAGGCCAAGTGTCCTCACAGCACCCAGGGTGTTGATTAATCCACAATACATGCACATCCTGGCGTGGATTATTGCACTTATAACATGGGCCACATAAAGAGAGAAATGGACTAAAACTTGTGGATTAGTAGGAAAAAACTGTGGGGGACTACTCAGTGTTCCTACACTACTTTTAGCCAGTGTACCACATCCATGTGTGTTCTGCCACAGGAAAATAGTGCTTGATATACAAGTTTGTGGTAAAGAGGCTAACATACTAGTATCAAGGGGCACACTCATGTGTGTTTGCTAGTTCTCATTTGTTATATATCTTGGAGATACACCACTTAATAGTACAGAGGGAGGGTGACAGAGAGATACAGACCTGTGCCATGCAGTGTCTCTGTTTTGTAAGTACTGCAGCATATGCTGTTGTTTGCAGTAGTTTTTTGCTGGGTGCGGGTACTTACTTCATTAATTGTTCAATGGTTTGACGAGGTATTGTGCGTTTCTGAGACAGCAGGAACACTGGTATCTACTATACGCCTGACATGGCTGAACACCCACAGGAACACTTGATTCGGACAACATAGTACTTGTCGACACAGAACAATTTGTGTCTTGCATAATTCGGTCCCTTGGTGTTTGCCTGTTGTTATGCGGTCGCTTGCAGGGGTACTGAACAGAGCGACAGCAGCGTCAGCAGGTCCTGTGACATTCACTCGCGGCTGTCAGCTTTCTAGTTAGTGCATATAGTATGCGGCTGAGCAGGTCTGTGGGACGCGTGATCACCTCCACAGTGATGTGTACTTACACAGCACTAACAGGCAAGTAGCTTACGCAAACCACGACGTGCATGTTTCACCTGATGATCTGTTTATCACTCTCCTAAGGGGATTGCTGCAGGCAAGGCAACCAAGGCATAGTGCAATCATGTCTTCACCTGAATAGTGAATTGAGATGAGGCAAAGGTGACTTTTTGCTGCACAGGTACACGGCTTTTGCAAAGCAGAATGTCTATGTTGGGGCTCAGCAGTTCTGTCTCAGTGTGGAAGTGTGCCCTTCTGCAACTACAGGAATGCAGAGATGTGGTTACTGTGCTCTGCATTTTTGCATCTCTTTTACTATCATAGTCGCGGTCAGCCGCTTCGGACTGTCTATGTAGTCTGATTGTGGGGCCCATTTTATTGTAGGGGACACAATGCGTGTTTGTTGCTCTGACTAGGGATATGCTATGATCTTCAAGCACAACAGGGTGGGTGGGTGGGCACTGCTTAGGGAGACAAAAAATGGCTGCATTTCAGTTTTCAAACTGAAGCACAATTAGTTCCGTGAGTTGTATTATTTTTGTCCTCTGCGACTTCTCACCACATTCACTTACTGTAGCATTACCAGTAATTAATGAATGGTCAGCTGACCCATTTCATCCAATCATATTTCACAAACCTAGATGCCCATGTTATAATCACATATATCACACTCCTTCAATCAGGTTCCCTTCTACAAGCCTATATTTTCTCCATCTCGGTAAGGCAGAAGCAGCAAACAAGTATTCATGAATATCTCTCAAATGTTTCCTATTTTACCCCTCAAAATAAAAAAGTGCCCAGTCCCACATTAGAAAGCTGCTGGAAACTCAGACCTTAAAGCAGAAATTATTAACATTATGTAATGCTAAAGCAACATTAACTTTGAGCAACTATAAGCTCTGAAACAAGCAGAATACCATACTCAATCTTTTGCCAGTGAAGTGAGGGATGGAGATGCTCAAAAATAAATGAAACAATGATGAACAGTGTGGGGCTGGAGCACTGGACCACGGAATGTGACACATAAGACATAACCAACCATGAAGATGCAAACTGACAAGCTTGAGAGCCAGTATCTTTAAGCTTTTGAGTTTGCATCTTCCTGGTTGATTATGTCTTTTGTGTCACTCACATAATCCATTCCATGGACCAGTGCCCTAGCCCTACACTGTTCATCGTCATTTCATCCCGACTCCGCTTGGAGATTCTCTCCTACTCCTGCTGTGACTGCACCTAGTCTGTATCTGCAGTGCAGACGCAAGTCACCCACCACTCTCCCCCACTTTCCCTTTGACCTGGGGTCTGCCCCTACCACCTGACCCTGCAGAAATTGTAACCAGATTGTAGTTTATTAATCACTGTCATTTGACACTGTAACTATTGTTGTTTACTGCTCGCTGTCTGACTTGGGCTGGATCTCTCCGCCCTTGAATTTTGTTACTTGTCCTCTTTTCAACATTGTAATATTGCTCTGTTCTTGTCTTTCTTGTAGCCTGTTATGTTGTTTCATTTTTGACGTGAAGCCTTTGCAAAGGAGTCCTTGACTCAAAGGTTGTAATTTTGATCCTTTCAATAAACCAATAAATATTTTTGAGCATCTCTGTCCCTCACTTGTCACTTCAGTGACAAAAGGTTGAGGTATGGTATTGTGTTTCTTTCTTACCAGGATTTATTTAATGCCCCAGCCAGTATACTGTTCACCCTTCAGTCAGCTGCTTCATAAGGCTGGACAGCAAGCAATCCCCTGAATCCGTGGCTTTGAAATCAGTGCCACGAATGCTGAAGACACCAACAGGCTGTTCTGCCTGCAGAAATGCAGTGTCTCTGACTCACTGTCCCAACACCCAGCTCGGTAGAATTATGCCTCTGACTAGCAAATCACTCACTTCACTTAACCACCCACCCCGATGGTCTATCCAATGCTCCCTCCCAGCGAGCACCGAAATATAAAAAAAAAAAATAAATAATAAATAACAAAAAAATCCACCAGCAGGGTTCCAGGAGCCTCAGCTACATATTTACAGCACCGAAGTGTCTACAGACTTAGTCGCACTTGTGTCCTATGATGAAGAAGTAACTGCAAGGTACATCCATGATCCTTTCTGTAATTCTCATATGCAGGCACTCAGATTTGCTACTAGTCTTTGACACTCCACAAACCCCATTCCTCTAGTACATAATGAAACAGTTATGTATTTGACCTTGCAGTAACTTAGTGACAGGCTACATCATTTAAACTCTCTGTATAAGTTACACATATGCTTAGTAATGCCCTCAAATAAAAAAAAAAAGTAATGCCGTCTTATATTGCAAGTCCGAACATATAAATGTTTCATTATGTACTGAAGGTGCGGGGTTTTGTGGGTGAGGTGTCATTTTAACACTGTGTCAAAAATATTTGCAAATCTAAGTGCATGCATATTGGAATTACAGAAATGATCTTAAATGTGCTATTTATCACAGGAAAGGAGTCTGACTCCATCTGTACTAGTTGCATTATTAGTGTAAATAGTATCTTGACACACTGCAGAGTTGCAACTGTTTAACTGCTACCATATTAGCTTGCTAATCAGTGTCTAGTTAATTTCTAGATAAATGGTAGAACTGAATGCAGCAATACACCAGCTGTCTGAAATGACTTAACTGAAGCACTGTGATAACTGAGGCCCTGTCCACATTAGGGCTCCTGTAACATTACAGGCAAGTAAAAATGTTACAAGAGTTCCTAGACACAGTTCATGTCCACACTGGTAATGTTTTCAAACCATGTCAGAAAACCGTGTTTAAACCCTGATAGTATCAGGGTTTTAGCACGGTTTTCAATATGGTTTAGAAATAAACAGGGTTGCATGATCAGTGTGGACAGGAGTCCATGCTGTGTCCACTGTACTTCAGACCATATTGGTCCTCCGAGGAGCCAGAATGCACTGCTCCTTAACACCATCACTCCCGGTTCCCATAAGCCGTACCCTCCCACTGCTGGTGACCGCCCATCCATCCACATTTCCCAAATCCCAGCAGTTGTGTTTTGCCCGAGGGCTGCCTTACAAGCTCTTCTTCAGTTACAGGTGCTGATCCTGCTCTGTCCACATCTCACACTTCAACAGTGCTGGGCACCACCATGTTTCAACATCCTTTGCATGGCAATGCCCACTTGCATGCTGGGACTTGCATGATGCCGTTAGCATGTCCCACAGTGCACTATTGGGCTGCGCGATGGAACTCGCTTACTGAACCATTTTCTCCATAGCACAGTTTATTTAGGAGTATGGACGCACTAGTCAGCAAGGCTCGAAAACGGAGACCGCAGTGTGGACATGCTAGCACGGTAAGTGCTGTAACTTTTTTGAAAATGTTACCAAAATACCGATACCAGTGTGGACAGGGCCTTAGAGGCTGAACAACCAGTACTGCTTTTTTTCACTTTTTCTTTAAATTACACTGTCAATGTGACTTACTGTTTTTTTTTCATGTTGGCATGCAATAAAAATCAATTGATAACATAATGCATTCTCCTTGTCTTTTATGCACTTTTTGTTGTTGTTTTTAACAGAGCACCCAGAATGAGTTTCCAGCATTGTTTTGACTCTGTTTCTATCTTTGGGTGGGAGGGAACACCCAAAAGTTGTGGTCCACTGACTTGCGCACTCCTCCCCAAGGCTACAATGATCTTATGTGTAGTAGAAGGGGATGAGGAAGCAGAGCTGTTGTTAGAGGGAGTGCACAATGAAAGCTGGGCTTCTGTATATAGCTGATTAGGAGTGACTGAACAAAAGAAATAGCATCCTCGAAATCAGAGATGGGACAGTCAGGGCTGGGCTGTGGAGTAACTCCTATTATGTGGATTGCAGACCAGCTGCCCCAAGGGTGCACAGTAGTATACCCAAAAAACCCAAGGCTGTTGCAGTGCTCATCCAGTTGCTAACTAAATGTAAGTGTAGGCCACCCCCACAGCCATCACAATGCCAGCATCCATCTGTACTGTAGGGCACTTCCCGCATCCCACCGGTACCAGTAACTAGTAGTCATCCTAAAGCACTGCTGGAGGGAATCCTTGGTTCCATTGGTCCCTTGTGCAGCAGACTGCCCCTCTTCTTCTGAGAGATAAGTTAGCAATGTGGCTGAGAGTCCTTCTATGCACTGCCCCCCCAATACACAATGATGTTCTGAATTTCCACTGCAAAATCACTGCAACTAATAGTACACCTCCCAAGGTCCAGAGCTCAGTGCAGAAAACATCAGTTAGACTACTAATGTGGGACAGCACAGCCCTGCCTCACTGGTTCTCAACAAATGGAGAAACGGGCTGAAACAAATGACAGTTAAAGAGATACTGACTGAATTATTGCAAAGATCTGTAAATCTTATATCTATCACCATAGGTACTGACTAACTACACTGCTTCAAAAACTGCACCTTTTCTATGGGAGCTGCATTTTACTGACCCCCTGTCCAGGGCTGATTTACTATCTTCAGAGACACATCCATACCAAGTGCCTATTATTCTTATATATCAACAACCTGCTGCTTTTGCTGACTGAGGACACATATGGGTCACCCACCTCTGAAAAAAAAAAAAAGCCAAACAAACAGGCACTTGTGCCTCGTGGACCAGTCCACCTCCTTACTACCCAATTACCAAAAAATAAAATAATAAACAATAGTAAAAATCAATGTGTACCTGTTTAGTTGCTGGCAAATGGGCTGGCAACAGCAGTGTAGTACTGGGAGGAGGAGCAGCAGAAGCAGGCAAGCGGCCATAGCAGCATAGAGAGAGGAAGAGCGAAGTCCTCTTTGGTCAGGGTGGGTTCTTCTCTTGGACTTCTTGACTTCAACTTGACTGGATGTCCAACCAGGCATCCCATCACCGCTGTCTGACTCCGGCAACCAACTCAGTATTTTTAAGTGTAATTTTAATAATATAAAGCAAACAAATGGCAAATGTAAGGAGCCAATGACACTACCGCTATGGACCGTGTGGCACCGATGACCACAGTCCCCATTCCCTCTCACAGACAAACACTTAAGGAGTGGACTGGACTTCTGACTGGGGAACTGATCACCAATGGCAACTCCAACTGGACAAGCAAGCAAGTGTCGCTGGCTGGCGGGTGACAGCAGATGGCTTACAGCTCTGCTAGACTACAAGAAAGGACTGAGTCTGGCCTGAGGGTCTGTCCTCTTGGAACTCTCTCATCTGCTCCCACTGCCACTGCCTTGCAGCACTTACTCACACAGGGGTCCACGGTCCGGCAAGCAAGGTGAGGGGAAATAATCACGGCCGACTTTGTTCAGCAAAAAACAAAATATTTTAAATTAAATATAAAGTTTACATCAGCTAGTGGCAACAGCCTTAGCCAGTGGAGCTGTGGGACAATGGATCGATGACGGAGAGTAGTCCCGGCTGCAGCAGGGCAGCCAGCTCAGCAAGCAATCAACCAAGTCTGTCTGCATCCAAACAACCTTACCAAACCAACACCAACAAAGCTAGTGAGTTTAAGCAATGAAGGAGTCAGTCAGGCGCAGGATAAATGGGATCGGTGCGGTGAAGAGGGGCTATCTTATACCCCCCTTGCCTGGCTTCTCTGAATTGGAACTTCACACCGGAGTCGCACATTCTTTCATAAATAAAATAATTTATTTCACCAGTTGTTGTTGCTGCAGAGGGGAGAGCAGACCTGGAGGCGCCAACACAAGCAGGAGGATAATCTAGGTGTCAAGCATGGAATCCACAGGCAAAGATTTGTTAGGGGCAGGGCTGATGGATCATGGATGAGCTCCTTAAATTAACAGGAGATGAGAGACAAGTTGCTTCCTGTTTAGAACTGTGGCTTGTAAGAAAACTGCTTTCTTTCCTGTTGTCTGCCACTCAGACTACTGCAGAAGTACGGGAGGAGGATCTGTAGAAAAAAATGCTTTCCTCTGTGCCAGACTTCTGCAGAAGCGGGCCAGGGGGTTGTAGGAAAAAATGCTTGTGTCTCTGCCATTATCCTATATTTACTACTACAATCAGGGACTGCCCCAGCATCAGAGTGTTCTAACAAACAGCTGATTGCACAATGACAAGGCAGTCTCTGATAGCAGTGGCCAGTTTCTTTCAAGTTGGTGGCATGCTACACAACTGCTGTCATCCACAGTGTGATCCTCTATTGGCGCCACGGAGACCAGCCTGAAAATGGACTGCTGGCATTGGCAACAACACTGCCGCACCTCCACAACTCGCTACTACAGCAAGCTGCCGCAATATGTTTCTTTCGCATGCGCGCAAGCAAACATAAAAAAGGCAGATAGCCTGGCTTGACTACGATGAGGAGTTTCATTGCAGGTGACAGGTGGATACCACGTTAGGCTGGAGAATGATAGATATGCCCCTGTTGGTGGATGTCATGCAAGGAGGGGGAGCACAGCACACGGTTAGCAGTCTTCCATTAAGGTATTCCCACAGAGGAAGCCGGAGGGAATGGAACAGCAGATGTGCTATGCCTATAATCAAAGCACTTGCATGTGTAGCAACTGTAAGGTTGGGCATGCGTGCATGGCCTGTGGGAAGCAGCATCCCTTTCTTCAGTGCTCATCAACACAAGGGGGAAAATGGAACATGTGGGGAGCATGGAGTAAGTTTCCAAAATCTCAGGGTGGGAAGCCTGTCCACCCCAGTATGGATAAAAAGTATTAAGCCATGGCTCAACCAGTACCCAGACAGATCCACCAACTTGTTGGACAGAGGGTTCATGGGGGGCTTCAGGATACTATACTCGGGCCCTTGGAGGGCATATGAGGTGGATAACTTGAAGTCAGCCAGGGACTGGCCACAAGTCATTCAGTAAAAACTGGAGAAGGAAAGGCTGCTTGGGTGAATGTCATGGAGCCTCCATGGGATAATTTAAGGGTTTCACAAATTAGCTTAGTGCCCAAGAAGATACCAGGGGAGTTCCAGATGATCAGTCACCTTTTCTACCCAGATGGGGAGTCAGTGAATGATAACGTTGATTCGCTGCACACGTTAGTGCATTATCAATCCTTTGACCAGGCTATAGAGGTGGTGCAATCAGCAGTGCCCAGGGCATTCATGGTAAAATTGGACATTGAGTTTGCATTCAGACTGCTTTTGGGTCAACCGCAGGACAGGGTGCTGTTGGGTATGAAATTTGAAGGGAAATACTGTGTGTACAATTGCACACCCATGGGATGCGCAGTGGCGTGTGCAGTCTTTAAGCAGTTCAGCACCTTCCTGCATTGGGTTGCCGCACAAGTGGTGCAGAACAAGGCCATGGTGCACTACCTCAATGATTTCCTGTTGTGGGACCAGCAGGGTCTCCAGCTTGTGGGGGCACCATGGTGGCTTTTGAACAGGTGTGCAAGTATTTCAGTGTGCCATTGGTGGCAGGGAAGTCAGAGCCCCTGGGGATGGTGCTTACCTTCTTGGGCATTGAAATAAATTCAGAGGACCGGCTGTGTCGGTTGCCACAAGACAAATTGGAGACATTACGGGGTATCCTGTACAAGGTAGAGGGAAGAAAAAAAGTTACGCTTCTGGAGTTATGGCAGTTGGCAGGACACCTTAACTTTGCATGCCAGGTCACACCAGTAGGAAGGACATTTATGTACTGGCTGGCAGAGAGGGGTCCTAGGGTGTACAAAACTTCACCCTAGGGTAAGGGTCACAGAACAGTTCAGGGAAGACATACAGGTTTGGCAGATATTTCTGGACCATTTTAACAGAGTGGCCATGTGGCAAGTTCCCTTGGGTGGACAGCCATTAGAAATGTACACCAACATGACTGGAGGGCTGGGATTTGGAACCTATTTCCAGGGTGAATGGTGTGCAGAGCAGTGGCCAGCAAAGTGACAGGTGGCAGTACTGAGGAGGCAGATCACTCTGCTGAAATATTTCCTGGTGATCGTGGCACTTTGCATCTGGAAGTTTAGGTTGAAGGACAAAGTGGTGCACTTCAGGTCGGACAACATGGGTGTAGTGCATACAATCAACCAGCAGTGGGGTCTGGAACACCCACTAGGGGTCTTAATGAGGATGTTCATGTTGAAATGTATGCTGTTTAACATTAATTGTAAGACAGCGCATGCATCAGGAGGTGACAATGGAATTGCCAATGCTTTATCTCATTTGTAGTGGCAGAGATTCTTTGAGTTAGCACCAGCAACAGACAAACAGTCACGAAGGGTCCCACCATTCCTGTGGGAGGTGGTGACCAGGAGACTTGGAGATACATAGGTAATTCCATTGCACCAAGAACCAAGGAGGCTTACTGCCGGGGGGGGGGGTTGAACACTATATTGCCACACAGGAAGCCACAATGTGGGTGGATGAGTGACCCATTCCAGTGACCCAGCTGTGCAGGTACATCACGGAAGGGAGGAAGGTGGACTGCTCGCCTGGGGTAGGAACAGCATCTGGCAGACTTGTCATAGCCGGCAAGGGTTATGGGTCTTGCAGATAATACAAAAACCTTTAAGGTGCGGATGCTTTTGGAAGGTTGGCAAAGGGGAATAACTATTCCACCAGATGAGAGGCATCCCATTACCCCTACTATCATGACCTGTATTTGGGCAGTTCTGCCCATGGTCTGCTGGAATGAGTATGAAGCACAATTGTTTGAGACAATATTCCTGATGGCTTTCTGTGGAGCATTTAGGGTATCGGAGTTGATGCAGGTGGGAACAAAGGAGTTTCTGGGCTATTGGCACAGGATGTGGTCTCTGTGGCACAAAAGGTCTATATTCGACTGCGGAACTCAAAGACAGAGCAGTGAGGGGCAGGACACTGGTACAAGGTGAGGGCACCAGCGGGATCAGGTTGACCGGTGAGGCACATGATCAATGAATATTGGGCATCCTGCCCCAAGTTGGGGGAAGCCTTTCTCCATCATCATAATGGTAGGCCAGTGATGGCATACCAAGTTAGGTTTATTTTGATAAAGGCTATTTAGCATGTGGGGCTATATGACTGGGAATTTCGTACCCATTCCTTCTGCATAGGAGCAGCAATGAATGCCAGAAGCATGGGCCTGTCTGATTCAGAGATCCAGGCACTGGGGTGGTGGCAGTCCCAGACATTCTTGCACTATGTTTGACCACACTTGCAGTAACATAATTTTGTCTCTTGCAGGCTCTGAGGACGACACCAGGAACATATGGATATGTGGACACTCTTTTATTTGATGGGCAGTGAAGAGAGCAGCCTGCCAGTCTGGGGGAAGCAACCTGACAATTCCACAGCAAGTGGCCCAGATCTGGTGGCTGGGGGTCAAAGGCATGCATTGGGGGGGGTTGTTTCCAAAGCTTCAAGCTGAGGCTGGCAGGTGGAAGATGTCGGATATCTTATTGGTTAACTTGGGCAGAGAGGACTGGGGGCACAGGAAGGTGGGGAAACTGCTGCTGGCAATGAAGGACAATTTGTATTCCATTAAGGCTTGGTGGCCTCATACAATTCTCATGTGGTCACACATATTGATGAGGAAGCATTGGCCGCATGCAGGGTGGAGAGTGGCATTGAACAGAGCTTGCATGAGGATTAACAGGGAGATGAGAGTTTTTATGGAGTCCTTGGGTGGGTCATGTAGTGAGTCATGATATGATTTACAGTACCTACCAGATCCTGGTGGTGCAGGAGGATGGACAAGTGCAGGTGGAAGGTTCGGACTGCTTATTGGAGAATTTTAGGAGAATCTTGGAGGATAAGATTGAGCGAGGGGCTTGGGGGGGTCGGACTACATCCAACCTGTGGTGGCTTGGGAGGAGCACATGAGGAAGGTAGTGGGGAAAAAGGGGATGAGGCCAGTTCTCCCATAGGTCTAATTTCAACTGGTCAGCATGAGGATGTTGACTGCAAGACCTGAACCCACATGGAGGGTCATGGTCCAATCTCAGCAGTAGATACTGCAAGGTCAGTGGCGCAGGAAGGGGGCAGCGGCCACCAGAGCCTTGGCCATATGACCTACCTTGCAATCACTGATGATACTTCAGCATACACTGTAAGGGATTCTCAGGTTGGTGGGTGGCGTGGGTCCCTGAGGTATGGCGCATCCTCCTGGAAGCGCACACTGCTCACTTATAATAAGAGTATTAATAAGAATATTCATAACAGTATTAAGATCAATATTAATATCTGATATGTTAAATAAACATATGGCTGTGGTCATTTCCTCCAAGATGTGTGTGTGTGTGTGTGTGTGTGTTCTTTTGGAAAGTGGGGAAATTGGGAGCTACCGGACAATACATAGGCTGCCAAAGCATTGAAGCAGCTGATTATTTGTCTGGGGGGCCCCATCCCCCCTGGCCCAGGCTTAGGGAAAGGATACCTCCCTCCAGGAGTAGACAGTAGGCCCTGGACACACCTCAGAGGGAGGTATCACCATGCCCCCATGGGGGGGTCTGGGTGGGAGGAGTTGGAGGGTTAACTCGATAGGAATCCAGTGTCTCTCCCTCTTTCTCTTCCAATTGCCAGAACACCCACCCTCATGGCCCTCAAAACAGGAGCAAGGGTGCAGGTGAGAGACAGCCCACTTTGACCCACTATGGGTGACCGAAGTAGGGGTTGGGGAGTGACTTTTCCTCGTGTTTCCCCTACAGGGATTTTTCTGGATTTTTTGCCTCCTCCAAAGGGATGTTATGAGTTTGGCACTAGGCAAAAAAAAACATGTAAATGGAAAATAGTAAGAAATAATAAAAATAGATACAAAATAGATAAATATAAAGGTTATAAAGGAGTACTTAGTAGCTAAAGAATAGTAGAGCATAATAAAGGAATAAGTAGTACTAGGATATAGCAATTGTACTGCAAGCTGTTACAGCCAAGTAGCGGCTTGGGAGGAGCACATGAGGAAGATAGTTGGGAAAAAGGGGACAAGGCCAGTTCTCCAGAACGTCTTGTTGCCCCTGGTCGACTTGAGGATGGTGGACTGCAAGACCTGGACCCACATGGGGGGTCATGATCCAGTCACAGCAGTAGATACTGCAATGTCAGTGGTGCAGGATGGGGGCAGCCACAAGATTCTTGGCCGTATGATCTACCCTGCAACCACTGGTGATACTTCAGCACACACCATGAGGGATTCCCTGGTTGGTGGGTAGTGTGAGTGCCTGAGGTATGGCGAGTCCTCCTGGCAATGCAAGCTGCTCAATGATAATAAGAGTAGTAATAAGAATATTAATAACAGTATTAAGATCAATATTAATATTCAATATGTTAAATAAACACATAGCTGCGGCCATTTCCTCCAAGATCTCTGTGTATGTCTTCTTTGGGGAAGGGGGAGACAACTGCACAATTAAGTAATTTACTCTGCTCAGCATCATTGTTGCCTGGTAGTCTCCTAATTCAGTGTGCTTTTGCAAGTCTCTTTTGACAATTATTACTGGTACAGCTTTGCATTTTTGTCTTGCTTGCCTGTTCCATAATTTGCATTGTTATGTTTGCTACTAGCACATAATTGGTTTAGAGTTAAAAGACTGCTTGCATTTTTCACTTTTAACTACTGGTGTACTTATCACCTCTATTGTTTATTTACTTACCTATTGCACTGTATAGCATTTATATTATCCACTGCTAGTATTTTGTTACTGCTACCTCAATGGAATCTAATGGAAATCAGAAGAGATTTCCAAAGTTTAAAAGTTTAAAGTAGGATTTATCCTGCTGACCTCTTTTCTCCTAACTTCTATCTATCTGCCACATTTTTCTCCCACTATGCTGTTAACTTCTCTTGTTTTTCTTTTCCCCTTTCTTCCTCTCTTTACTTTTCCATAAAACAAATTTAAAGGGAGGAGGATAAAGGGATCTAGCAGCTGGTACAGGCAGAGATGAATTGGTGAGGGGTGGAGGAGGAGGGGGAACAGGAGGATATTGGGGGCAGGAGGGGAGAGACAGCATAGTTCAATGCAATGGATGTGGAGTGGCAGTCTTCCTAGAAATAATGTAAAGAGTGGGGGATGTCTGGTGTGCAGGCACCTGGGGCAGCAAAAGGCAGAGTTAAACTGGTCAAGATGAGAATTTGAGAGAGTGGGGGCTGGATGGAGGAGGGAACAGTGGAGACAGGAACAGATTAGGATTGCTATGAGCTAGGTGGATGGCAAAATAAGGTGAGAATGGGGGGAGGAGTTGCCAGTGCATCTGGAGACACCGTTTACACAAAGACCAGATGGTACTGGAATAGGGAAGTGGCAGAAGATAAGGAGAAATGAAAGGTGGGGAGGGAAAGCTGCACAAAGAAGCAGAGGAAGAGTGAGGGAAGGAGATGCTAAGGCAGGTATGGAAGTAGAGAGACCAGCATCAAACAGGTTTATGGTACTGGCAAATCTGGAAGACCAGGGGGCACATGGGGGATCGGGTCTTGAAAAACAGTAGAGGAAGAGGGGATGGGAGGGGAGAGTAGATTGAGGGGAGAAGGAAGTACACACAGTTAAGGAGGAGCTAAGGGTGGAGAGGAGAGTGGAACAGTAAGAGAACAAGGAAGGGGGGCTGCAGCAGATAGCAGGGGACACCAGGGAAGATATGGAAGAAAGGGGGCAGGAGATGAAATAGGAGAGTACAGAAGGGAGGACCAGCAGGTCAAACATGGAACAAATAAAGTGGAGGAGGCTGGCCCACCAGGGCAGAACAGGGGGACAAAGAGAAAGACTGAGGGGGAAGGAAAAGGTGCTGGTCATTGGGGATTCAATTATTAAGGGTATACACTGGGTAAGGAAATGGAACCCAGTGGAGACAGAACTTTAAATGTGTGCCAGGAATGGAAGCAGGTTGGGAAGGGCCTAGGATCAAGGAAACAATAAGGAAGGTGCAGTAAACCTCACTTGATCATTCACATAGGGACAAATGACTTGGCAGGAAATAAGGTAGGAGTGATGTAACAAAGGTTTAAAGAGCTAGCAGGGTTCTGCAGGTAGTGAAATGAGTTCAATGGCATTCTCTGAGGTAATCCAGGTCCCCTGTGCTAGCATAAGCAGAAAAAGGAGAATAGAGAAGTCAACGAGAGGCTAAGGAACTGGTGCATGTCGTTATGGTTCATTTGCATTGGAGGGTGGGGGAATAAGTAGAAGAATGAAGGACTATATTCAAAGAACAGGCTGTAACCCAGCAAAGAGGGGTCTGGAGAGCTTAGAGGGAAATTGGTAGAATATGAGAATGGGGTGCTGCATTTAAACTGATTAAGGGGGTATAAGACTAGGGAAGGCAGGGAGGACAGCAGGAGGGTGGGAAACTAGCTGGAACTCCCCCACAAATAGTGGTAGGGAATAGAAATATGGGATGGTGGAACTGGAGGGCGGGGGATTTGGAATTCCTTGTGTGCAAATGCTCAAAGTCTTGGAAACAAGATTATAGATCTAAAAGATCCAAACAGCAGTTGCTGTGACTTAAATGGTACAAGGTAGGTGCTAAACACAAATGGGCAGCCAGCCCACAGAGAAAATGAACAATGTCCAAAATGTGTAGCACTCAGAACCAGATGCAATCAAATCACTCAAATGACTGCAAAATACATTTCAAAGGCTTAGATCTCAAAAATTTCAACAGCCCAAGCTACAGCTCTCTTCTTCTATTGCAAATCTACAGGCCACCATGGTAGGGGAAGACCTGAATCTAGTTGCCATCATTGAGACCTAGTGAAATGAAAACCAGAACTGGGACATGGCAGTACCAGGATTCAGTCTGTTCAGCTGGGACGAGGTCAGAAGAAAGGGCGAAGGAGTTGCTTTTTATGTAAGGGACAGCATAAAGGCTACAGAAATAGAAGGGGAACAGGGGGGAGCGGAGATACTATGGGTCACTCTGGAGAAAAGAACGGGGCCATTATCCATACAGGAGTGTTATACAAACCACCAGCACAGACAGAAGAAGCGGATGAGGAAATGCTGGCAGCAATCCAAAGGCTGGCTCATAAGGGAGAGTTGTTGCTGATGGGAGATTTCAACCTACCTGATGTGGATTGGAGACTCCCAGCAGCAGTGTGGTTTAATGTAAAAATTAGATTTGCACAGAGGCACACAAAGTTGAGGCTCATGGACTTCAGGAGGGCCGATTTCAAGACAATGGGAGAATGCCTCAGGGATGTCCTGGCAGGGATTGGGATGTTAGGAGGAGTCGAGGAGCAGTGGGCAAAAATAAAATAGGGCATTGAAAGAGCTATGAATCTCTGTGTCAGGCAGGTCTGCAAGGGCAAGAAGAAAAGAAGACCACTATGGTTCTCTAGAGAGCCAGCAGAAACGGAGCAAAAAAACTAACATTTAGAATGTACAAAAAGACACAGAAGGAGGAGGAGGAGGATAGGATAATAATTGCCAAGAGAAAAAAAGTGAGGCAAGAAATGCAATAATGAGAGCAAAGGTGCAAATGGAGGAGAATATTGCCCAGTCAATAAAAAGAGGAGATAAAACCTTCTTTAGATATATTAGCTATAAGAGGAAGACCAAGGATAAAAGGTGAAGGGGGGGGGTCGGTGAGAAAAGGGACCAAGGGAAGGCAGACATATTGAACAGATACTATTGCTCAGTATTTGCAATAGAATGGGTAGGTGATGGGCCAAAGACAAAGAACAGTGGCAGAATTAGTAGGGAGGTGGACGCTAATCCTTTTACTGAGGAGGAAATCCTCTGGGTACTAGCAAAATCAAAAGTTGACAAGGTGACGGGACCAGATGGGGTTCACCCTAGGATACTGAAAGAGCTCAGGGAGGTGGTAGCTGCATCCCTGACAGCTTTGTTCAACTTATCATTGGAAACAGGGGTGGTTCTGAGGAACTGGAGAAGGGCAGATGTGATCCCGCTCCACAAAAATGGAAATAGGGCGGAGGCAGGAAATTACAGACCTGTTAGCCTGACTTCAATAGTGGGCAAGGTTATGGAATCACTATTGAAGGAAAGGAAAGTGGAATACATCGAAACAAGTGGATTGCAGGATGAAAGACAACATGGTTTCTTGGGGGGAGATCTTACCAGACAAACCTGATTGAGTTCTTTGACTGGATGACAAGGTAAGTGGATCAGGGTGAAGCAATAGATGTGGCATACCTAGAGTTCAGGAAGGCCTTTAACACTGTTACACATAGAAGACTGGTGAACAAGTTGGCCTGTCTAGCAGTGGGACAGAAGGTAGTAAACTATGTAAAAAGTTGGTTGAGCAACAGTAGTCAGAGGGTGCTGTTAAATGGAGCCCACTCGGGAGAAGGCAGTATGACCAGCGGGGTGCCTCAGGGGTCAGTACAAAGCCCAGTCCTCTTCAATGTCTATATCAGCAACATTGCAGAAGGGCTATAAGGGAAAGTCTGCCTATTCACGGATGACACAAAAATCTGCACTGGGGTGGTAGTGGAAAAGATGTGGGATGATTTGCAGAAGTTAGAAGAATGGTCAAGTGTTTGGCAGCTGGGTTTCAATCCAAAAAAGTGCAAAATCATGTACTTGGGGCAGAGAAACCAGGGGGCTATGTACCAATCGGCAGGGGAGGTTCTAGTAACCATGAAACAGGACAGGGACCTGGGGGTAATCATTTCTGATAACCTGAAGGTAGCCAAGCACAGTGAAAAGGCAGTAGGAAAGGCCAGTAGAATGCTATGGTGCAAAGGGAAGGGCATAACCAGTAAGAAGAAGGAGGTAATATTACTCCTGTACTGGAGGCCCCACCTCTGGAAGGACATACATAGGGTGGAGGTGGTACAGTGGTGGACAACCAGGATGGTGCAGGGACTGTATCAAAAGCCCCATGAGAAGAGACTAAGAGAACTGAATAGATACTCACTAGAGGAAATAAGGGAAAGTGGAGATATGATAGAAACATTCAAGTACATAACAGGTAGTAATAATAAGATACAGGAAGGCAGCATTTTCAGAAAGACACACTTGAGGACAAGGGGTCATGCTATAAAGCTGGGGGGGGCTCAGGAGAAATGTGAGGAAGTGTTTCCTCACAGAGAGGGTGGTGAAGGCCTGGAACGGCCTCCCATAGTAGCTGGTGGGTGCCACAATGGTCATAGGATTCAAGTAGGTGTGGGACAGATACAAGGGGACCTTGGAAGTAACACAAGGTGTGGGGACAACCATGGATTATGTAGGGGCTGAGGTGGCATAGCAGACAGGGAAAATGGGCAGACTGAAAGGGCCAAAGTGGTCTTTATCTGCCCACAACTTGTATGTTTCTATGTATCTATTTTTAACAGTACAATTTTAACTGTCATAGTTGTGTTTCTTGTTTTTCTTTATAGTATGCACTCAAATGCAAATCACTGTATCAGCTGTAAATGTTCTTTAAAATGATATTTCAGTTTGCTGGATTCAGTCATTTTGATGATGCCTTATTACATGACTTTTTAAGAAGTACCATAATGTATCTATTTATACAGTGAGCCATCAAAGAGAAAAGTTAAAATATCCATAGAAATATATTGTTATATAAAGTATACATCATATAATATTTATTTTCTGTGGTACTATATGTTATTATAGATTCCATGTTGGATACTACAGGGGAGTGCTTGGCATGGTTTATGCCATTAATGAAATTAACCAAAATCCACAACTACTACCCAACTTCACTCTGGGCTTCAGAATTTTCGATTCCTGCTTCTCGGAGAACCGAGCAATTGAGGTAGCCCTAGCTCTTTTATCAGGAGTTCAGAAGCCTATCCCAAATTACAACTGCCATTCTCCCACTTTGCTTGCTGGAGTAATTGGAGAGCTCGGCTCATCGTTAACAATCCCATTGGCCAGAACATTGGGGGTCTACCATGTCACTCAGGTATTGTATGAATGTTAGGTTAAATCTTTTGACAGGATGCCAAGATGTTAACAACGATTATTCTGTAAATGTGGCATAGTTTGTTAATAAGGCACAGCAGAGTAAATACATTCCCGATTAAGCACCTACAGTTGGCTCGCTGAAATTATTGATCCTGGCAGGGAGACTCTGTCTCTAGCCCTTATAGAAATACATGCTAACTGACATTAATAACTGAATGGTTAACCAACATACCTGTTTTCATCAGTCCTTACATTACCACATTGGTGCAGTACCGAAAAAAATGCTGTCTCTAGCAGCTATAGTTAAAACATAATACAGTACTATATGAATTTCCTGTCATTCACCACAAAACTGATAATGTACTTCATGTGCAAGGAATTGAACAGAACTCTACGCACTGAGGAAGAATCAACCTGATTAAATTCTAGTTAACAGGACACCTTAATTAAGCAATAGATGTTCAGCCACCCTGCACCTTTCTAATACACTAAACTGTTGCCAGTTTCATTTCCACAACTGTTTCAAATGTAAGAACAAAAACGAGATGCTGTGTCAGCATGTGGTCTGAAAAGGAAACACAATAGTACTATTAAATGCATGCTGAAAATAGAAAATAGGGTCAAAATCAACATTTCGACCTTGGGTTTTCTTCAGGAAATATCTAAAAAAAAAGTTAGTGAAGAGGAGAGGGCAAATAAAGTATATAGATATATATAGATATATATATATATATATATATATATATATATATACAGTATATATACATAATAGATAACCCACTCTTAGGTGTGCGGTTGCACTGTTATATCATGGATGCCTCGGTGTCGTCCAACCACCAAAGTGCGATGTATGTCAAGCGATCACACACCATAGAGTGGGTTATCTATCTTATAAAATGTCAAAATAGTTTTTAGGGGGTAAAAGTGCAGTTGTGCGGTCACTCTGTTATGTACCCATCATGTGATGGGATCCAACAAATCAGCAGACATAATTTTTCCTACGTGTTTTATAAATATATATATATATATATATATATATATATATATATATATATATAGGGGAAAGAAAAGGGGAGGTTCTGGAAGAAGTGATAAATGGCAAGATAAGAGAATTTGGAAACAAAAAAGTGTTGATGGGAATGATAAGGCATAACAGGAGTGAATGGGCTGGGCCTAGAGAGAAGGCTGAATAGTGACAAATGTGACAGAAGGAGACGAAGATGGAGCATCTGGTTAAAATGAAAATAGATGTAATTCTTTTCCAGATTCTCTTATCTTACCATGTATCACTTCTCCCACAGCTTCCCCCATATACAGTGTGTGTATATATATATATATATATATATATATATATATATATCTCCCCTCTTCATTAACTTTGCTTTTTTGTCTTTTAGATATTTCCTGAAGAAAATCCACTGCCAAAATGTCAATTTTAACTCTATTTTCTATTTTCAGTGTGCATTTAATCTTACCATTTTGTTTCAAATGTAATCTGCTCGACTGTGTTTTTCAGTCAGACATCAACTGTTTGGGTGAAAGTCACTACCTCGCAGTATAAGAACAACCTCAGCTATTGAAAAACAGCTGAATGTTAGTCATTACACATGAACCAGCATGACTGCGAGCTGTGTGATGTTAGCACAACCACAGAATTGTCCTCATGTGAAGCCGTAATCTGTTTTATTTTACTGACATCACATAGACTCGGGCTTCAATGTTTTCTCTTGCCATGAGTTTTTGACTTTAAGGGATCCAGCTACATTTTAAACTTGAGAGTCTCCACATGTAACAGCAATAGTAGATAAGCCTCAAGCTATTAGACAATCACAGCACAACAGTTTTGGAAGCAATATTTTGCTAAACATATGAGTTAAATTGCTGCAGAAAAACTAACAGAATTAAGTGAATACCCACTCTTTGACATATGATTTACCCTAAAAATACTCCCCTAAAGTTAAAAATGTTGTTTTCTAGGATGGCTGATAGCACTCTTTTCTGAAATGGGGAACTTATACACATAGCAACCTAATTACCTCAGCAAATTCAATTAAAAAAACTACAGATGCACACATTCTCACCGTGTATTGTTATTCTTAAATTGCTTGATATTCATGCTCACTTGTAAAGCCCACCTTTGAATACTGAATAAAAGAAGCTACATTTTCTCTTTTGTTGTCTATTACAGCCAAATTTCATCTTCAAAAAAGAGAGAGATCACAACTCCAGATACTGTCGTGAATTGTTTTAAACACAGCAGTGCAACATTGAGCAAACCCAAGTACATTTTTGTAACTTTCTTTCATCGACTGACACTTTAAAAGTTATTGATTAGAAGTTGAGTACCAGTACAGTACCACAATATAAAAGCCAAACTGTTCAGCAAACCACAGCAGAGCTGCACAGTTATAAACAAGACAAGCAAGGTCATTTCAGAAAGGAACGTGAGGAACACCGGAGAAGTCAAACAGCAGGGACACTTACAGTGCTATTATTACATGTAATGCATTAATGTCAACAAAATGATCTACCCTTCTTCCAAAACACATCTTCCTTTAAACCCTCTTTTTCTGCAGGGAGCTAAAGCTCTGCTTGAACATTTGGAGGAGCAAGTGGCACTTGGTACCATTATGTGATGTTCGGAGTGGACCATTATGGCCATAATTAAATAGGAATATTTATTATTTACTGAAACACTAATACAAAAAAAAAAAACTAAGTTCAAAATTATTTTAGGTATGATGGAATCCTTTTTCATGTGAACAAAAAAGGCCATATGAAACAAGTGGAAGCAAGTCACAAAAAAGGATGGGAAAATAAAAAAATATATATTTCGGGGTCATTTTTACAAAAATTAAATGTAGGATCCACCTAACAGGGTCCCAATGAGCAATATACATGTACTGGTTTCTCTGCAGCATGTCATATTTGTGGTTTTTGAATTTTATTTTTAAAGAAGGAAAACAAGAGAGCGGCATATGAATCGTGATTTTTTTATATAAGAAAAAGAATTTGCCCCCATGTGAAACAGAATGCTGATTCGTATGGCCAAATTATTTTTTCATTCCAAACATCTATCCTGAAGTGCTTACTGAGCACACTCAGAACCTGACATTTTTTAAATTAAATAACTCTTGAATGGAGTAATAATTTTTCACCAAATCAGAGAAAAGCACTACTGTGGCTCAAGCCCTTTCTACTCTAAAAATTTCAAACCAAAATTCCAAATCATCTGGGCTCTAGGGGCTGAAAAAAAGTAAAAGTAAAAAAAATCACTTTTACGCTATCTAGACCTCGGAATCCACATATCTGACCGGAATGATGCATGGCAGGTCAAGGAATATTCTCCATGAGACCATGCATGCAACATTTTATGAAAATCCGTTGAATGGTTGTGAAGTTATTAAAGTGCAAAAATTGGGGTTTAACATTAAACACCCTACCCAACCCTAAATATTGTGGCATGACCAAATATATATATATATATTCATTGCAAAAAGCTTCATTAATGTACCAATTAGGATTAAAGTGATGAAAGTAGGGAAATGTGGTGTTAGAGTTCCCAACCCTAACACCCCACTCCTACCCTGCAGGCAGCAACAGGAAAAACCATTACGGTTTCACCTCTGTTGCATCTTCACAAATCAGGCATGGGGTATGCCTTGGGGATGTCAGCCTTAACACTTGCCTCATTCCATCATTAAAGTAGCTGAGATGTGTAGAGTATATAAGAATGGGGTGAGTGGTCAGGGTTGACAACCCCAAGGAACACTCCATGCCTGATTTGCAAAGACGCAGGAAAGATTAAACTGTTGTGTTTTTTCCTGTTGCTGTTGGGAACGCTAATACCACATTTCCCTGCTTTCACTGCTTTAACCCTAACTGGTGCATTAATGAAAATTTTTGCAATGGATTTCCTTACTTTTTGAGATAGTCTAATAGTATCCTCAATTGCCTATGGGAGCACTGGTCCCAACTCTCTGGCCCTGTGCTTGCATTTGTGTCAAAACAGCACACCGATTGTCAGACTAGCCTTCTTATTACCCCACCTTATGAACCCAGTAATGAACATGTTCAGATCCCCTCCAAAACTTCATTCAGTGGCTTTGAAACATTATTTGGCACCACAGATGTGAAAACACATTTTGGCCAGGATTTGAAAATGATAGCTGTCACATCATGGCATGGTGTAAAAAATGGCTATGTTGAAAATTTGGGGTCACAATATTTAAAATTATCAATGTTATGAGCAAGTGTAGTAATATCTCAATGTATGCACATAACTTTGCCATTTTTATATATTTATACCCGACATTTTCAACATAGCCTTCTTATGACCTCACCTCATGAACAAGGGCAGTGAAAATGTTCAAATAATGCCCAAAAGGTGATTTCACCAAGTGATCACAAAATCACCTTTCAGCCCAGATTTGTGCCATTGTTCATGAGGTGGGGTCTGAATAAAAGCCATGTTAAAAATATGGGCTTAAAATATGCAATAATGGTAAAGTTATGCATCAAAGTTCAAAACCCCTTTGAAATACATGGAACCACACTTACAATAGTTTCCCATATCACAGTCAGTGGTTGCAGCAGCAAGACATGTCTTCAATCAGAGAGCAGATCTTCACCCTGTGATTTGTTCAGGTGAGTAATGATGTGTGGGGTGTACTAGGGGTATGGTTTATTGGGTGCTGAGTGGGAGGTGGGGGTGGGTGTCATATGGGTTAGGGACCTTTTTCTGTTCAGGAAAAAAATCAAGGGACCATTTTCTTTATCTCAGAGCAGAACAGTGATTGGAGAGGAAGGGGGTGACACCAGACACCAGGGAAATACCAGAAAGTAGCAGGGATGGCAATTAGAGGGTGGGGGTGCCACTAGACACCAGGGAAAGACAGAAACATAATGGGGATGGTGATCAGAGGGTGTGGATGCCACTGGACACCAGGGAAAGACAGAAACATAACAGAGTTGGCAATTGGAGGATAGGGGTACCACTAGACACCAGAGAAAGAAATAAACATAACCAGGATGGTGATTGGAGGCTGGGAGTGCCACTAGACACCAGAGAAATACAAATATATAAGGGGAATGGCAATTGGAGGGTGGTGGGGTGCCATTAGACACCAGGGAAAGACAGCAATATTATGGGGATGGCAATTGAAGGGTAGGGGGTGCCACTAGACAACAGGGAAGCAATAAAAAAGATAGGGATGGTGATTGGAGGTTGGGGGTGCCACTAGACACCAGGGCAATGTCAGACACATAAAGGGATGGCAATGGGGGGGTGCCAGTAGACATCAGGGAAACAGTGACTCACTGCTGTCACTGCAGCCCATAGCATGAGTTCCAGCTATGGCTGCAGAAGTCCAGTAAGTCCCACTGTTCCCTTACAAAGAACACGGGCGATTGGCTCTTCTCACTAAACTGGGAACCCTGGATTCTGGGTATCCAGAAAAGATATTTCTGGCAACTGTAATAAAAACAAACACCAGAATCTAGCTAAACAGGTCCCGTTTAGCTCTGTTCAAGTGTTTGTTTTTTTAATAATACATAATTACAGTAGTATGTATTGTAGTGAGAAATAAAGAAAGAAGGTGGCGACTGTGGTGAACCAAAAAAAGAACTGAAGTGGTTCGTGAGTCCCATTTTTGGTTTTGGATACTTCAGATTTGCAAACCGAAAGACGCTCTCACAAACTAGAAATTGTCTGCTGCATGCTAGTTCATTATCATCACAAGAAAAGTTATTTTAAACAATGGATGTTCAAAAACTACAGAGAATACTAATGGAAACCTGATCTGAGCCATATTAAAAGGAGTGCTCGTTTTATTATTTAAACTGCCAAGTACCTCCCAATCACCAGAAGCACCTCCACACTAGCCAAGAAGTCTCTGGTGCCCATTTGCCACCAATACCCCTTTCCTTACCAAGTTCTCCCCTGTGTCCAGACATACCCTAGGATCTTGCATGGTTCAAGCAAAATCACTCCTTGGGGTCTATTATCACTCCTGATCTCTACACATCCAGTACCAAGAATACCCTGTTGCTCACTGTCTCCCCTCCCTCTTCCTAGCTGAAATACTCTCTGTTGTGCCCCTGCACACCTGTGGCAACTCCCTTCCAAGACTGGCATAGCCTTTCTCTTACCTTCTCAGCCAGAAAGAGGTGAAAGGGGATATTTCAGCTGCTGTCTTAGGGAGATGCTAAAATGAAGGTTGGGGAGTCACCAGACACTCGGGAGACTTTGTATAGGATGAGGGTACCACTCAACACCACAGCCTTTTTTATTGGTTGGGGGTGAGGGAAAGTGAGAGGATCAAGAAGCAGCTGAAATGGGAATTTGTAGTTACTTG
Source organism: Neoceratodus forsteri (assembly GCA_016271365.2). NCBI lineage: Eukaryota > Metazoa > Chordata > Ceratodontiformes > Ceratodontidae > Neoceratodus > Neoceratodus forsteri. The sequence goes on from JADMNL010000035.1 coordinate 78,764,143, forward strand.
TCGGGGACTGAAGGTGGGAGGGTGTATTGAATAAAGAGAAATCGGGAGAAATAAGATTTTGTGGGTTTGGATCAGTGTACAAAGGAGGCAGACATTAGGAATCAGGAACTACTGGAGAAGAAGAGAGATTTATGTTTGGAAATCAGTGTCTGGAGGGGTATAGAAAAGATTAGGGACAATTAAATTTGCAGGAAAAAAACACTCACATTCACCCTAACTACAGTTTAGGAAACTGAAATCATTTGAAAAGTATTCTCAAAAGTAAATTTGCCAGAAACATGTCTCAATGGAACAATGTCTATTCTCCCTGAGGAAACAGCCATGGCTGTGAAATGTTGGGGTTTGCCCTGTGAGGCTAGGCATTTTCCCTGGTGTGCACAACAAAACAAAAAGGCAGCACTGTCAATGTCAGATATTGTTCCCTGGTGACCTATTACCAACAAACTTACTTTTGAGCAGACCTTTTGGACTAAGAGGGTTTCATGAACTACAGTCTGTGCATGTGAACATTTCTGTCAGCACTTTTGGAGGGGTGCCTTAGCACACCTCAAGAAACTGCTCATGCTGCAGAGTTTGTGCATTTTTAATTTGTTGTGCTTATGATTAGGGACCAGAAGTAAAACATAATGGAGACTGTATTTTCAGAGATCAGATTAAATGAGATGCAGCTGGGAGAGACAGGCAAAAGCTGGAATGAGAAGGAAGATTATTATTTAGGATCTGAGTCAGGAAGGGAGCCTTGAGGGATCAGGAACCAGCAGGAAAGAGAGACTGAAGATTTTTGTGGGGATTAACATCAAAAGGGTAACGGAATAATCATGGAACAGCAGGAAGGAGAAACAAAATTATTTGGGGGGTTGTATTGGGAGTAGGAGTGGAGTGGAGTCAGAAAAAAGTGGGAAAGAGGAAAAGGAGATTTCTTTTTATTTATTGTTTTTGGCTTCCGGTCTTCCCCTGTAAATGCCCCTAACAGAGCTTGGGCCCAAACCCCGCATGCCAACCCATCATACCCAGGCTCACCCCCCTTGGCTGGGGCCATCGGGCGGGCACCCACTCCTCACAGTCAGTGTTGGCTAGTCCTGGCTTACACCAGGGGACAGGGCCATGGAAGTGGGACCCCTCCCCCGGTGGCACTGGTGGCAGTGGGAATGGTGGCAAAGCAGGGGCATCATGGCTGGGGGGCCAGAGAGATTTTCTTTCTTTAACTGTGTGGCAGTACCTAGGGCCGGGGATGTGCAATGACATCCTGTGTCCACCCCACATCCTGTAGGTAATGGTGCCAACATGGTGGTTCCCCCCAGCTTCCAGCAGAGGTCCACGGTATGTGTCAGACAATCTACCTCCCGGAGAAGGAGAGCAGTCTTTAGGATGTTCAATCCTTCTCCCACTGGCCTGCCCTAGAACGTCCTGAGTCCATTTCTGAACCCAGTCGGTGACGGCGCAACGGACGCTCTGCCTCTGCATTGGTGGACTGGCACAGCAAAAGGAGAGCTTATTTTCAGGGGCAGGTGTGCAGTAGAATACTGTAAGTGACAAGCACTGAGAAGGGAAGGGAGCTTGCAGTTGTGTGGAATGGATTTGAGGGATCAAGAACTGGCAGAAAGGAGAAATAGTAATTTTGAGGATCAGTATCAGGTAGGGAAGGGGTGGGGAGAGATGGGCAACAACTGGAAAGGGGAAGGAAAAATATTTTTTTCAAGGATTTATGTTATGAATGTGGATGGAGCAGGCACCAGCTGGAAGGAAGAAAGGGAAATTGTTTGGGGAGTATACAGTGTCAGTGGGTGAAGCTGGTAAGAAATCAGAATGAGAAGAAAGGAGGACAGTGGATTGCTTTTTCAAGGTTCAGTATTGGGATGGAATATGTAGGGAACCGGGACTAGTTGGAAGGTGAAGAGATATGGTTATTTGAAATTGAGATTGGGATTGGGAGGATGAGTGGGTCAAGGTAAGAGTTGGGGGAACCAGTAGGCAGAAGTAAGATAAATTTATTTTTAGGAAGTGGTCTCAACAGTTGGGATCAAGTATGGAAACTTTTTATTATTATTATTATTATTCATAGTTTTCCTGGCACTAGGAATGAACTCCTGGTGTCTGACATCAGTTCTGGAGAGGGTTTTGAATCATTGTGCTAAGGATTGGTTCCATGTGGTGGACATTAATTTTTATGTGGTGTTTTCATAACAGGGATTTGCCGCTGTGCCAGGCTGCAGTTTTGCGGTAGTGTTTTTTTAATTCTTTGGTAACCGTGGAAGGCCCACTAGCCTCAGTGCCTGATTTCAGGGACAACCCAGGAGCACTGGGGAGGTTAAATGACTTGATCAGAGTCATACAGCATGCAAGTGGAGGTTGGGGGAATCAAACCCACATCTTCTGGATGTACCAAGCTCATTCACAGCTCATTTCTGTAACCTCTAGGCTATACTGACAGCCCATTTGATTGTTAGTGTGTTTGATTATGTGATGGGCTCCGTGTGCTGAACTTCAGTTGTTGGTCTAGGGTTTGCCAATACAGGGAGTTGACTCACAGTACTGTGTCTGGTGGTGGGGAAACATTTTGTTAATTTGGTGTATGTGTAAGAAGCAGATGAAGGGAGGTAATGCTCGTCCTATACAAATGCTCTATGCAAACCCTTGGTTATGCCACATCTGGAGTACTGCATTCAGGTCTGGACCCCAAAATATGGAAAGGCATGCCCTTGGAGTCCCCCAGACCACCCAGCACATAACTGCAGGATAGGGTGGGGATCATATGTGCATGTAGCTTGTGCACCCATCGTGAATGCTGTCTGGGCTCCACCAGACCATGTTGCAAGGCATTCCAATGTAGGATAGCATATGTGATGCATAGGCTTAGTGCCCACGTTTACTCCATAGTTTTTACTGTGTGGCTATTTTTGTACAGCTGCATGGGCAGAGCTCCTCAGCTGTATTGCTATAATTCTTTGTAGGGGCACTGTCAAAGCATGTGACCAAACTGCTGCCCCATGTGCTTCCACAGTGCTCTTGCACAGGTTCACTCATTGAGTTTACGCAGCCCTTCCCCTCCGCCAGCTGCATAAACACATCCACTTCATGGGGCACTACCTTTTATTCCACAACCACAAAAGTGATGGGCACAGGACTCAAGATGGCTATCGATTCAAACTATGCTTGTACAGTTCTGTCATTGCCGCCATCTTGTGCACGGCAGACTCCATTGCAGTGAGCGCTCATAAAAGTTCTGAACAGCCATATCTGCTCTAACCAGAGTTTGTTTATATAAGCTGCATTTGCCCCTGGAGAAGTGACCAGCAGCACAGCTCTCAGCTTCAGGTATCCACTACCTCTTTAGCCATTTCTTTTTTTGTTTTGTTTTACATAGAAACATAGAAGTTGATGGCAGATAAAGACCACTGGGCCTATCCAGTCTGCTCGTATACCCTACCTGTATCAGTGACCACTGACACTATTTGGTCATTGACTTTGGCTTCTCCTTCCCACCTCTAGGGCTCCCTTATCCCATGCATCTTTGAATCCCACCACTGTACTCGCTCCTACCAGCTCCTGGGGCATGCTATTCCATGCATTCTTCACCCGTTCCATGAAAAACAACTTCCTCACATTACCCCTTATCCTGCCCCCCTCCAATGTCATATCGTGCCCCCTTCTTCTTGTACCTCTCCTGTACCGAAAGATGTCTTCCACTTGCACCTTGTTTATGCCCTTAAGATACTTGAAGATTTCTATCATACAATATTTTGGAGCGCTGATTCAATTGCAATGGAAATGATCTGCTGTAATGGCTTGTAATGGTTAAATTATACTGTTCTATACTTAAGAAGGTACATATAAATCATTATAACATGTAAGAAAAATTCCTGGGCTCTGATTGATTAATGCTGACCTTCGACAGTGATGTTATCCCAGCATAATATCATGTTGATTCAAAAAGCAGCTAAACATTTGTTTTAAAAAAAGGTATTTTTTTCACCTTTTTTAAAGCCATTTTATAATTGCAATAATATACTCCAGGGCATGTGTCATGGGGATAGTGTCATTTTTCAGGTGTTGGATGCACTTGGCCTGTGGCCCCATGCTCAACCACCCAAGGGTGACATTATCCCAGCACGACATGCACCCTATCATTATTGCTTAAAGGAGTGCTGTAGTCAGAATTTGAAGAAACATACACTGTGCAGAGTGTTTTGATTTGTGTATATAGTCCTAGTGTGTTCCTCCTTTTGTCTGCTGCTAGAAAATTTGTTTAATTAGCCTGCTAGTTTTATGGTAATTTAATGGTCCCTGGGGATCTCCATTGTAGCATAATTTATTGCTCTTCTTTACCTACAATGCCTCCTATCCCATGTAACAGTGATGTATCCAGGACTATGGATTTAGCAAGTACTGATTTACAGTCAATTTTACAACAGTAGAACTGTGATATTAAAGATCACCTTTCCCTGTCTTTTTTATAATGCCCCCAAAGAGTCATGAAGGACCCTTACCTACCCCAAAGTCATTTGGTGCCAAAATCGGAATTTTACTTTGCCCCTGTTCTGGACGAGAAGGGATCATAATTTGGCTCCTTGGAGCAGAGCCACTGATCACTTTCTACTTCCTGATACTGCGATCTGCCCATTTTTCTGATGTCACTATACAAAAAGTGCTGCTGCATGCTCCATAGACATGAATGGAGTGTTTTTTTAAAGTCAGTTTTACATATGTTAGATGGCCATCACAAACAAATCAAGGGCACTGCTCAACTAACATGATCCTTGTTAGTTGAGCAGTGCTCCTGATTTGTTCATGATGGCCATCTAAAATATGAAAAAATTGAATTTAATAAATGGCCCCATTCATGTCCATGGAGCGCGCCCCCTGTGCTCTCCTTCTGTGACATGAGAAAATGTGCTAACGTGGGGATGAATCACAGTATCAGGAAGTGGAAGGGGATTGAGGGCTCAGCTCCACAGATGCAAATTACGATCCCTTCCTTTCCAAAATAAGGGCAAAGTACAATTTCGATTTTGGCAGCAACAGACTTTGGGGGCAGTTTAGCAAATACCTGAGGGCTAATTGAGCGGTTTATATTGTGTAGGAGAACAACTAGAGTCTTTATTAATTATAACATTGATTATCTGGGGTGATTTTTTTTTTTTTTTTTTTTTTTCTGTGTGTAGTTTGATGAAATGAAAAGTTTTAAAAGCAAAACCTTTACTCCTGCTGGCTCAATCTGACACACATATAGAAAACAAAATATTGAATTAGAACTATATAGTGGAGGCCAGAACATCAGGTTCCTATCTCTAGTACTTGCGGAATTCGTTGTCTAGGTAGCATCATTGTCACATGGTATAGGAGGCATTGTAGGTAACAGAAGAGCATTAAAGAGCAGCTGACACCTTCAGAACAAATTCAACAGTATAGCCTAAAAGTTAGAGTAATGAGCTATTAAGGAGCTTGGTACATCCAGCAGACCTGGGTTTGATTCCCACAACCTTCACTTGCATACTGTGTGACTCTGAGCAAGTCACTTAACCACCCAGTGCTCCAAGGTCACCCCTGAAAACAGGCACTTGTACCTAGTAGGCCTTACCCGGATACCAAAGAATAAAAATAAATAATATTTAGACACAGTTCAGCTTGTATGTCACATTAGTTCTGCATTCCTCCTCCACATTATTTATTACTGAGGTCATTTGCATTAAAGGGGACAGGAAATTTGTGTTAATTGGTAGCTGTTTATAAAGTTTTTATTCTCAAAAACGATAAGTATTCAGCTAAAGTATCCATATTTAACTGTACCTGAATAAAATGTGCAGGTAAAACTAGTTTGCACTGTTGTGTTTTTATGGGCAGCATTCTGTTACAGTTCCCTTCATGGGAATCACTTATGTGGAGTTTTTACTATGTCACGATTTGTGTAGAGAATGGTAATTATGAGCTCCTGACCTATCAGAACCCTGTTTATAGTTCTGTGCACAAACCATGATATACTTAAAACTACAAATTATTGGTTTCATGAAGATAACTGAAACAGAATGCTGCCCATAAAAACAAGACAACGCAAAATACAGCTTTTTATATCACTTTTTATTCAGGTACAGTTAAATATAGATAATTTAGGTGAATGCATATCATTTCTGAGAATAAGAGCTTTATAAACAGCTGCCAGTTAGAAACGATTTCCTGTCCTCTTTGAAAAATATTTGTTCCTGAAGAGTTCAGTTATTCCAGTTTCTTTCTCACTACCTGAGGTCATAATGCACTACTTGTGACATCACAGTTACTCCCATGGCAATAGACTGTGATGTCACTACCAAGGATCATGAATTGAAATGGGGAGTGAGCTAAAGAGACAGATAAACTGAAAGAGAAGTCTAAAGGATAAAGATCATGTATTCATGCAAATGTACTTAGTAATAAGTAATGGGAAAGAGAAATACATGGAATATATATGGAATGCAAGCTAAATTGTATCTAATTATTATGTTTTTAAAGTTTTCTTTGAGGTGTTAGTAGCTGTTTAAACCTTGCTAAAATGGAGATTCCCCAGAGGCCAGTAAATTACCATATACAGTAACTGGCAGGCTAATTTAGAAAAACAAACAAGAAAACAAAGGGAAGGACACACCAGGTCTACACACACAAATCAAAACACTCTGAGCAACATGGGATTTTGCAAATTTTGATGTTAGAACTCCTTTAAAGAGGAACTTTCATGATGGTCCAAAAAGTTATAGCTTATAGTCATTATATGCAGTACTAGACCTGAAAAGGTGTGTGCATTTGTTATTTTTGGCCAAGGTTTACTCTGCCTTCCATAATCTGAATTTGTTTTTGAGCCCTGCTGCACTTGCCTTTGCTGTTCAGCTGCTGGGCTGCTCGCTCCTGATGACATCACTGTAGGGCAGAATAGTGACTCGCACTGTGCAGTACCATGCAGTTGCAACAATGTTTCGAAGGAAACCTACCAGCATTCAGTGTACATACTGTGTTTCCTCTTCCCCAAGACACCCTGTTAGCAATGCATTATGCCAAAATCCAAATGCTTTGTCAATACGTTTTTTTTTTTTGTTTGTTTTGTGAAATTGACTCTGCCCTATAGTGATGTCAGCAGTACAACCCTTGGCCCACAGCAACACCAGGCTTGCTATAGAAGCTGTGGTACACCCTGCGTTTTTTAACAGCTCAGAGTGCAAAATGTAACTGCAGCGGACAGTAATGAAATACAATTCCAGAATCAATGCAAAAAGGGGCAATTTATGCATGAAAGTCAAAAGGACTGGGGAAGTTCCTCTTTGAAATATAGTGTCTTACATGTATATTTTATTTAGCAGTGGTTGCTTGAATAGTAATAATAGTACTGGTTCAATTAAAAACAAAAAAAGCTTTTTGGAATTCCATGGATTTAAAAAAGAAATTCTGAAAAGCATTTTTGGAAGCAGAACTGCCATTCAGCACAACTTCTGCTGGTGTAATTCCATAATCCGCACAATTCTAATCACTGGGCATTGCTGTGGGTCCAGTCTCTATAATCTGGATAAAACTTTACAGGGACATGACAGCCCCTGAGGCCTTGAAGTGTCCCTAGTTTAAAAAAACACACCTTATAACTGCTCACATTCTATAGAGACTGCTGTGTAGCTGGTAGTTTGATTGTGATTCATTTTTTCTTTTAAAAATGAAAAAGACTACCCACCATACTGGCGTTATCATACAAACACATTTGATTATATTTTTTTAACTGCCATTACATTTTTCCTGTGTTTGGGAACACCCCCAACATAGTCTAGTCACTCGTAATGTAGTGGGAGGAGAGGATACTATTGCATCATGAGTGACTACACTGTTTGAGGGTGTTGCTAATGTTTAGAAAGTATGCAGCAAGACAGATCAAAGATTTGAAACAAAATAAGCTTGACTATAATTATGCTAATAGCATGCATTTGAGTTCTACTAAGAAAGGGGGCAAATAAAACAACCAGCAACATCATTGAATTTAAGATAAGGTACACAATCATGAAACATGGGTTTTTAGCTAGAAATAATATGATCAAAAAAGATTGACAGTGCCCCTTTAAACTAGTGGCCAAGGTCCTTTCTTGCCATCTCTGGCGGTTATTCTGGAGAAAACTTTTCTGTTTTTTTTTTCTTCCTCCTCTTGTACTATATTCCATACCCCTGCCCCAAGGATGCATCTGGAAATAAGGGTAACCCGTGAAGTGGGCACATGAGGAAGGGCGCTGTCCATTATGGCGACACCTTCCCCGCACAATCCACTCACGGTGATGGACAGGTAGGGTGAGCAATTGAGGGTGGCTTAACTAGGCGACAGGATGTCGCTATATGTATGTGCTGGGGTGGGAGCGAGCATGGTGAGCGTGGGCTGGGATGGGGTGCAGAGGCTGTAGAGAGTGGTGCTGCAGTTGCTGGTTGAGCTGCATCATGGCATCAGGAATTGGCTAGTGGTGGGGGTGGCTGAGATACTGGGTTCGGGTCCAGGCGCTGGTGCAATTTTATTGCGCCCGGCCTTCATTCTTATATTTTTACTGCTTTCACCCCCGACATTCACCCCTGGAGTTGAGAATCCTTAGTAGGGGCGCTGGGGAAAAGCCCCTGATGAGGGGGTGGGGTGAAGCCCCGCCCCACAGAAAGCAGTAAAAACATGTCCTGTGCCATTGTGCTGGTGCGCTAGGTTGTCAGGAGTGCTGAAAATGTGTTCGCACTTGACTGAGCGATAACGGATCACCTTTAGGCATTCACCATTATCACATAGACCCAGAAATAAGCTATTATCATCTCAGTATGTCCTTTCTAATAACATGTTTTAAATAAATAAATGAAGTTGAAGATGTCATGGCACTTATCATTAGTGTAGGGGATTTTCCTGTGGTGTCCTGGCCAACATTACTCTGTCAATAAAACAGATCCATGTAACCTCCCTCCCACACACACACGTGCACACACACACCCTTGGCATACATGGAAATGAGCTGTACAGCTTAGTGTGCTTTTCCTGGTCACAAAATTACAAACAAATAAATAGTGTCCCATTTCCCAAATGATTAAAGGCAGCTGTCCATATATATTCCTGGAGCATGCAGCAATATACGTAAGCATTAATCCACGACGAAGGTGGCATCTAATGGGGAGTTAATGCATGGTTGGGGCCGTTGTAGCATAAGGCCGCAGGCCGAGTGCCTACAACGACCAACCATGCATGAACTCCCTATTAGATGCCACCTTCGGAGTGGATTAATGCACTTGTAACATTGCAGGTGCAAGGAAACTCTTACGTGGATACTCTTTTCCTTCCTTTGACACAGAAATGATTACTACGACTACTGGGAGTTCTATCTTCCTGGTTTACATGTCTTACTTTTCAGCCTCTCTTTAACTAGAAGCATGCGCGTGCACGTTGCACAGGCCACATTCAGTAATGTGGTATGTGCCAGTTTCTGCACGATTACAACTTTCCTGTACATTCTTAGATTTGGATTTCATAATAATCAGACCTGCAAAGTTCCTGCTTGTTATCAGCTGCTCTCTTGCTGACTGTCCATTTTCGTGTACCATTCATGCCGTGCTGCATTGTGGGGAGACTGTGCTCGCTAGATCCTTTATTATGTGTGCATGGTGACTGCACTTCTCTGAGCTGTGTTTGTTGAACACCGGTGACTGTGACGACCAATAGGTGGTGCTTTTACCATTCCATAGGAGTTTTCCTCTCCATTATATTTGACTTTCTGTGCTCCAGTCCTACTTTTCAAATACACCTCTGCTAACGGTACTATTCCATCACTGTGTTGCATCGCTGCAGTGATAACAGCTCTTCTGTTACTTACATGTCTATTCTCTGTCGTCTGCATTCTGTCCACTGCTTCACTATTACACTCTGATAAAACACAGCAGCTTTTGCCATACCACTTCCTCCTTTTGCCGACCAATAGGTGGCGCTGTTAAAGACAAATGGAAATATTCTTTTCTTTCCACCTCATTTCTTTTCCTGTTACCCTTGCCCCTCATCTCTTCCACTCTACTCCGAGTGTTAGAGTTTCTAGTCACTGCGTGGGAACCAGTAGCTGCAAGATGGCGAAATTCCACCTCCCTGCTCTCTCCAGTTCTTCACGGATCCTGCACCGGGAAGCAGCCCCCTCCACTCACTCTCCTGGTGCCATCCCTTGTAATTAGGAGTCCCTATTGCCAGCGCCACCTATTGGTCGACATCACGCTACAGAACTTCATTCTCCCTTTCTCAGCGCGTTCACGAGCTCAACAGGGCATTATTGCTCTGAACGTTCTGAAGCAACACAGGCATTATCGTGCCATAATGCCGTGTTGCTGTTGTACCACCTGACACTGTTCTCCCAATCCTGTTCTTTGGTTTCTGTTCTCTTCTTTTAGCCATGTTACAATGTAGCTTAATGCACCCTGTCATGTGTTATTTAATTCTAACCAGTTACTTGCCACAGTATTGGCACTTTATGTAGCTCAAGATAAATAAAAATAACTCTTCAGAAATCTTTGTTCTCACTGTGGGATTCCAATCTATCCATCATTGTATATATGGCTTAATTACTGTAGGTCACAATTTGTACCTTATGTGCATATCTTTTATACTCTTGATAATGCTTCTGCTTTATTGTATGTATATGACCTTCCACATCCCCTTTCCCCAGGACGCTTCTGGAAATGAGCTGTTACCAGCTCAGTATGTCTTTCCTGGTGAAGCTTTTGAAATAAATAAATTGCATACTGCTACCTTGACAAGTACTCTAGTGGATTACATTTACTTATTCAGTGCACTACAGACATTTCAAAGAGTTATAACTGCAAGGGCCCTCTCTCCATGCCTGATGAAAGTATGCATCTGAGTCTTTCTCCAGTAAAATGTTTGTTTCAGTTTCAGTGTGTGAGTTTTACAGCTTTATAACAAATAGTTTAGTTTGCAAAATGAATTTTGTATACTACACCTATATATATGTACCACTTTGATCCTTGTCTTTTATCTCGTTACCAATACAGACTCACATGGGTTAGTCCAAGAACTACCAAGTAAAGCATGACGTTATTGTACACTTCTGAGTGGTGTTGTGTATGGAAATTCAGACAAGTTGTTGTGCCACAGTTCAAAGGTCACAAAAGTATTACCACAGTTCAAAGGTCTCAAAATATTTATACCTTTTAATCCTGAGTTGTTTAGCTGTTTATTGTAATTTGATCTGATTTGCTACTTGAACTCTATACTTGTCTTATGTGTTGTACCAATGTCTAAGCTCTGTGTTTGACATGGAACCTTTGTAAATGAGCTTTCAGCTCAAAGGTACTTTCCGAATTATAAATAAACAAAAATAAATAAATAAAAAAGTAGTTGTACCACAACTGTGCTGTCAGTACTATGGTATAACAATATTTCAACTATATGCCATTAAAAATTCAGCATATGCTTTACAGTACTGCATGACTTCTCCCACCATAACACAAATTATCCTGTTTTTCTGTAATTTACTTAAAACAAAAATCAACACTCATGCACCCAGCTGCTCAATAACCACCCAACCAGTGTCCAAAACCATTACTGGTAAAATAATGCTGTTTTTAATGTGGTTTATTTGGTTAAACATCAGCCACCAAGGGTTAACTCATCACAACACTGTAACTTGTTCAATCTCCAATTCAACACAGTGAGACCAAAGCAGAAACATTACAGGAAAAAAACAAAGAAACTTATGTTAGGATGGTGACATTTGTTTTAGAACCATATACTGTAAATAATAATGGAAGGAAAACCATGCACAGGCAAGATGTGCATTTCCACTGCAGGGTTCTGCTGACGTCAGTGACTTCTTGAGCATTGCTCTTGATAATTATGATGACATTAGAGACTTGTGATGGAACCATAGATCTGCTTTGCATGGTTTCTCTGCCATTAATTTTTATATGTTGATCTTCCATTTGAAACATGTTTAATCCTCTGATGAGCATAACAAACAGGTGATAATGCACAATGCCTTAGTATACTGTTTTTAATTTTAGATCAGCCCAGGAGCAACACAATCAACACTGAGTAATAAGCTTCAGTACCCATCTTTCCTACGAACAGTACCTAGTGACAAATTCCAAAATTATGATTTGGCTCAACTAATTGAGTATTTTGGCTGGACATGGGTGGGGGTGCTAGCAACAGATAATGATGCAGGTGAAACTGGCAGCCAGAGCCTAAAAACTGAGATTCTGAAGACTGGAAGATGCATTGCTTTTACTGAAAAGATTCACGTTCGGTACTCTAATGAAAAGTTCAGTAAACTTGTCGAGGTGATCAGGAAGTCCTCTGTGAACGTTATTATCATCCACAGCAGTGAGGTTCACATAAAACCATTACTGCAGGCCTTCTATTCAAGGAATCTAACAGGGAAAGTGTTGCTGTTCACAATGAATTTCCCTGTTACATCTGGGTTGTTTACAGCTGGGACACTGAATTTATTAAACGGTACCTTGTGGTTAACATCCTACTTAGGTGACATGCCTGGCTTCAGAGATTACTTGCACGGTCTGCATCCTTCATCATCACTAGATGATATCTTTATCAAACCATATTGGGAGAAAGTATTCAATTGTTACTGGCCAGTGAATGGAAAATCTCAAACAGAAGTGAATAGGACAACTGCATTATGCACAGGGATGGAGGCATTTGCTCAACTTCGTACATCTTCATTTGAATTAAAGGATATTATATATAGCTATCATCCATATCTGGCAACATATGCTTTTGCACATGGATTACATAACATGATCTCATGCAAATCTCAGGTCGGACCCTTTATAAATGGACCTTGTCCTAAAATGCATGAAATTCAGCCATGGCAGGTACAGTGTTTCTTCATTTTTGGTGAAACTACTACTAGAACCTATTTATCTGTGTTTGTATTGGTGCTGTGTAGAATTTTCAAATTCTGGTGGAATGAAGTTCCGTGGAATTTTCAAAATTCTCCTGAAATTCTGCCAAATTTTGCCAGAAGCAAATGGTGGAATGTCATAGCGAAAAAATAGTTACGGAATGATTTTCTGCAGAACTATTGCTGTTCCACAGAATATTATTCCGTGATCTCAATATTTTCAATAGAAATTGTTGCGGAATAATTTTTCATGGAAAAATGCTGTTCCATGGAAAATTATTTTGTGGATCACAATAGGTGGAATTCCGCAGAAGATCCAGTGAAATTCCAGCAGAAATTCCACTGACGGAATGATCATTCTGACCTAATTCTGCCAGTGGAATTCTGCATTCCACACAGCACTAGTTTGTATACATTGTGTGTTTTTGTTTCTGTGTCATTTAGAAAAAAAAATGAAAGGAATGAGTTTTAACTGATCATGTTTTATTTAAACAGATATATTCCACATTTATTGCTATTACATATTGTTTGCACTGTACAATTATAACTGGTATTATCGTATATCAATAAGAAAACCCTATAGTTTATGTAACAATTTGCTATGATGTCACACCAGGTTAATATGGAGAAATTTGCAGCTGCTCAATCACCCATGTGGGAAGCCATTTCTCTATCATACGAGATAGCTGTAAGAGCATCTGTCAGCTTACCTGCACTCTCTCTCTTTTTTTTTTATACATGCTCATTTTCTCACTGTTATTTTTTCTTTTATAAAGAATTGGCATAGTTATAGGTTAGCTCTGGCTGATACCAGACCCTAACAGAAATTATAAAAGCATAATATGGGGGACTGGGTGATTACTTATTTCTTTTCCACACCCTTTGTGTGTTTTTCCTTTATAAACCACTCAAATTTTGCTCTCATGGTTTTTGTGTCAAAGCACACCTTGGGTGTGTAGAGAAATTCATATCACACAGTCATCTATACCTTATTCTGTATGTAGTGGAATGCAATGTACTGTAAGTGACTTTTTTTTTCTTTAAATGCATAGGTACTGCACTATGTGAAACATGTCCGTTATAAAACTGAAATCAGTGAAGAGATATTTTTTGATGTAAATGGAGATGCCATGACTGTGTATGATGTCACTAACATGCAAATATTGCCTAATGGCATGTTTAGATTAATACAAGTTGGAAGAATTGACCACAGAGCCCCTCAAGGAGAGGAACTCAGCATCAATGTAAAGGCAATTATGTGGAATGAGAAATACACTCAGGTCTGTACAATATACTGTATCTGTTCAAGAACAGGTAAATATTGATTTTGTTAAACCAAAGTAACACTGCTAAGCTTTCTAGTTAATTTCTCCTAAGCATTTGATGTTAAAATGTGCCCTCTACCATCAGTGAATCAAATAATGGATATAACAGCGAGTTCCTGGATTCTTTGCGCAACGTAAATGACAAGGAAAGCTGAAGAAGAAACTCTTTTAAAAAACAAATTAAAGAAACCCAGCTGAGAAATGGACTATACCAACTGAATTCAAAACATTAGAATTTTAGAACTGTTTGCATGGAATACCCTCTCATGGTTATAAGAGTACCTGGAATATTTAGAAATAAACAATCCCGACTGGCTATGAATGGCATCACCATCATTTATAATTGAAACCACCATGCTCTCACTAACAATAACATGAACAGGTTAAAATGGCTGCAAGGTTTTTGCCTTACACCAATGAAACCCAAGAAAGTTTGGTCAATGAAGAAAACAATGGGTGCTATTCACTATGATGCACAAAGCCGGCATGTAAAGGCATGTGCAGCTCTGTACCCATGGGTTTTCCACATGGGGACCACATTCATGAAGCAGCAGTCCCTTCCCAGTACCCAGCCATGTCCCTGCCCTCCCACATGCAGCTACACGGGGGCAGGTGTGCATACACGGGTTGGCAGCCAGTCGGCTTCCCCACCTGGGTCTGCAGTGGGTCCCTTGTGCCAATGTGGTGCCATATCGGGGGGGTGCATAGGGTAGCAATATAGCTGCCAGGGGGGCATGTGCAGTCCACCCACCCCCGGCCCAATGCCATCCCCAACAACAGGGGCACACACCTGCAGGGGTCCACCGACCCCCCCACCTGCACCGGAGGGTCAAGTGGCACCATCTGAAGGAGGTGCATAGCTGCTATGGCTGCCCTTCAGATGCATAGCCACTGGCACCCGAATATGGCACTCCACACATTCGTACATAGTATGGAGTGCCAGAACACCCCCCACGTGGAGACCCCAGCCCATCCACACACGGAGCTGCCCACTTGGCCAGGGTTCCTGTGCAGAGAGGGGCATAACTGCATCGTGCATGCCATGGTGGGGTGCACACAGGTGTGGATGGGCTATGTGCCTGGGTTATGTGGTGCATAGCCCATCCACAGCCTTTGTGAATAGGGCCCTATATCAGTATAATCAAGAAAACAAACTTTTTTATTTTGCCATATACTGTAGATTTTTATCCTCTGGTGGCAGGCTGGGTACCTGTATCAGTCCATCCCTATTACATCTGCATGGCCATCCAGAGTCTCTCACCCACCTCACTCCCTGAGACCTGGTATCACTTGGTATTACTTGACTGAATCAGACAAAGTAGACTGAGAGCCCCTTTAATAGTCTCCTACTCACAGTAGGTTTATTTTTTAAGAGTTGTAATTAACAATTACTCGTTTAATTTTTTTTTAAAACTTTCAGAGGTACTTGCTTGTACCACATGTGAAGTTAGGGAATTCCATGTCCTAGTTGTTCAAACAGTATAGAAATGTAATCTTTTCACCATATTGGCCCTTGGTACACATAACTGATTTTTGTGTGATTTAAGATTATTGTTCCTAAAGTTGTACACTATACCGCATTGCTCCATTAAGATTGGGTTTTGTAATATTTTAAAGAGTAAGAGCAAATCACCCCTTTTCCTTCTTGTTTCCAGATTGAATCATTTTAATTCAGTTAATCCATCTTTATACAATATTGTTTTCATGCCTCTAATAGATTTGGTTAGTTTCCTTTGTGTTTTTTCGACTATAGATATCTCTTTTGTGACAGGGATTCCATAGTGGAGACCCCTAGTCCAAGTGCAGGATAATATAGGTCTTACATAACTTTAATAAACAATCCCTGTCTCTCATAACAAAGGCTTTTTTTAATAAATCTGGTTAGTCTATTAGTGTTGAGCAAAATTTGGCAACAATGATCAATTGAGAACAGTTCTTTTTTAATCCAAATTCCTGTGTAGTAGATTTTAAGACTGTGCCATTTAGTGTATATTTGAATATATAGAATAGTGGATGGGTGACCATCCACAACAAGGCTGTGTTTCCATCGAGGGTGTTGATGACATCAGAGAGACCTCAAGAGTGAAGCTCGAGAGGTCTCCGTGATGTCATCAACTCCCGAGATGGGAAACGCAGCCGAAGTTGTGGGTGGGTGACCATCTACTATTTTATATAGTATATGGTTCCCTGAAATGTGCTTGTACTTTGTGTTCACTCTTTCACACTGGTCCTGGCTAGATTCCCATTCTCTCCACTTCAGTCCCCAATAATTCTAGTGCTCGTTGCTGCAGTCCTGTCCCCAAAGATATAGATCCTTCGTGCAGCAGTCGCACTCTGCTCCAGTCCCACAACTGTGCCAGTAATTAAAAAAAAATTCCTGCAAAGTAATAGTTTGGATACATGGAATTGACTTTAGTAGTAGGTGTCTGAACTGTGTCTACTTGCCCAACTGCACCACTCGCTAAGTACAGGCGCCATTTTAGAACGTATTTTTTTTAAACAGCACTGTTGCAGCCAATCAGATGGCAGGTTAAGGGTAAAAAGTTGTTGTACTGTGATGTCAGAACGATAGTACAACAACTTTTTTTGAACTTTGAACTACCCTACAACAAGATTTGGAAAACCTTTGTTTTTGAGACACAATAAGCCCTAACCATATGCTATCAAGGATTTTTACTACCAAAATGTATAACAGAACATTTGGACTTGTTAAATTTCATTATGTTAATAATGCCCCAATTTTTAATTGGCTTTAGGTCATTACTCATAATTTGATACTGTTCCATGGAGTTAACCACTCCACCAATCTTGGTATCATCTGAAAATTTCAATACAACACTCCTTGATCCCATGCCCATATCACTAATGAAGAGGCCAAATTACACAGGCCCCAGGACAGACCCCTGGAGAACACCGCTGCTCTCAAGGCCCTCGTCTGAAAAAAATCCATTTATTCTGACTGATTGTTTTCAGTCAGTAAGTCAATTTAGTATCCAGTTTGTGATGTATTCATTTATACCCATTTTTGTGAATTTGTTTATTAGCAAATCATGTGGGACGGTGTTAAATGCCTTGCCTATGTCTAGGAGTATAACATCAACCGGTGTACCCTTATCTATATTTATACCAACAAATTTGTAAAATGAAATGAGATTTGTAACGCAGGATAGTCCTTTTTGAAACCCATGTTGTGTAACATCTGTTAGGTCTGGTCTAATTATTTCTTTATCAATTTCCTTTTTAAGTATTCTTTCCATAAGCTTCCCACAGACTGATGTAAGGCTTATGGGCCTATAATTAGTTACACTCATCCTGTTACCCTTTTTGAATGTAGGGACAACAGAGGCCCTGTGCCAGTCAGTAGGAACATGCCCAGTTTGAATAGATTTATTGACTAGGATAGTTAACAGGTGAGCTAGCACTTTGGCTAGTTCTTTGAGGACAACCAGGTTTAGGCTGTCAGGCCCCAGTGAAGTTGATGTTTTTAGTTGTTGCAATTCTTCAAGGACCAGTTTTTCCTCTATAATTATTTGAGGACTATCATCAGTACAAAGAGGAGATAAATAATTTCCTTTTACATTGAACACTGAAGTAATATAATTGTTGAATCATTGTGCAATTTCTTTATTGTCTCCAATTTCTTTGCCTGCATGTAGTATATTAGTAATTTTATTGACTGTACATTTGTTAATGTTTATGTAAGCATAAAAGCTTTTATTATCTTGTTTGTGCCAACTTTAATTCAAGATTATTCTTGGCTTTCCTGATTATTTTTTTAGCTTAATTTGTTCATTTCAATATGTGAGTTTAAGACCAGGGGACGGGATAGTTTTAAACCTTTTGAAGGCCTTGTATTTATTCCTTATTTGATTCTTAATATGTTTATTAAACCATAATGGGATATCATGTTTTTTGTTATACTTACTATGCATGGGAACATGTTGTTCTAATGCCTCAAGGAGAATATTAGTGAATGAGGTCTACATATGTTCCACATCTCGCCCATCAAATACTTTGTCCCAATGGATATTCCTCAGTAATTCATGTAGCTTGATCCAATCAGTTTTTTGTATAATTATTTTTTTTTGTGCTACCATGAATTTTTGTCCTTTGAGCAATTAAGGTGCATTGGGTTATAGTATGATGGCTAGATTCTAATGGGGCCATAATCAGGGGATTTGTAAATCAGTCAGAGCAATTTGTTATTATTAAATCTAGTATATTATCTTCTCTTGTAGGTTGTAAAATTAATTGGTCACAGCCACATGTTGTAATAGTATCCAGGAAATCTTTTTAGGATTCTGTTTTGCCAGTCATTTCTTTCAAGTTTATACCGAGTGCATTAAAGTCCCCCACCACAAGTATATCACCTAATTCAGATGCCAACTCAATTTCATGTAACAACATCATGTTGTAGGTATTGTCACTGTTTGGAGGCCTATAGCATACACCCAGAGTTAATTTTGGCATATGAGCTGGTTTTAAAGTAAGCCATAGGGTTTCTCTTTCTAAATTGTGGTTTATGTTTAATAATAAACTAGAACAACGTAAGTCATTTGTTACATAACAACAAACACCAGTCCACGTTTATATAACCTATTTTTATAAAATAACTGGAAATCCGGTATTTTATTACTCCAAGACGTAGAATCGTCCCATCATGTTCCTGTAACACATATGATGTCCACCTTATTATTTTTTAATAATAACTGATGTGCAGCTAGTTTGGCCAAATTAAGACTTCTACGGTATCATTTAAATTTAGGATATTATAGTTGTTAGATGTTCCATTATTTTTAGTATTTATCATAGTTATATTTATGTTTCCCTTGTCCCCCCCCCCATTATTCAGTTTAAAGGACGCATGTTAATGTTTTTGAAGGTTTTTCCTAGCTTATAAGCCCCTTTTTTACTGAGATGTAACCTAGACCAGCAAAAGTAAGAATCATTGTTTTTAAATGATTCCTAATGAGTAACCGTGTGGAATCCTCTTTGGAGGATCCACTTTCGGAGCCATTCATTGAAAGTTTTTATCTGTTTTTCTTTAGCATAATTGGCTCTTGGGATAGATAAGATCTCAGAAAAGTACACTTCACAATCTAAGCTCTCCAAGGTGTTACCCAGAAGGATGAACTCTTCCTTCAATTCATTGAGGGGCATTTTATTCAGATCATTTGCCCCTGCATGGATTATAGGCAATGGGACCAGCATTTTTTATAATTTTTCTAGTTTCATTGTGTATATCCTTAACCCCAGCTCCCATAAATGATGAGAAGGTTATATTCTGTTTATCAGACCTGGAAAAATTTTATCTATGTATTTAATAATTGAGTCACCTAGAATAAAGAACTGTCTTGGTTCAATATTGGGTTCATCATTATTCATTTCCACTACATTTTCCTCAGATGGTGCTGTATGTTGTATATGGTTCCAGTCAGAGGTTTGGGGATTTTCAGGTAGGTCATGTACCGTATTGCAAGTACTGACATTTCCCTGTTCTTGACATGTATTTGATGGGGTCAGTAAGGATGGATTATTTGATGCATCAAAGGTTGTACAGATTTCATCAGACAGTAATGTGCACTTAGTGGACTGTGAGCTGGGTAAGGAAACTGAACGATCAGTTGTTCTGGCTATATTACCCATACCAGATGCATTTGATTGTATTGATTCATCAGAGTCTTCTTCATTTAGTTCTATTAGTGGCTGAAATCTATTATTAGTTTCAACTATGTGACATATTGCTCTCCGTCTGGTTTTTGATTTCCTACCAAAATTGACCACTGTCCAATCATCAGTGTTTGTATGTAAAATGTCATGATCATCAGAGGTACATTTTCCTTTCTCAGAAGGGGCAATAGTACCATTTTCTGAATTAGTTGGTACATTAGTTTTGGAAATGACACTGATTCCGTTGCTTTGTTGAGGACTATTATTCAATTGTTGAAGCTTACCAGCTATACTGTCTTGATGCTTTTCAATTTGGTGCAACATTTTGTAAAACTTCATAATATCCTCTCTCAACACACTGTTATTAATGCATTTAGCACATATGTACAAACTGCAAGAGGGAAGCTTTTCAAACAACATGTACATATGGTAATTTGTTTTTTTTTGTTAGTACTTTTTTCCCTGGCATCCAGTCTGCCTTACCTCTCCCATGTCCAGGAATCCTCTCTCTGGTCTCCAGCCACCATTCCAAGGACTCCTCTGCCCCAAATCAGGCCCCACAGCTACTCCTGTGGCTTTCCCCCGCAGCAGGGAGGTGGAGAGCCCCCCCTTGCTCTACCACCAGGATCAGATCCAGTACTGCTGTGCACCCTTGGAACTGAGTGAGTCCCCATTGGAGTCAGCCATCATGCCACCGTGACTGGTGCCCTTTTTTCCCTGTTCTCCCCTTGGCATGTGAGGCATGCAATGACACCAATGGACAGGAGTGTGTGTGCTACCACATGCACTCCTTCCTGGCATCGGCCCCAGCATGTCCCACAGAGACTGCCTGTGCACTGCATTGCCTCCAGCCATTGCCAGAGGCCACCAGCACACTGACCACAGCACACCCCCCCTCCCTGGAGAAGGACAGCAGTCCTACAGATGCTCAATCCTTCTCCTCCCCTGCCAACCCGTGACAATCCAGGCTCATTGCCAAATCCAGGTTGCCAGCGTGGTGTGAGGTGTGGCATCCAGTGCCTCAACCCTCAGCACCACCAGGCCAACTTACATATGGTAATCTGAACACTTTAAACCAGTCTTCCCATCCAATGTCCAAATTATTTGTCTTCTGGCTATCTGTGAGGGGGATGAAGGGGACCAGTTGGACCTATGGGAGATTCAATGACAGTACTAGGGTCCATCATTTATATTCAAAGTAATAGAAACACCTGATGCTCTACACTAGGCAATTTGTGTGAAGCCACGGGAATTCAAGTGGCAAGATATAAAACTGAAGGTCAAATATGAGGACTCGTTTTACAATTTCTTATGTAGGGCTCCATTACTGAGTGCAACTTACGCTACTAGTACTTTCCTAGTATGGATTCCTCTTCCTCTTGCCACGCTTGACATGCTCGACGCTCACACAGATGCACATGTCTTTACATATGTTAGTGTGCATGACACTGCACACTCGCCCTGCTCGCTGCAGTGCCACCAGCAAACAGTGTAGACTTCATGGAGCCTATCCTCCACATTTTCCACCATTTTCTCCCTTTACAGCCCTGGAACCCTAGTGCAAGGATGTGTGTGTGTGTGTGTGTGTGTGTGTGTGTGTGTGTGTGTGTGGAGGTGTGCATGTATGCCTTGGCTGGAATGGCCCTGAGTCCCACCCAACGACCTAATGTCTAGCCCCCTCAGATACCTGCACTACCATCATGTTTCCACATGGTGGCAGTCAAAAACTGGGAAGGCTTACCTTCCCAGTCCAGGAGAGGAGAGATGCCTAGCTGTTGCTCAATCCTCACCCAGCCCTCCCCCTGGCCTACCCCTAGCAACCCGGGTCCATCACTAAACATGGGTTGCCAGTTTGGCAGGAGGTATGGCACCTGTGCCTCAGCCCTCCATGCCACCAGGCTGGTCTCATGAAAACAAACTTTGATGTATGTCTAGTGGCAATTCACTCAGGATAAGTACAGGAAATCCACAAACATCACAAGATTCCTCTCAGTAAATTCCCCCTCCTTCTTGATAACTTTAGTTTCATTGTAAAAACAAAACAAAACAGTGGTCAACACAAATCTGCCACTATTCAGGGTATTACTGAAAGTGTCTACTGCTACTTGACCGCAAACAGATACTCTCATTTTGCATTTAATGGCACAGATACTGACTTCCTGAAATAAAAGTAAAATGTCTGCAGCAAAACAAAAGCATTAACAGAATCTCAGAAAAAGTAACAGGCTTCTCAAAGTATGGCCCTTTGCAGTCCATGGCATGGCTTCCATAAACCTAAAAGATATTCTTTGGGTTAAGCAATTCCAATTTTTTTGTCTTCCATGTAGGGCACCATTTTGCTCTCATTATGAAAGAACACTGTGACTTACAGTAGTATTGGGAGTTATCATTCTTTCTATTGAAAGTCATGGCACAAAATACAGACAGTGTAATGACGCCCAAAGTAAGACTGAACTGGCAGGAATACACACAATAAAGAAATTAAACCACAAATATGTCAACATTTTTTCTGCCCTGAAAAAGACACTTGTAAAGCCTAGTAGAATTAAGCTACAGGCAAACTACTGCAAATGAAAACCATTGATTTTAACTTTTTTCCAAATTTCAGCTAAAATCTTTATGATATTCAAGTTTGGGAAGGGATCGGGGATTAAGTCTAATGCCAAACTCATCAGTGAAAGGAAAAAACTCTGCACTGTAGACCTGCAGAAAAATACTATTTTCAGCAGTCTCTCCACAAGGGAACCATTGTTTTTCTTTCTGCACATATGTAACATCTAGTCATGCATGTACCAGGCACAGCATGAGCTCTAAAATGTATCCAAGCTGCCAGAAAATGGAAAAGGGTCTCAAAAAGACACCTGCAAAACCAGCATGCAAAAAAATGACTGAGAATTATATCCCTCCTTCTGATGTACAAAACATTTTTGGACATTGCAATCCTTGAAGTATCAAAAAATACTTACTCAAATTTTTACAATAAAAAAGACAAATTTCTGCATCTTTTATTTGTCATTTTTATGTTGTCTTGTGCGTGCACAAGAAACATGTTGTGGCAACTTTAGAATAGCAGGTTTTGGAGGCGCGGTCATGTTGTGGCCAGTGGCGGCACTGCTTTTTGGTGCTGAGCTCCTTGGCACGAATTAGATTGCATGCTGTCTATGACAGCAGTGCAAAAGCATGCCACCAACATAAAATGTTTAACTGCTGCACTGAGGGAGCTCCACCTCATTGCAGGGAGTGCCTTTCCTAGTGTAACATTTCAATCAGACATGGCAGCGGCTGTGCCGTCCGCCTCGCATAGTCCCCAGAAAAGCCCATGACGGGGGTGCCCAATCCCCTTGTCAGCATCATCATGCCCCCTCCTGAGTTCATTTGCTGATGGGGATCCCAATTCCCGTCGGCATCATGTCCCATGCCAGTTGTTTGCCGAGAGGGGTGCCCAATCCCCCTAGGCATCATCTCCACTCCAACACCTTTTATTTGCCAATAGGGTGCCAATCCCATTCAGCTCCAGTACCCCCCACCCTAAAACATGCAGGTGGCATGCTGGGAGCCCACCCCAGTGTGCCAAAAGCACCTGTTAAAAGAAACCTTCCCGTGATGTTAATTTTTTTTTAAATGGTCCCTCGCTGTCTGTGGCCCCTTCCCCAACTCACACCCACCCACCCACTGCGTACCCCACCTCCCTACACACCCCTTTCCCCATACTTACCTCCAGAGCCTGGCGTGATGATCTTCAGTGGACTGGGAACATGTCTGCAGTCTTCAAAGCCAACCGCGAATTGAAGAAATGCTGGTAAGCTGTATAATGGCATAAATAGTTTTTTTTTAACTTTGGTGCATATCTCGGGCATTTTTCAGAATTTTGGCACCAAAGTATCAACATGGGGTTATTGGGACCCCTCCTCATGAATTCAGTCACTGTCATGGCGTTATTCAGTCCCAAAAGGTGATTTTGCAGTCACTGCTCGAAATCAACTTCCAGGACCAATTAATGAAATGACAGTGCCACTGTTCATGAAGTGGGCTCTCAAAAAGCCTATGTTGCAAATTTGGTGAAAAAAAAAAAATGACTGTTTTACTGTACGAGCGTGCGATGCACAGTTTCCACGTATGCTCATAACTTCACAAATCTGTAATATTTTCACTCCAGATTTTCAACATTGCCATTTTTCTATACCTCCTTATGAACAGTATAGCTGTCATTTTTCACATCCTGTCCGAAATGTGTTTTCGCACCTCTGGCACAGAATAGCGCGGTAGCTGTGGGAAATTAGTATTCAGGACAGATTAAGAAAATCACAGTGACACTGTTCATGAGCAGATGTCCTGAAATGCCTATGTTGAAAATTTGGTGACGAAAGTCAATTAAATGACTGTGCTATGTGTGTGCATTATGCAGTTTCCACGCATACTCGTAACCTCGCAAATCTGTAATAGTTTCACTCCAGATTTTCAACATTGGCATTTTTCACACATCCTTATGAACAGTACTGCTGTCATTTTTCACATCCTGGCTGAACTGTGTTTTCGCACTTCCCGCGCAGAATAGCACAGTCGCTGTGGGAAATCAGTGTTTAGGACAGATTAAGAAAATCACAGAGACTCTGTTCATGATTTATTTATTTATTTTTGAAAGTCAGATTTACAACCTTTGAGTCAGGGACTCATTTACAAAGGCACTTCATTGCAGGGAGGGTAGATATGGTTACAGTGTGAGATACAACAGTGGTAACATACAGGTGCAATACAGATAACAAAAAGAACACAATATAACAGTGGTTTACGAGATAAAGTTACATGCAGTAAATAGCAATTGTATAAAGTATAACAATAGTAGAAGTCACAACCCTGGTCGTACTGGGGAAATACCTAAGTGGAAGTGTGGGGGGGAAACAGGGGTGAGGAAAAAGAGAGAAAAAAGAAAAGGGGGGGAAGCTGTCCAACGGACATTGCCAAGGCTATGGGCAAGAAATGGGGAAGAGGTCCTAAAATGCCTGTGTTCAAAATTAGGTGACAAACGTCCATAAAATGACTGTGTTACAAGTGTGCATTATGCAGTTTCCACACACTCTTGTAACTTCAATAATTTTTAATACTTTTACTCCAGATTTTCTCCATTGCCATTTTTTCACTCCTCCTTATGAACAGTACAACGTTCATTTTCCACATCCTACCTGAACTGTGTTTTCGCGCATCCAGTGCTCAGTGGCGCAGTCACTGTAGGAAAACAATGTTCAGAATAGAGTAAGAAAATCACAGTAATACTGTTCATGAGTGGAGGTCCCAAAATGCCTATGTTGAAAATTTTGTGAAAAAATTCCATAAAATGACTATGTTACAAGCGTGTGTTGCGCAGCGTCCATGCACACTCGTAACTTCGAGAATTTGCAATATTTTCACTCCAGATTTTCAACATCATCATTTTTGCACACCTTCTTATGAACTGTACAGCTGTCAGTTGCCACATCCTGCCCAAAATTTAGTTTCGCACACGTGGTGCACAATCGTGCGGTAGCTGTGGGACATCAATGTTCGGGCAGATTAAGATAATCATAGTGCCACTGTTCACGAGCAGAGGTCCCAAAATGGCTATATTGAAAATCTGGTGAAATAATTCCACTAAATGACAGTGTTATGAGTATGCGATGTGCAGTTTTCACACACGCTTGTAACTTCAAGAATGTTTAATATTTTCACTCCAGATTTTCAACATTGCTATCTCTTCACATCTCCTTATCAATGGTGCAGCTGACATTTTAATGTGGTGCAGAACAGGGCGGTCACTGTGGGAAATCAATGTTTGAGACAGATTAACAAAATCACAGGACACTGTTCATGAGCAGAGGTCCCAAATGCTTTTATGAGGTGGGGTCACAAAAAGGCCATGTTTTAAAATTTGGAGTGCAAATACCAACACACACCCAGGGCGTTATGGTTTCTAACCATTACATCCCACCCTCTACAGACTAACAGGCATCAGGGGTGTGTCTTTGGATTGTCTGCTGTACTGCTTATGCCATTGGTCCTCCACCCCCACCCTGCAGCCACTGACAGGCATCAAGGTGTGCCTTGGACTCTTCAGCCCCATAGTTCAACCCATTCTCCTATGCTGCACCCATCTCAACATACATTCTTATGAAATGGGGTGAGCATAAGGCCAGATGACCCCAAGGCACAACATGACACTCGTCAGACTCTGCAGGGTAGGGTGAGGTGAAATAGCATGAGCATTATGGCCAGCGACCCAAACGCACACCCCAATGCCTGTCACTCTGCAGGTTGGGGTGGGGTGGGGTTGACGTCGGTTCTATACTTCACTGCTATTCCTATTATGCATCTCTCTTAACTCCTGCAATACCAATGCCAACACCAGCAAGACAACATTCGGCATTGACAAATGCTTGTTTTAATTTGTGACCTGTAAAGGAACACTATACTATGATACATTGTTTCCTGATGTGTCCTGAAGGTGGGTTGTATGAACCTGTTTTCACCTTATATCAACTTGAACAGCTTGTTGCATAGTTTTAAAACTGCTTTGTGCCTTAGGTTTTAAAATGAATCAATCTGCACATGTTTTGATGTACCTTAGTGTACTCTGCTAATTTATAATATTGTTGTATGTATGTATGCATGTATGTTTTTGTATCAAAGTCAAGTCAAATTTGTATTTGTTCTGCATGTATAAAATAAATCATTTATCACATACAATATTAAAAACTGCATTAACATTTCCACACATAGCTCCATAAATATTTGAATTACACGTACTTAGACACATAGGCCCGGATAGTCAAAGCAGTTACGCATGGCACAGCTGAGTGCACCGAGGCGCAAGTGCAGACTGTGTAAGGAGGCCATATTCAGTAGGGGAACCATTGCAGCAAAAACCCATTCCGCCAATGTGCAACTATAATGAATGCAGGCGAGGTGCAGGGGACGTTCCCATGAATATCCAGCGCAGAGGTATATTCAGCTGTGAAACCATGGCGCAAGTGTGGAGCAAATCCAAGTTGCTCCGAGCAGACTTGTTCCTATAAATACAGGATGCAAACACACAGACAGCACTTGTGCCAGATGAGAGGGGGAGAGAGAAGAAAGTGAAAGGAAGAAAGAAAGAAAGAAAGAAAGAAAGAAAGAAAGAAAGAAAGAAAGAAAGAAAGAAAGAAAGAAAGAAACCAAGGCAGACACAGAGGGAGAGGGAGGGACAGAGGTGGCATTGGAGAGGGAGAGAGGGGCAGAGTGAGTGAGAGAGAGAGAGAGAGACAGACACACACACTGCCAGGCAGTGCACCAGGGTGGCACACAGCCAGCAGCAGCCAACCACCTGGGGGATATTGGACAGCAAGGACCATGGATAGTGCACCCTTCATGATGAAGGCCATAATGAGGGGTGTGAGGGGGCAGGAGGAACAGCAACATGGCTGAGGAAGGGCCTGTCGGTGGTATGCCTGACACAGGTGGTACCATGCCCACATCACCTTTGAGAATTACAGAGACATGGAGATTGGGGGCCGGTACCACCTGAACAGGGCTATCCTGAGGCAGCTCTGTGTGCTGTGCAGTGAGGAGATGCAGGCACCCACCAGACGGAGCCACATCATGTCCATGGTGACGAAGGTGACAGCTGTCATGTGCCTGTTTGCCACCTTCCAAAGATCAACAGAGGACACCACAGGCATACCCAGTTGGCCATGTTCCACCTCCTCACACAGTTCCTCAACACTCTGCTGCCACGAGCTTCAGAATTTATCCATTTCTCCAGTACACAGGCGGAGTGTACAGTAACCATGCAGGACTTCCACAGGGTTGCACATATGCCTGGTGTGATTGGGGCCATTGACTGCACCCACATGGCCATCTGCATGCCACCTGGCCCTGAGGGTGTGGCGTACATAAACAGGAAGAGGAGACTGAGTGTCAACTGCCAGGTGGTGTGCAATGCCATGGGGCGCATTACCAATGTCTGCACCACACACCGTGGGAGTGCACATGATGCGTTCATCTGGCACAGCTCTGCGCTGTGCCACAGGTTTGAACATGGGGACATCCCAACAGGCCACCTAGTGGGCAAGTATGGCATGGGCAAGGGGTGATGGGCAGAGCAGACCTTGGGATGGGGAGGGCAGGGTGTGCATGTAGACGTGGGCACCAGGGACAGGCAAGGGGCGCAGCATAGAAGAGCAGAGGGCTAACCATGTCATTATTCACACAGGAGACAGCGCTTATCCACTGAGGCCCTGGCTGCTCACCCCCTACTGGCACCAGTCATCCCCAGCAGAGGAACACTACTACGAGGCACACGCCAGCATGCGCAACATCATCAAGCATGTCTTTGGCATGCTGAAAGCATGGTTCCATTTCCTAGACAGGTCAGGCGGTGCCCTACAGTACAGCCCCTTGAAAGCCTGTGGCCTATTCCTGGCCTGCTGCGTACTGCACAACATGGCCATTAACCATGGGATAGTAGTCGAGACTGATGAGGATGACAGTAGTGGGGACAACAGAGGCAATGGGTCACAGGGTGGTGGACAGCCACCCTCTGGGCAGAGGGATCCCCACCTGCAACAGCAGGTGTGACAACACCGGGACACCATGATACAGGAGCACTATGGTGCACACAGGTAGGTGGTGCGATACACATGCATGGGCCACATAAACAGGCACAGCACACATGCAGGAGCATGCGTTGCAATGGGCATGCACACACAGAGGCATGATGAAGGGGTAGGGGAGTCAGTGACACACAACCACACACAGCAACACACACACACACCGGTGTTGGTAAGTGGTGTGGATCAGATGCATTGCACCGGTGCACAGGTGTAAGCAGTGCTAGACTACCTTCATCATGCCCATGCCACATGGTCCAGCGGCTGGGCAAGCATGCACACAGGCAGCGTGTGGCATGACAAACAGGTGCCACACCAATGGTAGGCACACACACACACCGCCCATGTGCGCACAGGGCAGCAGCTGCAGACTGCAGGTGGGGCAGCCTGCATATCAAGTCCACTGCATGGAACCATGGCCACCATGGCCAATGGACCGGCCGTGCCTGGGCCGATCGGCAGCCACAGGCTGTGCATCAGCCATGGGGGGGTGAGCAACAGCCTCTCAGGGGTTGAACTGTGGGACTGTGACCATGTCCATGCGGGGCTGTGAAGGTGCCCAAACAGGCCAGCCCCGGGCATACCTGGGATGCCTACATCAGAGCCCCACATCGACTGTGTTGAGGTTGCCTACTGCCGGGTTTGTAGGGTGGACAGCGCACTGTGGGGGGTCATCTGTGCCCTGCCACACCTGGTGGCAGCCAGCAGTGCAAAGTCATCCTTGATCACAGTGGTAATGCAATCCAGGGATGCAGTCATGGCCTCCTGCATGCACTGCATCCCCACCAGGATCTGTGCAGTGCTCCTCTCCTGCTGCTCGGGCTAACTGGTGCACCTCTGCATGCAGTGCATGCACCCCAGTGGTGAGCAGCACCTGTTGCTGAATGGACGCCCACAGCAAACAGGTGTGCTCAGCCAGATGGTTGGTGTCCTGGGGCTCCCAGGTGGGATGCCGATCCTCATGTGGTGATCAGCCATGCTGCACAGCCCCCCTCTCTGGTGGATGCTGCACAGTGGGGTCTTCAGGAAGAATGACCATTGCAGGCACACCAGCAGTGGGCCCTGCATTTGGCTGCCCGGTGACACCCACAGCCATCTGCCATCGCCCATGCAGCCGTTGTATGCCACCCAGTGCCTGCGTGGCCACAGCACCACCACCACAGGGCACAGCCATGGCAGTGCACACTGCTGTACCTGCAGTGGTGGCAGCCAGCTGTTCCACTGCTGGAAGAGTGCTGGGAGTGGTGCCTGTGACAGCTGCCAGCAGGGGCGACACAGCCACAATGTTGCCCATGCTGTCCAGGAAGAAGAAGAAGAAGAATCAGCATTTATATAGTGCTTTTCATACATCCAAAGCGCTTTACAAGCAATGCTAGACTGGTAGTGAAGTGACTGAATGTGTGGTGGCAGCCATATCGCACATCATCACCCACACACAGCCTGGATAATTGCATGAACTGGTTTATGGGAAGGGGAATATTGGCCAGGACACCGGGAATGTTCCCTACTCTTCGCGAAAGAGTGCCTGGGTTCTTTACTTCCACCTGGACACCCACCAGGACAACACCAGGATGGGCAGAAGGGACCTCAGTTTAACGTCTCATCCGAAGGACGGTACACCCCAGCAGTACAGCACCCCCCAATACTGCACTCGGATGCCAGCGATTTTTAGGTGCAAGTCCAATCCCGGTGTGGGACAAGAACCCATGACCTTCTGGTCCAGAGGTGGATGTGCTACCAACTGAGCCACGCTGACACCTGGAGCTGAGTGTAGTCCTCATCGGAGCTGGACCCTGCCCCGATCTGTGTCTTCACACACAGGATGCCAAGGCTGGCATCCTGGAGGATCACATCCAAGGCCTCGTCCAACCCCAGGTCCAGGACATCAGACTGCACCGTGGTGCTGGGCTGCAGCCTCTTGGGCCCCTGAATCCCAGTGGAGGTGGATGGCTGGTCCTCTGTGGCCATGTCAGAGTCCACGGTTGCTGCCGGCACCTCATCATCCACATGGAGGTGTGCTGGTGCTACAAGAGAAAAGAGGCGTGTCAGTGATGCAATGTCCACATGTGTCCCCCCACACTGCCACTGCATGCATCCTGCAGCATGGCATGCACATGGGTGTGCACACATGCACATGACATGGATGCCAGCTGCATGCACACCAGAATACCCATGTATGCACCCTCTGTGCCACCAGCTGTGCGTGGCTGACATAATTACCTTGCAGTGATGGGCTGCCACCTGTCTGGAAACCACCTCCAGGCACACACTCCACCATGCTGCGGTGCATGGTGGCTGCCACCAACTCCTCCTGCACCATGAGTGCTGACACATCTGCAGGCCCCCGGGTGGCTGCCACCTTCTCTTTAATGCACCTCTTGTCTGTGCCCACCTTCTTCCAGTGCTCCTGCGCCGACCACTGGTGGCTACCATGCTGGTTGACATATGCTGTCACCTACTCCCAGGCCCCAGCCCTGGCCTGTGGTGTGCCTGTGGCACCACTCAACATGGGCTCCCTGTCCAGGTATGCATCGAAGAGGGCCTCTGTCTCTGCATTAGTGAAATTGGGCCTGTGCTTCTGAGCAGGCCCACACTCCTCACCCTCCTCATGTTCTGACATTTTGCTTCCTGTGGACATGGACAGCACAGTGTGTCAGTGGCAGCACCTCCCTAGATTGTCCCACCCTGCTGTGCTGTCTGCTCCTGGTGAGCTGCAGTAGCATGCGCAACTTACCTGGAAAGGATGCAATACCAGTCCATGGCCTGTGCTGTCCTGTGGCACTTATAAGACACAACGCATGCAAATGAGGTTTGGTGCAACAGTAACAACATGTTAGTGCACCCAGTGTGCCACGCATTGGCTGATGAGCTCATTTGTATGTGGTTTCTGAATATCGCGATCTTGCACCATGCACAATGAGAATACGCAAGTCATGGCTGCCCACCGAGGTGAAACCATTTCTGCAGCCGCCATGCCAAAACTTTACTGACACAATAAATTGAAAATGCTACGTGGCTGTAGCACCCTGACCCAACAATTCCACCTCAGCAAATGCTGTGTTTCTTGCCCCTACCACAGGCCTTACCCACTGAAGGCCCCCGAACGCACCACACTGGCTCTGCATTCAAAAACCAAATGAACAAAACAGAGAAAAATGCATACATTTCATCTTCTTGCACAAGCTTTTCACTCTAAATTACAACCCAATGAGAAAAAAGGAAAACAAAAAGAAAACCCCTCAATAAGCTAGGCCACACTGGACCACATGGTCTACAAGGTCTAGCTGCCCCAAACACGCCACACTGGCTCTGCATTCACAAACCAACAAAATAAAACAAAGCAAATGCATTCTCTGTGCAATATGTTTTCTTGCACACGTTTTTGCTCTAAATTAAAACAAAGTGAGAAAACAAACCCTTCAGTAAGCTAGACCACACTGAACCACATGGCCTACAAGGCCTAGCTGCCCCCATGTGCCTTACCTGAAGCTTGCCAATGATGTGCTGAGTTCCCCAGGCTGAAAATTCCCAGCAAAAAGAGGTCATCCTGAGGGTGTCCTGGCCTGATATACTCCCACAGGACCCCTAATCAGGACCCCTGAGGCTCCACCCCCAGCCAATCCCTGGGGATCTGACATTGCCTTGTCATATGACCCTCTGCCTGACTTTGTGATGTCACTAGCCCCTCCCCTTCTACCTGCTCTTTCCCTCCCCCCTCCCACTCCCCCTTTCTGTTCCTCCCTGTCAGGGGTCATTAGACAACCTGGCCTGCCTTTTAATGGCAAGCCCAATTATATTCTATCCTTCCCCATTGAGTATAGTGACCAACTCACAGACAAGTCAGAGCTTTCCTGTATTTCCCATTTTCACAGGAAGCCAAATATTTTTAAGTTTCAAAGGACTTTTTAATAGACTTCAGGTTTTCGCAATTCCATACAGTCCTTATAAACTCTAGATCTTTTTGCTTTACATTATCATATACTCTTTCGATTGCTACCTGTGTAAAAATTGTTTGGATTCATTGTTATATCCAAGATTGCATTGTACTGAAGACAAAACCTATTTAATTCTTCATTTAGTATTCCAAACCACTCTAAGTGTGTATCTGTTTTTGAATTATTTCTGCCCACCGGTTATATATTAAGCTGTCAATTGCAGCTGTTCTAATTTTCCTCCAATATAATATATATTTTTTCAATCTTGTTGTGGCACGAACTACTGCATTAGCTGTAATTTGAGAAACCCCCGACACCTTTTTTAGGTGTTGATTTTGTATTACCTCAACATCTTTTAGATTGCAAAACAGCCCCCAAGCTTCAGCCCCATACATTAACTGCGAGTGCACTTTGACCATTAGACATTGACATTGCGCCAAATATGAATTTTTAGCCACTACATGGGCAAAGTGTATAATCCCATTTAACGATTTGGTCACATTCTCTTTCATTTTCTGCATCTGTTTTTTTCAACTGGAGTTTTTATTAAAAATAACTCCCAAATATTGAAACTCATTTACTGTCTTTATCTTCTCTCCCTTTATTTCCCAAAATGTTTTACTTTGTTTCTTTTCTCCAGACTCCATTATTTTTGTTTTTTCCAAGTTGAGTTCCATATCGAGTACTTTCATAGCCTTCATTGTTTCTAATATGGCCCTCTTAAAACCTAATGGGGTTTGCAAGAGTAGAACAGCATCATCTGCATAAAGTAATAATTTTATTGGGATTTTATTTATTCTTGGTGGAAACCTCTCTATATTTTCCAGTCCTTCCACTGTCTCATCTATATATAGATTAAAAACACTTGTGACAAGTAAGCAACCCTGCTTTACCCCATTTTTTACCTCTGTCTCCTCCATCATTGCACCATGTTTCCCATATCTGACAGTCAGCTTAGTGTTCTTGTGTAATAATTTTATAATTTCTAATAAATCATTTTCCATCCCCTTTTTCTCCAATATCTGCCAAAGGGTTGTCCTATTTACCATATCAAAGATGGATTTAATATCTATAAAAGCTGCATATATTTTTCCTTTCTTAATCTGGGTGTATTTATCAATAATATACTACAGGACAAATATTTGGTCAATTGTGAATCTATCTTTTTGAAACCCTGCCTGTTATCTGGATATTATTTTGTTTTCCTCCATCCATAGTTGCATTCTACTGAGTATTATTCAGGAGAAGATCTTTAAACTTATATTTAGCAGGATAATTGGTCTTTAATTTCCTGGTGATAGCACTGATCCTTTCTTATTCACAGGGAACTATCACTCCCATCCTCCAATTGTCTTGAATTTCTTTGTACTTTACAATATTTTGAAAGACCACTAGCAATAACTCTGCCCACCATTCAAGATTTGTTTGATATAAGTGTGCACCTATTTCATCAATTCCTGATGCTTTATTCCTTTTTTGTGTCATAATTGCCCTTATTATTTCATCCTTTGTAATTTTTATCCAGTTTTCAAGTTGTTTCTTTGGTTGTTCCAATTCTAGAATTTCCATATTACTTCTTTGGGGTTTATTAAATATGTTTTGGAAAAATTATTTCCACTCTCGGACTGTAATCACACCTGTCACATTATATCTATTTTTGGCTGTTCCCATTGTCACTAAATTCCAGAAGGCAGCATTGTCCTTTTGTTTTATAACCTTCTGTAGTGAACTCCACTACTCATTGTTATATTCTTTCTTTTTTAGTATTATTAAGTTTCTATATTCCTGCCTTAGATATCCTATGGCATTTCTGTCTTCCACATTATTAAACTGTCTCATTCTCTTTCCTATCTTCCTTATTAACTTTATTTTCTCTAAGCATTCTTTATCAAACCTTTTCACCATGTTACTATTTACACATTTCTTTTTCCCTTGTCTTTCCTCCACCTCCTTCACAATATCTTGCTCTATTTGTTGATATTCCTTAAATAGTCCCCCTGTGTAGTTTATAATGTTCTTCTGGGTTAAATTTAAACCATGCTTTTTCATAACCTGCTCTTTCTGTTCATTTATTTTTTCAAGCCTAAGACTGTTTCTCACAAAGTCTGGGTCAGTCTTTGCCCATTTTTTTTACTGTCATAATCTGCATATCATTATCTGCAACCCATCTTTTATTTTGATTTTTGCAGAATATTCCTAACCTTGTGTTCAATGTCACCTTCAGAGGGTGATGGTCACTATCCCAGTTATTTACTGTTTCAAAGTTAATTACATTACTAAATGAATATACTTCAACCATAATGTAATCCAATATACTGCTTCCTTTGTTATACACATATGTGGAGTTTCCTCTTCTGTCACCATGACATCTTCCATTTAGAACTCTAAGGTTCAACATTGAGAACTTGAACTTATTCATAATATCTAATAGAAATTCCCCTTGTCTATTTACTTTCCCATCTGTTGAAACCCTACACGGGATATTAAAAATATTATCCAAATTCCAGTTTTGACTATAGTCTTCAATTTTTCCTTCAATCTTGGCATTAAAATCACCACTAATTATTAACATTTTTCCTGGATACGTTATTGTATATTTTGGATGATATTCTCAAAAGCTTTCATACATCCCAAGATTGGGGTTTTCACAGTGTCAGGTGGAAAATATACATTTACCAATACACATTTTACACAATTTTCATATAATAATTCCATTGCACATGACATAATACTTGTCATCATTCCAGATGCATTTAGCAGTTATTCCTGGACTTATTTTCAGAAACATTGAGATTCCCTCACTCCAAATCTCTTCCAAATTTTTTCCTCTTCTTTGCCAGAATACTCAAGCTTTGGTATCCCTATACATAACAGTTATCTATATTCAGGGCCCAAGTTTCTTGTATCATAATTACATGGAAATTAGATAAACAATTTTACAACTCCAATATCTTTCATTTTCCCTGCCAACCCAGCTATATTCCAACTGAGGATCTCAATGTTTTGGAATGTCAGGTCAGTTCTTTCAGCTCAGTCAGTTCTCTTCCTGTTTCTCATCCAGGACATAATATTGATTATCTTCTAGATGTAATCTACTTCCCACTTCACTTGCTAGTGTGGAATCTACCTCTATAGTCATTCCTGACTCTTCTAAAGTTTCTAGAACTATACTGTTGTTTATTCTCACTCCTCTCTTTAATCTACCTCTAATTTCCCTTTTAGCTCCATCACTTACTATACTATCATCTGGAAGTAGGGAATGTTCCTGTTCTACTGGTTTTATATAACAGAAATTTTCTGTTGAACTTCCCATTTTGTTTTCTACATCCTAGGATATTTTCCTGTCTTTCTAGAGATCCTTTCTTTCCCTTTCTTCAATTACTTCTTTATCATCCTGGTCTATCAGAATTGTACCTTCCCTTTAACTCCAACTTCTTTGAAGTATTCCTTTCTTTTAGGATGGTGTGTCTAACTTTTGTTCTTCAAAACCATTCAAATCCACCCCTTTTTCTTTCCACTCTGATATCTGTATGTCGATCTTA
Source organism: Neoceratodus forsteri (assembly GCA_016271365.2). Taxonomy (NCBI): domain Eukaryota; kingdom Metazoa; phylum Chordata; order Ceratodontiformes; family Ceratodontidae; genus Neoceratodus; species Neoceratodus forsteri. The sequence goes on from JADMNL010000035.1 coordinate 78,800,114, forward strand.
TATCATTTTATGCAAATTGTTTCCTCAGGATTCCTATGCAAATATTGTACACACTTAATTTTAACATCATGCTGTTTTCATTTTTATTCTTCGGAATTCCCTTAAGAAAAATACAGGGTAAAATTTCTCCCCTTTCTACTAATTTTTCCTTGTTATTAGCATGGTTCATTTGTTTCTGACTTGATCTTTTCTCATAGTTTACACCTACATTTTCCTTTTTTCTTCTACTTTGTTTGGTTTGTTTGTATCTAACTCTTTTATGATATTATACTTTTTCACTACCCATTCCTCTTCAATTTCCAAGATTTTCCCCATACTAACTTGCTTTAACTTCTTTCCTCCAGAGTAACTTTCCTTTACCTTTTTCCTTCTGCCTCTCCTGTCTTTTGATTTTTCTCTTATTCCTTATCATTTCATTTTGCCCTTTTTCCATATAGTTTTTCCACCCACTTCCTTGTTTCCCTTTCCTCCTTTTCCACTTTTTTCTTTGTTACTTACTGAATTGTTTCTCCATCCTTTTACCTTTACTTCTAGGTTCTACTAATTTTCTTTTTATATTTATATTTACCTTTCCTTCTTTTGCAAAGCGTGCACAAGTGGTGAGGTAAAGCTGACTAGTAGCTCATTATTAAGTAATATTGCATCTCTAATTTCTAACAAAATCTTTCTGATGCCATCTTTTTCTTCCTTCATTATATTTTGTTCAGAGTGTTGCTTCAAGCTTCCTCTCCCCTCCTATACTATCTGTTATTATGTGTCATATATCTGGAGGGTGTTGGGTTGGTGGGTCCAGTTTTGGTCGCAGTATATACAGGGTCAGAAATGCATCAAATTCCCCTAGAAAAGAAGCACTAGGACACTGATGAGATTTATCAACCAGCTGTTTACTATACAGTCTCTGTTCCTGTTTTTCCACATCCTTATGTTTTGCACCTATTGGAGTCCTGACAGTAATCTCCGTCTGTAGAATTGGTTCAATATATTTTCTTGTAGTTTCCTTTGATGTTTCCTGTGCTTCCGGTGCTACTTTTTTTTCCCTTCTTTACTTTTAGGGTCTCTATGCTCTTTTTCCTCTCCTCTACTTTCCATATCTCTAATAGTCTTTAGTAATGTGTGTTCCTTTTGAGAGTTCTGTGAATGATTTCCACTGTTTTTATTTATTGAAGATGAACTAAGTGGGAGTAATGATGAACCTTGTATTCTGAGCATCTCTTTCCTTCCTGCTAAGTTAATTTGGCTACCTGGTGCTATTATGTAACTTGTAATCTTTTATCAGTTAATCATTTTTTCCCACCTTTTTTTTCTCCATCTTTCATAGCCAATAGTTTTCTACTCTTGTTTTTATTTATGTAGCTTCTAGAATTAACTGTAATTGTATTTTTTGTTTGTCTTGTTTGAACCATTCTCACAATCTTTTCTTATAATTATATCCCAGACTTACTTTAATCTGTGACACTACTAGAAGTACTGAAGCTTTGTTTTATACCACAGTAGTTATAAGTACCCTGTTTTTGTGTTTCAGAATGGACCTCCAAGCCAACTAGTATGTAATACAGAAGCCTCATATAATATCCTATATAAGGCTTTTTATTTGCTCTTTTGTTTAAATAATTTTTAAATAATAAAAATAACAGTCCTCCTTTGGTTTCCACAGCTATAATCAATCCTAGTCCAGTGAATCCAGAGAAGATTCCCCTCATTTATATGAACTCCCCAAAAGGTGCGTTTTTACTTCAGCTTCTAATCTTCGCACCTTTGGTCTTTCTATTCTTATATTCTTTATGGCACTTTAGACACTTTATGGACACTTCATAGTCAGGTTCAAGCTTTCTTTCTTGTATAGAGTCCCACTTGTTCCCTATGATTCTCCATCCTATTGCCACATCATGTTTGCACTCTCTACTTTATTATGTTTCAACATCTAAAAAAGGACCATCACAGGAGTTGTTGTTTTATCCTCTACCTTTTAGAGCAAATATATATATATATATATATATATATATATATATATATATATATATATATATTTTAGGTTTTTATTTATTAGATTTATAGATTTGCCTAACTTTATGAAGTATGTCTAAGAGTTATATTCCTGTCATTTTGCTGCAGCTACTTTGCTTTAGCTTGCTGCTCCTCCACAAAACTCCAAAGAGATTTCAGCAAGTTACATGGTTTAGCAAATCCTAACATTAAAAACAGATTCTGGAAAGCACAGAGGATATGAGGCCACCTGAGGCTCTGGGATAAAATAGCAACTGAGCTAAACAACACCGATGCATGTGCCTTTCAGCCTATACTCCCACACTCCTGTTCCTGATCACATGACTATCTCTCACAATCGTGGGAGATTTTGAACTTGTAAACCATATCTTTTAAAAGTTTAAAAATACTTAGCACTTTTTGTCATTTTTGACTTATGTTTTAATAAAGTACTTTCCCTCTCTTAAAAGAAGCACTCTCTTTGACTGATCATTTAAATCTATCCAAATCCTTTGTGCAACTTTGCATCTTGCGTTTTACAACTTTTATCCTACAGACAACCAATTCCCATTTGCTTACAGAGCTGCTATTATCATATTTATGCCTAGGCGAGGAAAAAGTACTCTCAACACTGCACATTTCTTTTGCATTGTCAAATATTATTATTCCTTCACTCCTTCACTCATTCACCTGGAGCACCAACCCTACTCTCTGTTCTGCCTCTGTATAGGAAGACTGGTTCTGGCATATGGTGTATGGCATATGGGTTAGCCTTTCTGTTCTTATTTTCTGTCCTCCAACCTTTATTTCTGCAGTGGATCTTGCCCCTGATTTCTTCTGTGTTTCTGCTATGACCTTCCTCTTCTCCACTGCAACCAAACAGACCACAATCACAGTCACAGTCACAAGCCACCAGTGTGCTCCAGTAACCAGTAGCATATGCTGACAGCTTTTTCAGAGCTCCACTGGACTCATTCTCACAACTCCATGGGTCCAACTAATTCCACACATCCGAGTGCTTTTGTCAGTCTTGCCTGCAGTGGCACCAACTTCCTTCCACCTTCTGCAAGGCTCCTGTCTCCTCTGCTGGGTCCAGGGCTACCCCACCACAGGAACACCCATTTCCTCAAATGTGAGCAAAGAGAAAAATGGTAGCTTGTGACATGAATCAATGCACCATCTGAAATGGTGACGCGATGTGGGTGAAAGCCCGAAAGGTGGGGGGGCAGGGAGGGTGACTGAATGTGGTGGGTTGGTGACCCTAGTGACAGGATGTCACTGTTATGTACACACATGCTGGGGGCGAGCACAGTAAACAAGGTCTGGGAGGGGGTGGAGGAGATGTAGGGGGTGGTGCTTTGTTCAGCTGCTGAGCTGTGCTGTGGCATCAGAGGTTGGACTCTGCTTGTGCTGTGTGGGGTTCTGGGTTCAGGTCTGGGTCTGGGTGCTACTGCATTTTTGTTGTGCCCAGCCCAAAACTTGTGTGTTTTTTTTATTTCCCCCCATGACATGCACCCCCTGGAGTTGAGAATCCTTAAGTAGGGGGGTGTGGTGGGCAAAGTGGGTGTGTGGAGAGGTACAGACCCCCCCCACAGAAAGCAAATGTATTGAGTCTCTGGTGCCTTTCCTCCATGTGCCGAGGTTGTCAGTGTGGCAAAATTGTTTTCTCCACCCTGACTTCACGATAATGCGATTCGCCATTTGGCTCTTGCCATTTTCACATAGAACCAGAAAAACAGAGAGAAAAAAAGTGGTCCACTGCTCCAAGAGGTAACCATAAAAGTTGCTCTGGAAAGAATTATACCCAGGTATTTCCAGGCAACGATGGCATACCTTTTCCAAATACCAGTAATGTGTTGTATAATTTCTGCTGCTGTCACTACTCCACAACTAGTAAAGTGTCAGACCACCATCTTGGAAATCAGACAAGTCAGAATTTGTATCTTTGTCAGGTAGGGCTTATCCCACTACATGTACTGGTAAAAATAAAAAATAAATTTAATTAAAAATAAAATATACTGACTGCAGGAATATTGGCCATGACAAGAGGGAAACTCGACTACTCTTTTTTAATAAGTGCCATGGGATTTTCACTTCCACCTGGAAAGTGATCAGATGTGGGCAGAAGGGAGCTTGGTTTAACATCTCATCTGAAGGACGGCACCTCAACAGTGTCACATCCACCACATCCTGTACTAATCACTACAGTCCCAGTTATGGGTATTACCCTAACTATCTGGCGTGGAGTATATCTTGGCATACCTCTGCAGACAGTGCTTCTCTTACTTCTTTACTTCTTCACACTCTGCATAGGAAACAATCATTAGTGACTCTGTAGCCCCAGCCGTACACTAAGGAAAGCCTCAAGTCTCTCAAACTGAACAAAATTACATGACTTTCTTCAACTGAAAACACATTTTCTGCCACTTATTTGTTTAAATTGCTGTTTTATCTGAAATGCCATATTTACTGCATATACACTACAAGCCACAACCACCACCACTACCCCAAATCTAGGCTGCAAGTGCTACATCTCTCCCACTGATAATAATCAATGATGAAAAACTGCTGTTCTCCAAAGCACCAACAAATCCCTTTTCAGTGAGTACCCAAGTTGAGCACCATTCAGCTCTTTTCAACTCTCATAAGAAAAATATTCTTGCTTAATTGAAAATGTTATGAAAAAGTTTTCTTATTTAAAACTGTTGTGATAAATTACCCCATCAAGTAACATTCATCTCTTTTGAACTGAGGTTAGTCTTGAGTAAACTCATCTTTCCTAAACTGTTTAGTTAAAAATCCTGTTACTGTATATAACAATGTAAATTTCTAGCAATATTATCAAAAGCTGTTTAATATATAACTTGTTTAATAAACTCTTCCAAACCCTCATCAGCCAAGACA